>JFZS01000029.1:0-137830 GCA_000709145.1 Balansia obtecta B249
CTAGCACTCTCAAGTCAGTCTATTGGAAACAGGCTTGCCTCCGTTAACATGCCCACGGTCCATCCCGTATTAAGTGACACTCAAGTCAGAAACGCAAGACTAGCCTGCCGTCTGGCCATCAATGCCATCCCATGTTCCAATCCCACCCACGTCAGTCCGCAGCATCACGTAATGCCACTTTCTGTAGATTAGTAATCATGTTGCAGGTGCACAGTGCCGTTGCCATGTCCAGTCTCGTTCAGTCTAGACAAGCGTCACATCATCACAGAATCCAACAAGACGAGCGTCACATCATCACAGAATCCAACAAGACGAGCGTCACATCATCACAGAATCCAACAAGACGAGCGTCACATCATCACAAAGTCCAACAAGACAAGCGTCACATCCACCACAAAGTCCAACAAGACAAGCGTCACATCCACCACAAAGTCCAACAAGACAAGCGTCACATCCACCACAAAGTCCAACAAGACAAGCGTCACATCCATCACGCAAATCAATCAACAGCACCCCATCCCAGTCATAAACAAGCGTCATCCCTCCCACCAGGCTACAAGAACCATACCACAGCTTCCCATCTACCCTAGAGCAGCAGAAGACGCGCCCAAGTGCGCAAACGCAGCCGGGTAACGAAGCACATAGGCCAATCAGAACACGAAAGATACAGTACTCCAATGTAGGTACGAACCCAACTACAATAAAAGTACCGCCAAGTACCGAGGTCGGGTTAGCTAGTCGCGTTCCCATGGCAAAAATCTGGGTCTCGTTGATCCCCCGCACTTGTTTCCCCCGAGACGCCTTCGGGATCTGGGCTGAGGGTTCGAGGTGGCGACGAGTCCGTTGCACGTCGTGGCGCGCTGATGCGTGACTTTCTATTGGACAATGCCGGGTCGCAATTTGTGGGACCAAAGTATGTGCGTCAGTGTGGCGCTTTTGCCAACTTTCGCACGTCCATTCGCTTCGCTTCGGCTGTTGCTGCGATCCCCAGCATCGTCATTCCTGGCCAAGTCGAATTTACTAGAACAGAGTTCCAGACGCAGTTGAGCTTCTGGAAAGATGAGGCGTCAATTCCTGCTACCTAAGCCTATCTAGACCTTTCCACTGGTTCTGTAACCCGGCCGGTTGCACATATTCGTTGCAACACCAAAAAGCCTACCCTGTGAAACGCCAATGCTGTAATCATAGCATTTCGTATAAAATGGCAGATAAGTCTGCGCCAATGAGAAAATCGCGTGGTCTGATCAGCAGGCCATTCCATCGATTTTTTTTTCTTAAAAAAAAAAAAACACCAGAACATTCGGTATGACCGGCACCTCAGGCGAAACGAAGCAGTTTCATTCCGCCCCCAAGTTCACATCGTAGATGCATTAAGAAGAAAAGCAAAAGAATGGAAGCAAAAGCACCGATACCATGCCAGGCTGTGTGAATCGAATATAGGGCTGATTTTCCTGCCTTGTTGTATTTCAGAAGATGTTGTTTGTTGGTACATGAGAGGTTTTGAGAAAGTTGGTTTATTCTTTATTTTCGTTTTCGCGTCTTCAGCGACTACGGAAGGCCACATTGTGTTTGCAAAAAGTCGAGCAGCAGGCAGAAGAATCCCTCTTTCCTTTTAGAATCTCGTCAACTAATTCCTCGAAGCAAGTTAGCCCTGAATATATTCCCCATCTTTCGCCAGGTAGTCGAGCACTCACCCTTGGGCAGGGTCCTTTGTGTCTTAAGAAGGGGGAAGCAAGCACGACAGGCGAGGCCAGCGCCGCGACGAGGAAAGCGAAAAATCTCATGATTTTGAATAGAATGGACAAGTAAAAAGTTGAAGTAAGACCTATATGAAGTGGCTTTGAACGTGGTATCGCCCGATAGGTATTTGTGTAATCGTGTGGAGATATAAAAAAAAGAAAGAAAGAAAGAAAGAAAGGTCAGCTGGCTGAAAGCGTGCAGGTTTTAGGCCCAGGCCTATGTCCAGGCACACGGGAAAGAGCAGGGCAGCAACGGCAGAGGAACCAGAGTGTTCAGGGAGGAAGCGATGGTCGTGGTTGTTGTTGTTGTCGTTGTTGTTGTTGTATATATACCAACTCCCAAAATTCTGCGGGGGTGGTGGCATGCCGAGAGTTTCGGGCGCCATCTCCCTTAAGTATTCTAGAGGTACATGCTTCCGATCTAGCCTGTCTGGGCAGCTTCGAGGTGGTATTAAGGAAGACGATCTCGGCCCACAAAGGCAAAGTCATAATCAAGGGTTGAAGAAGAAGGCAACGACGATAGCTGAAGTCCACCCCCGGAAGTGGACCCCGGGCAGGAAGGTGTGAGTGGATCCAATCCGAGAGTCCGCAGCCAGTCACCCGAGCCCTCTCCTGCTTGCTAGGGCGGGCGCTGCTGAGCAAAGCGAGAGAAGAGGATGAGATGGGAGCGGGACTGAGCTCGCAGGGCGACAAGTTTCAATCGGGTCTCAGAACGGACGATGAAGAAGTGAGGGAGATGAGCATCGTTGATCATTTTAAAAAATCCTACAATGACGCATCTCGCAAGCAAAGCAGCCACAAGTTTCAAAACAACAGCTCGGCTACCCGTGCTCCTGTCATTAGCGAAGCCAAGCAAAAAAAGCAAGCCAGGCAAACAAGGCCAAGGCCAAGCGGGGACGTGCAACCGAGCGGGATTTGATGTAGATGACGCCCAGTGGAACCTAGGTCACCCTCCGTATTTGACTTCCTAGCAGGCAAAAAAAAATAAAATAAAATTAAAAACTTAAAATAAATAATAATAATAATAATAAAGTATAAAACCTTCAAAGTCTAGGCTTTGCTGCATTGCAATCACTTCGTATCCACGAGCAAAGCAGAACACCGCTGCACGAGGGAAGGCAAGTGTTCCGGTCCTTCCTGGCCCTACCACGCTAGCGCAGCATTCCACGGCTCTAGGAAGGAAGCACCTTCCTCACCCTGGCATTGCGAATAGTCTCACGCTAGCCTCTCTTTCCTTTCCTTTTGCTTTCCTTTTTTTTTTATTTTATTTAAATACTATTACTAGTAATGGTTTTTTTTTTTCTTTTTTTGCTTAATTTTCTAAATTTGTCCCAGCCACTCACTGCATTACGTAAAAATCCCAAGTTAAAACACCCCATACCGTGTGCCTCGTCCCTACACCGACTAGAGAACCATGAGATAGCAATGAAATTACCATTACTATTTATTGCATATGAGGGCATGCACGTGGTGGGCTACCCTCGTAAGGCTGCAGGCTCCGCCGGAGCCCGCCGAAATTTTTTTTCCAATATAAAAAACAAAAACTTTTTGCCCAGTCTCATGGCGCGGCGAGGCCCGGGTCGTATAATGGGGTGGGCCTCGCTGGCCTTGCTCACGGATACGCGACGTGGCCAGGAAGCTATGCTCGGCTCTGGCGTCTGTGGTCACATCTTCCTCGTCTACATCGTTGCGTACGTGCCTCAGATACCCTCATATACACACCTACAACAGTTGGCCCATTGGGTTGGGTGGTTGGTGGCTTGCTCCTCGTCATCAGAACGTGTTCTCAAGTGAGACTGAACTAATGCAAAGTGTAATCAAAACCACTCCTCCCACCACCATCAATGCAGATCAATCAACAATGACTTGATACGAACTCGAACTCGAGAGGCTGCACATGCATTGAATAGATGGAACAACGCGTTGAATGTTGCACATCTCTTGAAGATCACTGCGGGACGACGATGCTCAAAAAAGTGACTCGTATCGCCTCTTTCACTCATCTCCCAAGGTCTCGGGCCCCTTCAGCAGCAATTAACCTTGGGGCAACACATGCCCCGAACAGACAAGGACCCCTTCGTGCTGCAATGTTTCAGACAAACCAACCTGCCTACACCACCAAATCTCTACCGGTCAGGGTCAGGGTCACGGTGCCCAAAGCCTGTCAGAGCAAACAAGCCATGACGATGCCAATCGAATAGCATGTACCTCACGCCGTGCATTTCTCGCCATCGAACCCTACGTAAATAACCTCGTTTTTGCACCCATCAGCCCAGAACTTTGCTTCCATCCTCATCCCGCCTTGCCCGCATGAACCCGCCATGCTTCGAGTCCAACTCCTCCCACGACAAAGTGCTGTCCTTGGTCCGCGCAAACAACGGCGACGTCTCCTGCGTCTGCCACGCCGCTGCTCGCACAGGCAGCTAGGGCGACCTGCTGGACGGTGCTAGTACTACCTGAACTTGAGATTCGCCATATCTTGACGCGCTGGTCGTTGCTCACGCTCGCCGCCAGCATTTCTCGTACCTTGCCATCGCTGTGCGTGTGCGTGTGCGTGTGCGACGCGAGCAGCGCGACGCCATTCACGGCCGCCGCGTGAGCTCTGCGGACAATCCCCCGTGCCACAAATTCGCATCCGTCTGCCGTGTCGACACACACAAGCCCAACTGCATTGTCGTCGCCTCCCGTCATGACATGGCACTTTGTCCCGTCCCTGATCACGTCCAGGCTCTTGATGCTGCTCTGATGCACCGCGGCCGATGCAGTAAGCGCGTGTTCCTGCACAACGTCGCCCTCCAGACTCGTCCGCCATAGCACAACATGTCCGTCTGTAGAGGCCGTCATGACGCACAGCTCGCTTGCTCCAAGGCCGAGATGCCGCAGTTGCGTGAGACAAGCCCCGGTGTAGCTGGCCCTGGAAAGCAGTCTGAATCTGCCCCTGTCGTCGTTGCCATCGTACTCGTACGTCCTCAGCGTCGAGTTGGAAAACGCCAGCGAAACAGCAATGCCGCCCTGCGCTCTCCTCGAAACATCAAAGTCCATGATGCGTAGATCCCCAGCAAGGTCCTCATCCACAAATACGCCCTCGCAGACGACCGCCAGTCCCCTGTACGCGGAATCCAGCCTGCGCAAACGCCATACCAAGAACTCTTCATTGCCGGCACTGCTGAATAAGTAGTCATCCTCGAACCATTGCAATTTCTGGAGTCCCGTAACATGGGCCTTCATACACGCCAAGTGTCTCATTTCAGCGCCGCACCCACCCTCTATGTATTCCCATATTCGAATCGACGTGTCCTCCGCGCCGGAGGCGACCAACCGTCCCTTACAGCTGAGGGCTCGAATTTCCCGTCCATGCGTGCCGCGGCGCACGGTTCGGTATGGTACGCTCCCTTGCGAGAAGATACACAGCCTCGACATCCTCGTGTACGCGAATCTGTACTTTTCCGGCTCGCAGGCGCTAAAGTCTAGGCGGAACGTGCGATGGGCACCCCCGCAGTCTACCGCCGCCACCTCCTCCCTCATGGACTCATTCCATATGACGAAGTCTTTGCTTCGAAATCCATAAAGGAGGAGTTCGGGCAAAGGACCATCTGTAAACCATGCTCCTTCTATCATGGGGCCGAACGGCGGGGCCGTCTCGTGGAGCAGGTTGAGATGGGGTGTTGGTGTTCTGTCGATGCTGTATATCCTGTACTTGCCGTCTCGACTTGTGGTAAGGATATAGATAGGCGGTGTTGATGAAGATGATGAAGCTGTTTGTTTATCAGACGCAGGGAGAGGCACAATACACGTGATTGCTTCGCGAGAACGCGGCGCCACATCCAGAATGGGCTGCCATGCGTGATTCTGCAGGGTGAGAAGTGATATCCACCCATGGCGAGATGCCAGAATGAGGAGATCATCCACCAGCGCAGCTGACACGGCGACGAAGCGAGCATCTAGGCCGCTGACAGCCTGTCTCTCGATCAGCCCGCCCGATGGATCGAGTATGAGGAGATGTGATGAGGACGACCCGTGGAGATGGACGAGGAGACGCGTCGACTGAGCGTCTGTGGAGAGGTGGTTCACGTCCGTGACTCGACCTGGCACTTCCGCCGCAAGAACAACACCATCACCGTTGGAGAGGACCTGGAAGACTTTGCCGTGCGTAGTCCCAATGACCGCCGCGCCGCGCCCGATCTTCCGCAACGCATAGCACTTCTTCAAGTCATCAGCCACGTCCTCTGCCACCACTACCTGTCTCCATTGCTTCGCCATCACATCCCCTGTAAATAGACGGCCGAGATTCGTAATCGCGAGGATTCTCTCCGATGACGTGAAGTCATACCTACTGACAATCTCGCGGGGTGATCCGGCCGTGGCAGTTTCGGGCAGACAAGCAAGCAGGTCGTGCACATCAACTGTCATGAGACTAATGCCCGCATCGTCGTCGGACATGGTGGATTCCTCTATCACGCCGATCCTGCCATCTGCTCCTCCCGTAAGGACGCTCACCCCTTTAGGACGGACATCCAGGGCCCTCGCCCAAAGATGCTTCCCGCTGTGAAGAGAGTATGTCCGCTGGTGAACCAAATCGCCCCTTACCGAACCAGGGCTTGCACTCTGAACCAAGTCCAGTTTCCACCGCTGGACAGTCGCATCCTCGCCAAACGAGTAGACGGCCAGACTGCTCCCTTCCAGCGCGCATTCTCGCCCTGTGGACGAAAGGCCAAATTGGACGCCCCATATGCGAGAGGCATGACCCATCGCAATCGCAACGGGCGTGGCTTCTCCCTCCTTAGACGCGGTATGGAGCTCGTCGTACCTCTCCGAGGCCTTGAACCCCGTTTCCACATCACCATATGATACCTCCGCAAAAGCAGCATTGCCAGATATGTCCCATACACGAAGTGTCCTGTCATCGCTACAGCTCACGAGGAGACGCGTCCTCGATCCATCAGGCAAGACTAATAAAGGGGAAACATCCACGCCGTATATCGATCCCTCGTGGCCGCGGAGCATAAACCGCAGTGTGTGCTCGTTGCCAAGGAGGTCATACGTCCACACGAGGATGTCTCCGAAGACTGTCCCCGCTGCGACAAGGACCTGCGAATCCGTGACCCATGACAACTTCGCAGCGTAGAGCATTGGTCTGGACGGCGAAATGGCACTTTCCAGTGAGATAGCACCGCTATTCTCCACTGAGGAGGAGTCATATCTCATCCGCACAGCCTCATTATGGGCCGTAACGAGAACCATTTGGTCAATGTCAATAGTCGAAATGGCCGCGTCGTAAATCCAGTCCGGCACAGACGCTCTCGCCAGCACAGTAGCCGACGATCCCTCCGCCAAGCCATGTCCGTCCAGAAGGGCAACCTTGGCGGCACCAAAGAGAAGAATCCTAGACCGTTGCACGTGAATCCCATGGATGGGTTGGTCCTCAAAGATGGGAAGGGAGGAGAGCGGCTGTTCGCATGGTTGATGGTCATCTTTGTAGACGGCAAGGTGGCCATCCTGGCCGGCTAGATAGTACTTCTTCCCACATGGCGTGTAGTAAAAAGCTACAGATGTGATGGGCACTTGCGCAAGCTGCCTCTCCAGCTCGACGCCGCGTATCTGCACAGGTTAGTTTCGGTAGCTCTGGGCAGGTGTGTGTATGCATGGAGTCCCGGGGGCAGTGGAAAATACTGTAGCTGGCGCGGGCGCCATTGTTGAGGGGAAGCTATACTCAGGGAGCCATAAATAAATGGAGCGTTTAAATTTGGATAAGCCGTGCTTGCTCCGAAACCTCTTTCATCCGCGGGACCATGGACCATATACCATAGATCATCGGTGCGTGCGATAATAGATAGAATCGGACGGGTCGATGTTGAAATTTCTGTGCGAGGGACCCATGTTCGTGACGGATGCTGGAGCACAAGTCCCACCCCAGCCATGAGCCATGAGCCATGAGCCATATATATATGTACCTAGGTACCTATATGTACCTGGGTACCTACCAACCTACCTAGCATAGATCTCGAAACCCGAGATCAGGCAAGCAACAAGATTGTTCTGAAAGTTTGCATCAACTACCACGCTACTAACTACGGTCATCTTCAGGGTAGCGCCTGTGAAAATTTAAAACTCGGTTCATGCCATGCATATCAATAATGCTTCATGTTATGTTCATAAGGTATTTGTTCTATCCACTCCTGGCCTGCCATTCTCGGCCACATGCCCTCAAGTATCCCTAACCCAAAACCGCCCCAACGCCGTAAATAATGCCCAAAAACTCATGTTCAGGATAAAGAATATTAACCTTTTCGCTGTGACGGTGTCATAAATACATATATCCAGGGACCGCAGGACCATGAAGACAGAGCAAGTGTCATGAGCTCATGTCTCCAAGCAGAACTTCATCTCATGTCCGATGTGAGTAAGGCTCATACGCCAAATCAGTTCTGCCCGGAGCAGCAGCATGTCCAGGGCCAGGCGAGAAGCTCTGGTTAGGATTGTAGTAGCCGCCACTGGGGCCGCCCGTCATCTCAAAGTTGCTGGTGCTCAGAGGACGGTATGCACCGGTGGGCAGCAACTTCTCGCCATCAGGCTCGACGCTGCGCGAGCTCCGATTTTTCTGGCGACGCTCTGGTTTGCAGCAGCAGACGGTGAAGATCCAGAAGATGGCTGCAGCGATGGCGAAGGCGGTGGCGATCCAAACGGTAGCGAGGAAGCCGCCGCCAACGTGGCCCTTGACACCGTAGTATTTGGCTGTGCTCTCAACAGCTCCAACGACAATGGTGGCCATGGCGGTAGAGAGACCTGCTGCTATGCCAACGAGCAGGGCCGTGGTGCCAGCAACAAGCCAGGTGAGGCAGGAGGCGACGCGGGAGCAGGTGGCGAAGATGCCGAAGAACAGCTCTATGCCGAGCGCAACGAGAGCCACAATAAAGGCCACTTCTGTCCATTTCGTGATGGTGCGGAACGACTTGAGCGCATTCTTGATCTCACTAGGAAGCTCGATCTTGACACCAGTCGTCGAGGTAAACGAGTCGAGAAGGCTAGTGTTTAGCGCGGTGCTGGCCCAGTTGAACTCGGCCTTGGTGCATTCGCGCTTGCCATCGACTGTGGTGGAGCAGTATCCCCAGAGATCGACTTCGTACGTGTTGGCGAGATTCAGATCAGCCGCAGAGATGTTGTCTGTCTGGACGTCACGCAGGTTGATGCCAAGTTTGCCAGCGAGATGGGCGGCGTCGGCAGGATTGATGCTCAGATTTCGCGTGTCGAGCTGGAACATCCATAGCTGGTTGTGCGTAACGCCGGAGAGCGTGGCGATGAGCATGGCAAGGATGGAAGCGATGGTAAGGATGAGGGGGAGGCCAACGCAGATGAAGCGGCCGACACCCATGGCTGCGGTGTTTGGTGTCTAGTTGGACTAAGAAGCCTTTTCCGTGCGCAAGTCTCGTTGGCGGCCGGCGAAGAATAAGTAAGTCGACTGGAGCTAGCTGACGTTGTAATGCCACTTTGGGGTCGCAGCGCATATATCGTGTGCAATAGGGGTGGCTACTGGTGCGACAAGGGTCCGACGACACAGCGATGGGTTGGATAACCGAGTGGGAAGGGGAAGAGAGAAGAGGGTAGCGTTGGTGGTGGTGTTTGGGCTGCGTGTTTATATAAACACAGATTGCCCAGGTACGGAGGAGCCATCCTGTTGGCCGTGTTTGGCTTTTTCTTCTTGCAGGAGAGGAAGGAATGACTGACTGGGCTGACTGACGGCTGACTGCTGACAGCTGCTGGCTGCTGACACGGGTGACGAGATGGCTGAGTAGTGAGTGCATCATGCTGCGCAGTGCGCACCAACCAAAACCCAAACCCGAGACGTGGAGTGGCGCAGTCGGGAATTACCAGGACGAGAAGTGGGGCGATGCGGTCAATCAATGAGGTCACTGAGTGATGCACGGTTCGGCGCAGTAGTGCGCAGCCATGAGCCATTGCGCACAGCATTACTCCGTAACGCATCATTGCACATCATTGCCGCATATCATCATGGCACAGTAATCGCACAGCGCCTTTTTGTTCTTGTTGGCAGGGGGACGTCAGCCGAACAGAGTTATGTAGCCGGCCGGCCGGCTGTGGCTGTGGCTATGGCTGTGGCTGTGGCTGTGGCTGTGGCTGTGGCTGTCAACAGGCCCGTCGCCGGTGGAGCATACGGAAAATACTTGCTTTGCTACATTGACACAAACAGAAAGCTCTCAATATCAATAAAATTTCCGAATACAGCGAAACACAGCTGAGACCCCAAGTGTAGCAACAAGTCGGAGCACTATGCAACAATACTCTGCAGATCACAGATCAGTCATGCGTGATTCCGTCGTCTGCTTGCCTTTTCGCTTGATCCAGCACACCAGACCTCAAGAAGTCGATGCCGCGGGCAGACAGAATATTTCTAAAGTGGGTGTCATTGTGTGCGTGTGTGGGCAAGGACGCGTAACCTCGCCCTCCCCCTCTAGATTCTGATGAGAAAATCTTGCCTTCGTCTGCTTTGTCTACGACAAGGCCACTTGTGGTGTGATTGGTGCTGATGCCTGATGCTCTTGAAAATGGATGGTGGATGTGCGTTAACATGGCCCAATCCGTCAAGGCATCAAATGCGTCACTTCGAGTCCTTCAAGTCCGTGTCTCCAAATATAGAAGCACCACTTGGCTCTCGCCGCCACCACGTTTCGCCTATACGGGCCAGGCTTCTTGATCAGCGATTGATTTTATCTTGCTTTATCTTGCTGGCGTCTGGGCAAGCTGACTGATGAGGCTGATCGGCCGCGCAAGCTCCTGTTCTCAAACGCAAATATCCGTTCGTCTAAACTTCTCTTCGCATCATTCGTCAGCCGTTTCGTGTCGCCTTGGGCACATTGCTGGCCACCATAGTTCTTCCTTCTTCTCGTCTTTCCCGTCTGGTAGAATAGCCATATTCACACACCAGGAGAACCAATTGCGAGGAGAAAACCTTACAGTGCATCGATCATTAATTTGTAACGAAAGGACCATTCCATCCATACCTAGCTAGCACACTCCGCACGACTCATCGCATAAATGCTCTGGCGAGTTGCCAACATCAAGGGTTTGCCTTTGCTGGCGCAGGCATGACTAATTAACCAGAAAGCACATACATACATTTTGGCTCATATGAAATCGTGCACGATAGGAATAAGTGAGCCCCTTCGTCGCCTGATGACAATGTTTCGCGTTGTAGCCATGGCGACCGGTTCAACATGACGAATTGCTGCGCCTTGCCCGGCAGATTCCAAGTCGGCAAACACGTACTACTCACAATAGTCTATTCCACCCTTGCATTGTCAGGAAACTGGAGATGCAGCACGGCACTAACCATCCGACCACGACACCCTGTGCCCGCCACGCCGGCTTCATTATTGGCCATGTCTTTCTATGCCCATATTGTTGTTGCACGGCTAAGAAAAGGCTCAGGAGCGGTCGGATTGGCGATTCGACTACCAAGTACAGACCAGTCCAGTGCTTTTCGCAAGACTTTTAACCAAGTATGTGAGAGTATGCGAAGCAGTGTCGTGCACCTAGTTTCTTTCGTCTCTATCACGTCTACGGACTACTCACAAATCTGTTTCTTTTGCTTGGGATGCTGGATCCCTTGTCTTAGACTCAAGTCTCGGAGGCGGCAAGCTTGGTCTCAGATGTGATACTCACCCTTGAGATACGGAAGCGAGCAAAGTGATGACAGGACAGAAATTTTTGTCGCAGTTGCATTGCCGCGTTCCCGACATCCATCAGACAAGAATGGCAGATCCGTGCGGGCCAGCTTCTAGACACGGTAGCTTTGTGAAGGAGACTGATGATGTTCGTCTCTGGTCTTCCTTTGACACTATCGACAGTTCAACCAGGTCGCAGGTTGCATCCAAATGCCATTTATGCGGTAGCCTCCGCGGATCGGATCAATGTGGAAGCATTCATTCTGAACCCCTGAGAATATAGGAGTGCGAGAAACAAACGTTTGTAGCATATTGTGAGCATCGCAACGTGGCTATGCTAAGCCTCGGCTCGCAACTTGGACGCTAGTTCGCTCACAGCTCGGTAGCTGTTTGTTGTTCTGTGCAAAGTACGAAGTGACGTTCTTGTAGGAAAATCGGTACGGGTATCGGTGCTACAGTAAACATTCGCGTGCCTCGCACAACGCGTCTCACAAGCGAGGTCTAAGTAAGACATTGTGCGGATATGAACTGGGCCTATCGGACTCGACCTCTAGACAAGTTGTTGGTACGACTGCTCTCACATCGTCGATACAGAGAAGAGCAAGTCGATCAACTGAAGCGAGATAAAACCTGACTTCATTCCGGAGCAAAATGCCGTCTCGACTTTGTGTTTGACGCACGCGTATGCTGCAGATACTGCTTTCACACCAAGACATCGGAGTCTCCAACAAGTCTAGCTTGGCGCAGCGGAGCCGCGTGGATGTGCTCAAACATGGTCCGTATTCCAACACATCCACGGACCCTTTCCGGTGACAAGTACAAAACCGGCATGTCCAACTGGTCAGGAGATGCAGCTGTAAGACACGTCAGGGGTACAGATAAGATCGTGTTGGAAGCCGTAGCCACCACCAGTACCATCTGTGCCCCCACTTCAGCGCCGTTGAAGAAGATTCACAATCGCCATGATCCATCATGGCAGTGGATTGGGAGAAAAGACACCAACCTGGAACCTGATTTGCCGTGTCCCTGGCTTTATTGCCCCCCAAGTCCAAACACAACGCCATTAAACCTTGGCCAGTGACATTTCTTTCTCGAGCTGACAATGGTGAGCTCGTCGGGATGTGATGGTCCCGCGTTGGGCAGATGGACGAAGAAGCTTATCGCGAGCATTATCAGCTCACTGGACTGGAAAGACGAAAACTAACAGGAACGTGGCCCAACCCCTGTCCTTTGGGCTATCGTATTGCAGCCCAATATCTTCTAAACGTTGTTGAGAAGTTACATTACTATGTGCACCTACATAGTCAGCTGAGTGGGAGGGAGAAAGACGGGGGCAAGGAAGCAGCCGCCAGAGAAAGCAGGGAGTGCAAAACGAAGCAAAAGGAAAAGAGAGAAGAAAAAAAGAAAGAAAAAAAGAGAGAAAGAAAGAAAGAAAGAAAGAAAAATTCATAGGGCGAGAACCTTGCAGACTAAGGTTGTCCTAGGGCAGCTAATGAAAAGAAACTAGAATCGTGCGCCTATGCATTCGGACAATAGCCGGTGTGAACGGGCACGACCTGCCTACCTGGGCAGGTACCAAGGCAGAGACGTCGGCGAGGCGACAGAACTGCTCATAATTTGTAACAACGAGGGTTCTGAGGAAAGAGAGACTAGAGATAGAAGAGATTCACGGGTGCTGATAGGAAGGGAAATATTATAGGCAAAACATTTACGGCCTCGACTCGAATTGAAACCTCAAAGCTGGGACTTGGTGGGGTAATGTTCCCCGCACCAAGAGCTTAACAGGGCAGGAGAGGACAGGGCCATGGATGGAAGGAGGGGCCGGATGTGGCTGACCGGTCAGACCAGCCAGTTAGGACGGACTGGTGGGGATCCAGTGCCCGTCTTCGTGCCCCTCTTGTAGCATCTCCGTCACAATTCGTCTTGCGTTGGCGCTTCGTCGAGAATGCATCTCCCATGTGCCGTGGTGTTTTGTGTGTTTTGTTTCCTTAATCTTTTTGCTTCTTTTGCCTCTGCCTTTTCTCGACCGTTTCCCGCTCATCCAGCCTTGGTCAGGATACCCGCTTACCTCTAATACTCACAGAGCAGACCATCCCATCTCCATCTCCTGGTTATTATCGGCTGGTTCGCCCCCAGGCCGAATCCTCCTGGTCAGCTGAGCACTTCAATTCTTGTGCCAGCCGGCGGGTTTTACCCAGGACGCGCATCCCCTGCCTCTCGCTTAGCCGTCGTGCTGAGGAGACACAATCCGAGTTACTCTCGAACCATTGGCCTTGCATTGGTAGCGACGTCGCCAGTGCTTTCAACGTGCGTGCGTGCGCATTCATTGTATGGTATTGCTCGCAACATTTTGACACGGAAAATCTCACGACCAAGCAGTTTTGAAAGAAACAATAAACGTGCCTATCGATTAACCGTTTGACTGTATTTGCAGATCACACACACAGAAGTATTGTTGTTGTTGGTGCCCGTCATCGCTGCCCGAAATAAAAAACTGCAACTCCGCGATCCAGCAACAAGTGCAACAGGACCATCAACCCAGACTATCAGCGCCAGAATCTAGTCAGCGACGCCGATAACCAGAGACATCGACCACAAGCAGTGCGAGACCCGAGTGCGAGCATCAACTCCAATTTGAATTGGAAGGCTGAGCCAACCTATCGTCTCGTATCACGTCTTAGAACAACGAAGAACCAAGATTGAAATAATTCCAAGCCTTGACAACCCTCGCAGCCGGCAGTCTTTCGTAACGCCGCCGTTTGATCGAGCTCGACTCATAGACTTCGCCTGCTCCCACTAGACTACTAACGCTCTGCATTAATGGGTCTTGGCGCATCCATCGGCTGAGCGAATCCGGTGCCAAGTCTCAGCCAGAGTCCGAGGCTCAAGTTCCAGGCTAAGAGTCTCAATTCAGGGAAAAGCCGAACGGGCCTTTACTGTCATAATTCATGAATGCACTGGCGTAGCTTTGCTGTTCCAAGACCACTTTCAGAGAATAGTTCACCTGCACCGATCGACGCCGGCAGCTCGGCATACGCACACACACACACACACACGCACACACACACAACATCCCGTGTGCAAGCAGTCAATCGATCGCCATCTGGTCAAAGCTGGAACCAACCCGGGCGTCTAGGTGTGCAAGCCGTCGCCGTACTTGCAGGTACTTCACCAAAAGCATCCAATCCAATCCCTTTAATCCGTTCAACCCGTCTGCCTAACCATATTACTTACCCACCCTCAAAGCTAAAGAAAGCTAAAGCACCCGGACCTTCTTCCCTTGTCTCTTGTCTGTGCGTGGTACTCGCGACAAGCAAGATCAACTATTCTGAGCTCTCTCCTTATTCTGAGACCTGTTTCTTTGTCTTGCCAATCACCCTTCCTCTGCGATCTGCCCGTTCATGCAACAGGCTCCATCTGTGCGTTGCCTGCCTGCGTTGCCTGCCTGTGTGTGGTCAGTACCGGTACCTATGTACCTAGGTACCTGCACCACCTGACAGTAAGTCAGCCACCCACCCACTAGTCTAATCCGTCCACCGGAGCCACAGTGATCATCACAGTGCGTCCGCATCCGCATCCGCACCCGCATCCACCTTCGTGCCTGCCGTTGACGACCGTCTTCAATCAGTCATAATCCCCGGTCCGGCCCATTCAGCTTTTCCACCTCGAACCCGCAACCCCGACTGTTCTGTTACGCAAGATCAAGGCGCAGCACCAGTCGCCTCGTCCGAATCGCTTCCTTCCATCGTCTAACCATTCGGTAACCGTTAGTCCTACGGCACGTTTCTTATCTCCTCCGAGCCGAAGCCCGAATACGCAACAAGATCGGCTCCAGATCCAGCTTCAGATCCAGCTCCACCACGCTTAGCACCCGCTCGTGCACAGAAAGCAGGTGAGCGAGCGATCGAGGAGCCAAGCAGCCAAGCAAGCAAGCAAGCGCCGCCCGCCCGCTTGCGACCAGAAGTCGCATTCTATAGCAACAACGACGCCATCCATTGGAACCCGACAAGCCCACTATCCGACGCTCATTTTCCTGCGTCTTTGCACTTGTCCGCGAAGCGCAACCCTACAAATCATTCCAAGACGGACGCATTCCAGGTTTCTCGCTCTGCTTTCTTCTCTGTCCTCGGACGACTCTTTCACCCTCCATAGAACGAAGTCACTGGCACACCCAGACCGCTTTCTCCGAGGAGAAAAAAAAAACAACAATAATAATAAATCTAGCTCAGCCTGCTGTCGCTTTCGTTGCCACACAACAGTCACCACTACTGATTCCCGCCGACCTGCTCAGAGACAGTACCGATCGAGCCAGCCTCGGCAGCCACTGAAAGACAGGACCAAGAAGCAGAGTGCCTGTTGACAGATATTAGGCGAAAGCCGGGCCCCCACCGTTACCACGCGGCTTTGAGACAAGCCACCACCGTTCACGTAGCAAGCAGATAGCGGCATCCCACTCTCATACCACGAACCAACTACTCGTCATTGTTCCGTCGCTGCGTCGTCTTCACCAGCCAGTTAGACGGTTACATCGATCCCTTGTGTGATGGGTAACCAATCCTCCAAAGAAGGAGGCGGTTCCTCCTCCGGCAAGGGCTCCGGCGGCTCTGATGGCCTGCAGTCCTATCCCTCTTTCAGCAGGTCTGACACCAAAGATTCGTCGCGATCATTTCGCTCCCTGCGATCCAAAATCCCCGGAGGTAACAGCAGCAAGTCTATGAGCACCGACAGCTCGAGGGATTCGGCACTGCTAGTCAACGGTGATTCCATCGGCGAGAAGACGCTCGATGCAGCCTCGGTTCACTCTGGTCGCAGTGGCCGATCAAGCCTCTCCAACAACAGAAATAGCCGTAGCGAGACCCCGCATAAAAAACACAGTTCTACAGACTTGGCATCGACAGACCTGGGCATCTTTGAAGACCAACCGCCTCCCTCACCAGTGCTTTCCGCCAGTGTCAACGGCGCTGCTCATGATGTCGCGGCCGCGCAGGCATCCGGCGAGGTCGACCATGTGTCTGATCAGCCACCGACGGCTTCGAATGCCAGCACTACTGCGCACATGCAAGCGCCTGGGACACCCATTCTGGTAAAACGAGACAGCATGGTTAGGAATGTTGCAAGCTCTCCGACAGTGGAATCAACCACCAAAGTCGACTCAAACGGCAACGTGGGCATGGGAGAAATCAAGGACATGGACCTCGATGACTACATCAAACGGTTATTGGACGCTGGTTACGCCGCCAAGGTGACAAAGAGCGTGTGCCTCAAGAATGCTGAGATTGTCGCCATCTGCCAGAGAGCTAGAGAAGTCCTACTCTCTCAACCGGCATTGCTGGAGCTGGACGCACCAGTCAAGATTGTTGGAGACGTACACGGTCAGTACACAGACCTTATCCGCATGTTTGAAATGTGCGGCTTCCCGCCCATGGCCAATTACCTCTTTCTTGGGGACTACGTCGACCGTGGCAAGCAATCGCTTGAGACGATCCTTCTTCTACTCTGTTATAAGCTCAAGTTTCCGGATAACTTCTTTCTTCTTCGTGGTAATCACGAATGCGCCAATGTTACCAGGGTTTACGGGTTTTATGATGAGTGCAAGCGAAGGTGCAATGTCAAGATCTGGAAGACGTTTATCGACTGCTTCAACACGTTGCCCATTGCCGCGATCGTAGCTGGAAAGATTTTTTGCGTGCATGGTGGCCTCTCCCCTTCTCTGAGCCATATGGATGATATTCGCAATATTGCAAGGCCAACAGACGTGCCCGATTACGGCCTGCTCAATGATTTGTTGTGGGCAGATCCGGCGGATATGGAACAGGATTGGGAAGCCAACGAGAGAGGTGTAAGTTATTGCTTTGGCAAACGCGTTATCACCGAGTTTCTTGCCTTGCATGACTTTGACCTCATCTGCCGGGCACATATGGTGGTTGAGGATGGATACGAGTTCTTCAACGACAGAGTCCTGGTTACTGTGTTTAGTGCTCCGAATGTAAGTCTCATTTCCCTCGGATAGCATAGTTGATCGTTGGAGTAACTGATTGTGAGCAGTATTGTGGTGAGTTCGACAATTGGGGTGCCGTCATGTCCGTCTCCTTGGAGCTACTGTGTAGCTTTGAGCTTCTGAAACCTCTCGACTCGAGTGCATTAAAGAGCCACATCAAAAAAGGTCGCAACAAGCGACAACAAATGCTCAACAGTCCTGTATGTATTACGTATCAAATTTCTCTTGGTGGGATGCTGTGCGATTGTGACATTCTTACTGACTGAATACATGCAGCCGGCGAGTGTACAGCCTCAGAGCGTGCCCTAATGCTTTCTCGATTGCCAGCTTGCGTTGGTGCAACGCACCACCTTCTTTCTTGGCGCACAGGAGAGTTGCAAAGGCGACTCTTGTTATAGGTTGGAGCTGTGATTGTAGATGTATGTGTTCTGAAATCGACGCAATCTATTTCCAGCTCGTCCAGCAGAGGGTCGCAGCGTGCCGGAGTCTTTCTCGCTTCACACGCAGCCTTACCATTTCTGTGGATGAATATTCACAAGCTTACAATCGATATCCCTGTGCGCAGTTCTTAGCATATACCGTTTTCTTATCTGTAGTGGTTTTGCTCGGGCCGCTTCTCTCTGGAAAAACGGTGGGTTATAATGACGACTTTATATGAGGGGGCAAGCCCATTTGGTTCTGGAACGGTGAGGACTTGCTGGACTCGAGGCATTGGTCGATATGATTTTGGACGAGTGGCTGGCTAATAGACACCTGGTTTGTTCACTTGTTTTGGGAGACTGGAGGAATAGGCGCTTGTGTCGCCTGAGGAATTGTAACTGTATGAACGTTTTGGGCCTGTTCCATATTTCCGTCCTTATTTACATCGGACTCGACCAGCCAATGACTGGCAATGACTGCATTATATGAAGAGATGGACTCGGCGACATCTGGCGCTCTACGCAAGAGGGGCCCTTCGCACTGGCGGAGTTTGGAGTAATTAGTTAGGCATTATGATTGCGTTACCTGGGATGTGTTATGAGCACAATTCCTCGTAATATATGTTTTACAGCTCATGTTTAAGGTTGTTTGGAAAAAGCTTGATCCAATTTTGCCGACTATGGCCTTGAATGCTGGTTTCTTTCGAGGATCGCAGTTCGCGGGACGGGGGACTGTGTGCGTCGTGACCGCCTGCCTTACTGAGCCCGAACCGGCGGCAGAAAACATGGCCCTGTTTTCGAGGCTCTCCATCACAGAGAATTCCTATGCCTCACAGCAGCACCGGCCAAGTCATCATCATGAACGTCCAGACCTTGCGCTCGGCATGCTCTCGGGCACCGCCGGAAGTCCAGAAGACAGGTTACGCCATCGCAAACTACTTTCGCGACTTTTCCACCTCCCAGTCGCTGGCTGAGGACAACGGCGCAGCATCCCCAAACGCTGGCCAAAAACCATCGGCTCGCCAACGATCAAGGGCCGCCACAAGCGAGATCATTTCTTTAGTGAAAACCCGAGGAAACTTGGCAGCAGCACGAACACCAGGACTTCAATCAATATCCACCTCCAAGCCCCAAGTCATTGACGTTAAGAGTCTGCCACGCGGCCTGGGCACGCGAGGCCGGGGCGCTTTCCGCGGGCGAGGTCAAGGCCACATTGGCGCCGTCACGCAGGGCCAGCCTCCTAGAGCGCAGTCCCCCAGTCCTGGAAACAGATTCTCTCGATTCGCCCCCACGTCACGATTCGCCCCCACCAACACGGGGCAAACATCTGAAAGGAGTCTTCGAGGTGCACGGGGCGGCGGGCAGGGCGGCGGACGAGGCGCTCGTCCGAGCGGAAGGGGTGGCCGAGCAGCAACTCCCAAGGCACGCCGCTTGGTCAAAGATGACGCCGAGGATGAGTCCAAGAAGCCTGGCAAGCGGCAAGATCCCTCTGAAATCATGGACCGGTACGAACAGCAGTTTGACAAAGACATGCGGTTCGGCACCAAGACTGTATACAACCCTTCGCTGACGCTCGAATCTCTCGCGGCGTTTGCGCCCGCCGTTCCCACGAGCGAGGCCGGCCGACGGGCGACTGTACTGGCCAACCTGAGCGTCCTGGGCACCGCCGACCCAGTTGGTGTCCCGCAGGTCTTGCAGGCCGGTTGCTATGCAGCTGATCTGGAGGCCAGCGGGGTGCGGTTCTTCGCAGACCCGAAAGCCAAGGACGCGGCGGCCAAGTATCTGCGGGACAGGGAGGGGCGCAGTGACGAGGGAGAAGGTCCGGCTGTCGGGTCGGCTGAGGAGTCGGTGCGCCAGGTGATTTTCGAGCAGGCGGTCAGGGGTGAGCATGAGAAGATGAAGTTTCCCACCGGGCCTGCGGCCGTTGCGAGGACGTGGCATTTGAGAGCGGAGACGTGGAAGATGAGCGACGTTGAAAAGTTTGAGAAGAAGCTGGTTTCTTTGGTGAGTGGTGCGAGGGGGAACGGGAACCAGACGAGGGCGGCGTAGGGATGACTCTGTATTATATATGGTGTAGACTAATCGAATGCATGCCATGGTTTGTCAATTGTTGCTCTCGACTCTACAGATGCCCACTTCTCTCCGAGTATAGCGTTTGCTGTCGGTCTACCTAGTTGGTTGGCGGGACAGCATGTTGATATGGTCGTGCTTGAAGTCTCTGCGTCTGGAGCCACATGGCAGCGATACAAATCACCATCAAGGCTATCCAGTCTGATTATCGAAGCATTCCGCATGGCACGATGTGCTTGCTTAGTTGGCTCGTATTGCGGCCTACAAGAGCCAAGTCCAAGGACGCATAAAGAACCAGCACCCATTTCTACAGGCCAAAACCGCCAAACGTGACATATTATTCCATCCCCCCCCCCCCTTTTCGCACGGAAGCTACCTCTCCAGCCCCTTAATCGCCTGCGCCTCCTCGGCATCAATCTCCTTCATCTTGGCATCCTGCACCTTCTGCAGCTCCCTCTCCGCCCTCTTGACGACGTCCCTCAGGACGGAGCCGTCCTTGGCCCAGCCCTTGAGCACCTTATCATGCCTGGACCGCGCCTGGCGGATCTTGTCCCTCCACGCCTGGGTCGCCTCCTTGACGCGCCTGACCAGGTCGTCCTTGCGGTCCAGCTCGACCTTGATAAGGAGCTCGAGGTCGTTGTCCTCGCTGCGCTGCGGCTGCTGGTTGTACTCCCTGCTCGCCTGGACGGCCGACATGACGGGCTTGACGTAGGCGCGCTCGTTGAGGAGGAGGGAGATGGTGCGGCCAGGCCGGGGCACGATCTGCGCGAGCTCGCGGAGGGGGAAGCTCGCGGCGTGGCCGTCGGCGCCCTTGACGGCGACGGGGAGCGCGCCCAGGCTGGCTGGGTTGAAGCGCCCGCCGTGCAGGACCGTCTGCAGCTGGGCCTTGAAGTGGGCGTCCTGGGGGGCGAAGGCGGCGTGGAGGGAGGAGAAGTCGAGAGGATCTTGGGGGCTTGGGGCGGACGCGGACGCCGTCGCGGCGGGGGAGGATGTGCGCGGCGGCGAGTTAGGCGCGGCGGCGATCTTGCGCTTCTTGAACTGAGGGGAAGTCGTGTGCAGGTGCCGCGTTGGATGGGGCTGCGTGAGGAGGATTGCTCTGGGGAGGCATGGTTAGTGGACGGTTTGGAGAGGCGGATCGGCTTGTTCTCACGGTTCAATCGGGGGGTGTAGACGGAGTGCTCGGCCGAGGAGCGTGCTGGGGGCGCGGAGCGCCATCGTGGGCGTGTTGGCTTGCTTGTGGTGTTTGTGAGGTTGAAGCTTGGTAGCTTGTGTGGGGTGGTGCATGGTGGTTTGGCTACGTGAGGTGGGCCAAGCCGTAGTTTATGGGACGACAGCTGCATCTCTTGCCTCTGCACCAGCACAAAGCGAAACCAAGTTCTCTTATTAATGCTGATTTAAAAAGATACTAGGCAGGCAAAAAAAAAAAAAAAGTTGCGCACCAAGTCAACAACATCCAGCTGCGGACATTGCGCCGTCGGGGGGGCAAAAAGTAGAATGGTATGTCTGTACTAGGGTTCGAACCTAGGACCAGCTGCGTACACTATGCGAATGACAATCCGCAACATATGTAAAGCAGTTATGCTACCACTACACCATACAGACGGTACGGGGGGTGCATGGTCTATTGATTTTTATTAAGGCTGCGGCGGCGTCCTCTGCAACGACATCCAAGCGGCAATGTGTCGCATCTGTATTCTTATCGAAGAAGCTGCCGTTGTTATTTTCTCGAGAATCTGGAACAAAGTATCGCACATCAGGCGGAGGTCGCCGAGATATGTCTGCTCGGCGCCTTCAACTCGAAGCAGGACCCAGTGGTTAAAACGTATCCTAAGGCTAAGCCAACATAGTTTATTTTGTGAATCATGCTGCTCTACAATGCGATAGTTTGGTTCAAGTCTTAATCTTGAGCAACTTGCAAATAATGTGCTTGTCAAGTTGCTCGGATGGCTCGTTGCGTTGAACAAGAATCAAAGACGGCATGTCTCTTGATCTAATTTCTACAGGACAAGTACCAGTTGTGTTCTTTTGGCAATGTCTCTCCCTTGTGTCACAGACAATGTATCCCTGGTTTCCTAAGAATACTGCCTGACGAAAGTATACGAAAATCATGAGACCCAGAGTCTACTTGACCAAACTGGAACAAATCTGCGTGCGTACGTCATAGATGTTGCTTGGGGACAAGTTGCGCCAAAATCATATCATTGCGACATCATCATCGCGTCGAACCACGTCGCACCCAATCCATGACGCCAGCCATACATCATCCGGACGTGCAATGCCACTCGCCCGAGGGCCACCGACAAACCTATAAAACTGGCGCCAGCGAAAGCTTGTTCACTGACCTAGGCCACAACCTTTATAGCTTCCACCGCATAGAGTGACTTTGCGAACACAGAAACCCAACAATCACCCTCAGTCACCATGGCGTCGCAATTCAAGAATGGTGAGGGCACTTGCCTTCTTTCCAGCCATGTCTTGGCCAACCACCTTTGCTGATATTCTGCATTTCCAGAGAAAGACATCCCCGTCTCCAAGCAGGACTTTCCTGGGAAAGAAGGGGACATGCCAGACCCGAAGCCAGAGCGCGAGGAACTCCCTGAAGCTGGCGGGCAGAGCACAACGTACAAAGCCGCGGACAAGCTCAAGGGCAAAAGAGCCCTCATCACCGGCGGCGACAGCGGAATAGGAGCAGCTACTGCTGTCTTGTTCGCAAAGGAGGGTGCCACGTCGACAATCGTCTATCTCCCCGAGGAGGAGAAGGATGCGCAGGAGACTAAGAAGCAAGTCGAGGCCCTGGGCGGCAAGTGCTATCTCCTGGCCGCGGATCTTGTGAAGAAGGAAAACTGCCAAAAGGCCGTCGATTACGCACTGGAGATGATGGGCGGGATTGATATCCTGTTCAACAACGCAGCTTGTAAGACTTGGTAGCGTGGCTGCTAGGCCGCGAATGCTCTCGTGCTGACTTTGGCTGCGTAGACCAGATGATGGTCGAGAACATCCTCGACTTGCCTGACGACCAATGGGTTCACACGTTCAACATCAACATGCACGCGTACTTCTTCATGGCCAAGTACACACTGAGGCACATGCAGCGCGGCGCCGTCATCATCAACAACGCTTCCATAAACGCGTACATCGGCCGACCGGACCTGCTTGATTACACAGCCACCAAAGGAGGCATTGTCTCCTTCACCAGGGGACTGAGCAATCAGTACATCTCAAAGGGCATCCGAGTCAATGCTATCGCCCCGGGACCAGGTAAGTCTGACTTTATGCATAAAGGTTGCACAGTTCTGATACCAGGATAATACAGTATGGACGCCCTTGATTCCGGCGACGATGAACGAGAAGGCCCAAAAGGAGTTTACTAGTCCTATGGGTCGTCCAGCGCAGCCGTCGGAGATTGCAAGCTGTGTCGTGTTCCTTGCCTCGATGGACAGCTCGTGCATCAGCGGGCAGACTATTCACTGCAACGGTGGGACTGTGGTGAATGGCTGACCGGGCAAATATGTTGTCGGAAAGCATGCTATGCGTTGAGGCCTTGAAAAGTCGTGATAGGCCAAGTTGGACGGTCTCGGAGGATTGATTTTGGTATTTAGGTTCGCATAACAATCACTGGCATGGGGAAGATATCAACGGAAGTCCAGCTTGTCAAGAAGAAATTGAAACAATTCATCAGAAATCTAATGGCAAATAACATGCCTGCGTATCGTCTTTCAAACTCCGTGTAACTCACGGGAAGTATGTGCAGCGCCTACGTTGCTTTGCCTACAAGTCAATAGGATTCTGATGCTGTGATCCTACTTGGCGATCATATCATACATCCCGTCATTCACCCTGACAAGAAAAGAGGAAATAAGAAAGACTCCATGGACAAAACAAGCCGAAAGAATCTTAGATATGCAGGCTTTCATCGTCTGAGAGACCTATATCATATACAAAGGAGCTGACTGGCACCGACCGGATATCCAACGATTCCCAATTGGGCGCCAATACAACAATATCCAAGTTTTCAAAGTTGATTGCTTGCGTGTGGCGCGCTACAATTGGCTGCATTACATCCAGCATACAAGAAGCAATACGAAATCGTGACGTCAAATCTACACGTCATTCGGCATGATGGTTATAAAATCAAACTCAGCTCCTTCCAGGCTCAGTATCCCGCCAGCACTGCTGCTTCGGAAAATATCACGCATCGCTGCTGGCGTCACAGTTGGTTCAACAGCTACTCCTTACTTTCTTGACATCTCAAGCCTTTTGCAGAGCTGCTAAGCAGGAAACATACCACCATGTCCATCTTGGGCCGATTGCACGCGGTAGTCGACTATTTACTGTCTTGGGTGAAACTCGTGGGTATCCATGTATGGGAAATGGACTTTTGATTTTGGCTGATGGTGATTTCAGGAGCAAAATGCAGAAGTTGGATGGCGATCGTTCAATCGCAAGGTGAGCGCAAGCATTACCCGCCTGGCGAGGCTAGACCTCTGACAAATAGGTTATCAAGACTGCGAAGATGGAGCGCGAGCAGCAACCACTGTGGAAGAAGCTCAAGCTTGTTCTTCTTTTCAACCCGCTCATGGAATGGATTGACCGTACACATCTCATGCGCCTGTACATGCATGAAGAATCAGTCGCAGAAGGTTGGTGGTAGCTCATGATTTATAAATCTCACCACGGCACATCCTAAACGTAACATGTAGGGCGAAAGGAGTCGTCACCGAAGTCCAAGAAGCGCATCAAGGCTTTCGTGGACGCTTACGGGATAAACATGCAAGACTTCGAGCCCAGCGACATTGGTCAATATCCTACCTTTGAAGACTTCTTTGTCCGAGCACACAAAGAAGGATCGCGTCAAATCTGCGATGCCGATAACCCTTCCCATGCCGTCGTGGTAGCTGATTCCAGAGTCGTCGTCTTCGAGTCACTCAGCAAAGCAAAGGCGCTATGGATAAAAGGCAAGAACTTCAGTCTCAAGAACCTGACCATGGACAACGACATGGCAGACAGGTTTGAGCACGGGGGCATTGCGAGCTTCCGGCTCTCGCCACAAGACTACCATCGATTTCACTCACCTGTCCAGGGCACGATCAAGAGTTTCCAGAGCTTGCCTGGGGACTATTACCAGGTCGATCCGGTAGCTTTACAGAGCAACGTGGACATTCTCACTCGCAATCGACGAGACTGCATCGTTATAGGAACGGAGGAATACGGCGACGTGCTCTTCGTGGCCATTGGCGCGACCGACGTGGGAAGCGTGCAGTAAGTTTCATGCATTCGCAATGGTAGAATCTGATGATAACTGAGCGACGGGCGTTAGACTCCATAAGAAGTATCAGAATGTTGGCGAAAAGATTAAGAAGGGCGATGAATTGGGATTGTTTCAGTTCGGAGGCTCGTCCATCATTGTTGCTTTTCAGTATGGTCGTATCAAGTTCGACGATGACCTGTTGGGGTTGAGTGAGCAGAAGATCCAGACGTCGGTGGAGGTCGGGATGAGCCTGGGGCGGGCCAAGAACGTGGCAGATGAAGATGCAGACTGTATTTAGAGAAAATGGTCTCGTGGTGTCCTTGGATCGGACATTGAATGCGATTTGTTGGTAAACAAACTGAGAATGCTACCATCGCTGTTAACGTTGCGCTTCGATTTATTTTATGAGGTCTTGGTGGTCAATGTCAATGGCAGTTGGTGACACTGTCCCTACCAGGGCTTTCTTGCTTGCTCGGTTGCTCGGTCGCTCGGTCGCTCGGTCGCTCGCTTGCTTCGTTCCTTCCCGTTGTCGACACGCAGCAGCCAGATCCATTCACTTGTCAGCAACTTGTACAAAGTGCTTGCATCCGGCCGTGTCATGACGGTTAACCGACGTTGTACAGACAATGCCTGACGGGGCATTGGGCTGCCAATCGGGAAGAGAAAGGAAGGCCTTTCTTGTCAGCGATGCCAAGCTCTCCGAGTTCCGAGCTCCGAGCTCCAAGCTCCAAGGCAAGCCACGAGAGCAGCGCGCGTCTCCACCTTCTCTCAGAAGCTTCGTAACTCCACGTCTGCAAGTCTGGCCCAGGCGACAGCCGAGTTGCTCCGTGTTGTGACCTGCTCCGAGGTGCGGCAAAAGTGGGCGGCCGTTGTTTCTGTTTGTGCTGGGCCCTGACGCAGACTTGGTGCAGTATGGAGTAGTCGGCGGCTCGCATGTTATCGTCCAACTCTCATTCCCCCCATCCCTCATCTCTCCACTTTCCTGCCCTTTCCCGACATCACCAAACTCGCAAGTTTTCATTCCAATTCACCAATCTCCCTCCCCAACTGACACCAGAAACAAACCGTCAAAATGGTCAAAGCAGGTGAGAAGCTGTCGGATGGCCCACCCCTGGCACACGCAGATGCGGCTGCTTTCATGCCGCGCTCTTTATACACCTCTTTCTCTCTCCCTCTTCTTGGAGGGGCACTCGAGCGAGTTTGAGCGGGTTTTCCAGCCGCCGTGTTGGACAATAACGCGACAGCAACCTTGATGGAACTGAGCCCTACCCGTTGAGTGTCCCTTGATGGACTCATCTGCCACCCTGCCACCAATGACCGAGTTCCTGGCTGACACTCGCTTCGTCTTGTCCCGCAGTTGCTGTTCTCCGGGGTGACGCCAAGGTTGGCGGCACCGTCGTCTTCGAGCAGGAGTCGGAGTCTGCTCCCACCACCATCACCTGGGACATCACCGGCAATGATCCCAATGCTAAGCGTGGCTTTCACATCCACACCTTTGGCGACAACACAAACGGCTGCACCTCTGCCGGACCCCACTGTACGTATCTCACATAGCAGCAACACCGAGTATCTGGGCCACTTGCACCCGGTCCGGCGGTGCTTGCACAGCTTTAAGGAAAGCATCATTGCTGACTAGTCTATTCACCATCTGAACAGTCAACCCTTATGGCAAGACCCATGGTGCCCCCACTGATGAGGCCAGACACGTCGGCGACCTCGGAAACATCGACACTGACGGCCAGGGCAATGCTAAGGGTTCCGTGCAGGACCAGCATGTCAAGCTTATTGGACCTCACAGTGTCATCGGAGTAAGCTTCAGCCGCAATGAAACATGGGAAAGTAGATCGTCTTGCCATACTAACCAACAATCTTGCAGCGCACCGTCGTCGTACACGCCGGTACCGATGACCTCGGCAAGGGTGGTAACGAGGAGTCTCTCAAGACTGGCAATGCTGGTCCCCGACCTGCTTGCGGTATGTCCTTGCTTGTTCATCCCACGACTGCACTATGTCTGACGTGAATAAATTAGGTGTCATTGGTATCTCCTCGTAAATGCATACTGCAGTGCAAGTCGTCAGAAGGCGCCAATCTACGGTTACAAGAATGAATTTACGAGCCAAGGATATTTCAGCCAGGAAAATAGTAGTTTTTTTTTTTTTTTTTCCCAAGTCAAAAAAAAAAAATTTATGACTTATATTTAAATAGAACTGCAACCTGAGCCTACTACATGTTGAATCCTGCCTGGACAGGCATTGTGGCAATATCCAGCTGACAGCGCATCTTCCCCGAACCCCGCCTCTCAGCTCCAAGAGGGGTAGACCGCATTACATCACCCCCCTACCCCCCTTCCCCCCTTCCCCCCTTCTTACCTTCCTTACTGGATGGCACCTGCCATTGCCCGCCCTCATCTCGCCACACCACAATCACAGGGCTTCGGCACATTAGAAATTGGCCAAAACCATCCGTGGAGTTGACATACGAAGTGAGTAGGAATTTCGCTGCCGTAATGTTGTGCTGCTGTTCGCATTTGCTCGGCATCAATCTGGCAGTGCTCCGTTGTGGTACTATGTACTCTGCAGTGATACTATGTGTGCCGTACCTGCGGGAGCCTCTCCAGCCTTTCCCACACACAAAGAGCTCTTGTTCTCGCTTAATTTCCCCTCCTAGGCGATTATGGCGCCACAGACGGTCCCCTGAAGTGTGGATACAGGAGTAACATGACAGTTCGTGACACCTTGCCTCAAAAGGCACACGCCTTGGAGCGGCGACCCGAATTACCAACCCCTGTCCTCGCCAATTGCGCTCCTCCGAGGTTCTTGTAAAAGATCTTGGTCCCGTTTTGTAATTCCTTTACCATCATCTCTTGCACCTGTCCTCTCGGTAAGTTCCTGATGTTTCTGCTGTTGTCCAGCACTCAAGCAGCTTCAGTACGAGACTACTCTATGACATGCTTCTCGGATGTGCTGTCACCTCGAGTCATTGGCGGCCACCAGTCCACGTCGCTTGATGCTTCGTTGACCAAGTCGTCTGAGCTTCAATTCTTTAATCACTGCCCGTCCGACAAGTATGCAACTTCGCTCCAGCTGCTAACATGTGTTTCCCCCAGTAGTCGTCGTCTTCGTCTCCACCCACCATGTCCAAGGTATTTGTAGGTAACGTCAAGAGTGTCTTGAGCGGTGACACCCTCATCCTGACGAGCCCCAACAACCCCTCCACTGAACGATCATTCTCGCTTGCATACGTTAGCGCCCCGCATCTGAAACGAGAGGGAGACGAACCTTTTGCTTTTCAATCTCGCGAATATCTTCGAAATCTCATCGTCGGCAAGCCGCTCCAGTGTACTATTCAGTACACCATCCCCAACACTGGACGCGAGTTTGGGACTGCCAAATCAAAGGATGGCGTAGAATTGCCTGATGAGATGGTGAAAGCTGGATGGCTCAAGGTCCGCGACGATGCTGGGCGCAAGGAGGAGGACGAAGCAATCCTGGAGCGCCTTGAGAAGCTTCGCGAGCTCGAATCTCAGGCCAAGACGGAGAGCAAGGGCTTGTGGTCCGGCACCGATGGCATCATCGAGCTCCAAAACGATCTTGGCGGCCCGGATTTCATGAAGGAGTGGAAAGGCAAGACTGTTGATGGTATTGTTGAGCGGGTTCTCAGCGGCGACAGGCTCCTCGTCCGCCTTCTGCTCTCAGACAAGAAACATGTTCAGCCCATGGCCCTCATTGGTGGTATCCGCGCACCATCGACCGAAAGGCCGAACACGACTACTGGCACCACTCAACCAGCAGAGGAATACGGTAACGAAGCCCGCCAATTCGTCGAAACTCGGTTGTTGCAGAGACAAGTCAAGGTCGACATTGTCGGGGCCAGTCCCCAAGGCCAGTTGATTGCCAATATCATCCACCCTCGTGGTAACATTGCCGAGTTTTTGTTGCAAGAAGGTCTCGCACGGTGCAACGACTTCCACTCGACCATGCTCGGCGAGAAGATGGTGGCCTTGCGAGGCGCTGAAAAGCAGGCTCAGGCGAAGAAACTTCGGCTACACAAGAACCATATTGCCAAGGCAGATGGGGGCAACCAAGAGATGACGGTTAGCAAAGTTATGGCCGCTGATACCATTTTGGTGAAGAACAAGGCTGGAGTTGAGAAACGGATCAGCTTCAGCAGTATTCGCGGCCCTCGCACCTCTGAGCCCAGCGAGAGCCCGTTCCGAGACGACGCCAAGGAATTCCTGCGTCAAAAGCTGATTGGCAAGCACGTCAAAATTAGCATTGACGGGAAGAAGCCCGCCACTGACGGGTTTGAGGCCAAGGAGGTGGCTACAGTCACCGAGAAGGGTAAGAACATTGCGCTGTTGCTCGTGGAGGCAGGCTGGGCGTCTGTTATTCGTCACAGAAAGGATGATACTGACAGGGCTTCCAATTACGACGAGCTGCTTGCTGCCCAAGAGAAGGCCAAGGAGGAGCTGAAGGGCATGTGGTCTGGCAAGCCCCAGAAGGCAAAGCAGTACGTCGACCTGTCGGAGAACACCCAGAAGGCCAAGATTATGCTCGTCACTCTGCAGCGACAAAAGAAGGTGCCTGCCATTGTTGACTTCTGCAAAGCTGGGTCTCGTTTCACGATCCTTATTCCGCGAGAGAATGTCAAGCTCACCTTGGTTCTGGGTGGCATCCGCGCGCCGCGAGCACCAAGACCTGATGGAGAGGGCGGTGAACCGTTCGGCAAGGTGGCCCTGGACTTGGCCAACCGAAGATGCAACCAGAGAGACTGCGAGGTTGACATTTACGACATGGACAAAGTCGGAGGTTTCATTGGCGCATTGTACATCAACCGTGAGAACTTTGCCAAGATCTTGGTTGAGGAAGGCCTAGCCTCTGTGCATGCCTACTCTGCTGAAAAGTCTGGCAATTCCACGGAGCTCTACGCGGCCGAGGAGAAGGCCAAGGAGGCACGGAAGGGGATGTGGCACGACTACGATCCTTCTCAGGATGAAGAAGTCGAGGAGGAAGAGCAGGCTCAGGCTCCGGATGAGACCGAGGTGACCCTGGACAAGAAGCCGACGGACTACCGCGACGTCATGATCACCAACATTGACGACAATGGTAGAATCAAGATCCAGGAGATTGGCAAGGGCACTGCCGCTCTGGAAACGATGATGACTGACTTCAGAAAATTCCACCTCGACTCCAAAAACAACAAGGCGCTCAGCGGTGCGCCCAAGACGGGAGACTACGTCTCTGCCAAGTTCTCTTACGATGGCCAATGGTACCGTGCTCGCGTTCGGGCCAACGACCGTGCGGCCAAGATTGCCGAAGTGCAGTACGTCGACTACGGCAACACGGAGAAGATCCCATGGTCCAACCTGCGCCCTCTCGACCAGGGCCAGTTTGGCGTCCAGAAGCTCAAGGCACAGGCCACCGACGCCTCGTTGTCCTTCGTTCAGCTGCCCACGGGCGCCGACTACTTCCAGGAGGCCATCCATGTCATCAACGACTTGACCGACGGAAAGCGACTTGTCGGCAGCTTCGACTTTGTGGACACCAAGGAGAACATCAGCTACATCACGTTGTACGATGCCAAGAACAACGAGTTGCCCGGCCCGAACGACTCCATCAACAAGGAGGTTGTGGCCAGCGGCTACGGCATGGTGCCCAAGAAGCTCAAGGCATGGGAGCGAAGCAAGGCTTTTGAGCCTTACCTGAAGCACCTCCGTGAAGTCGAGAGCCAGGCCAAGCAGGACCGCTTAGGCATGTGGGAATATGGCGACATCACTGAGGATTAAGTGATGAATTGCCGCACGGCATTCAATTTGGTAGAGTCGAGGCGGGGCGGGGAAGGAGGCCGGGGTATAGGATTGTTGTTGTTGGAGTAGGGTTGCGGGGGGGTGGGAAGGAGGGAATAAAAGTTTCGTCATTGCATATCGGGGTCTTTGATGGTGATGATTTAGCGATCTATATATCAAGCATGACATGTTCACGTTTTCTAGGTCCAACTTTGGAGGATGAGTTCCTATGTTGAGCCGTGATGAGTGATGAATGGTAGTTTTTCGTGCCTCGTGCGCAGGCATTGCGGAATCGTAGTCACGAAAAGCAAGCTGATGTATAGTCATAATTACCGCCAGACTCCAACTACCAATTTCGCATGTGCCGGGGGTCCGTGCAATCTGTGAATGCCCAGATACGGAATTCTTTCGCAAAAGGTTGAGCGTCCGGACTGCCGAGTTTCCGAACATCGTGTACGAGCAAAGTTGCGCTGCGAGGTGCACCGCAACTTTTCCGCCCACGACATGGTATCGAATCCTCGGCGCGCACTTTCATGCCGTTGGCTTTTTGCTGTTCCCAGGTACGCGGGATCCGCCTTTACGCTCTGGAATCGGGAATCGGATGTCGGTTTCGAGAGAATGTAAGCAAGGCAACGGCGGGGGGTGCCCATGGGCGAGACCTCGCTTGCCTACTGAGTCATGGAAATTGACTCTGGACGTGTCGGCATGTTATTTGGACTGTACGGCAAACGAAGCCTGCATCTGGCTGAATCGAGCGTGCACTGGTACGCGGTGCAAAGAGTCAGGAATCAGGGTGGCGTAGCGTAGCTATTTGGGCTAGGAGAAGAAGCTGGGATTAATCTGAATCTGAATCTCAGGATTTCTGATCAATTCCAACTTGTTCTCCTGGTCTAAAATGGCTATACCAAACCCCTGGTTGCCAGCTCCCTGCACCGAGTCGGTGGGTTGCCAAAGAAAGTGCGTGCCTCTTCCACGGCTGACGCGTACAGATTGTACAACGAAAGGAGTCATGCGGACCAATGGCGATTCAGCGGATTGTAATGGTTCGCTCCAGTTTTTTTTGTTTTTTGTTTTTTGTTTTTTTTTTTTTTAAATTCGGGTTTCGTCGGACGGCGGCTCGGGGTACCGATTCTGGCGGCCATGGGCTAGGACTCGGTGCTGGTGTTGAGTTTACTTTCTCGAAACTAGACACTAGACGTTATTCGCATATCCGTGGATCAGGGCGGGGCCCCCTCCCCGGCCCCCCTCCCCCCTCCTCCACCCCCCTCTTCCCACCCACTCTTCCCAGCCCCAACTTGATGCCGATACTGACGACAGACAACAGCGGAGCTTGTTGCGACGGTTTCCATTATATCATCATTTCGAAACTGATCCCCCCCCATCCTCCCCCCATCCTCCATCCTCCTCCCCAACTTTCCATGCCGCTAATCTGCTCTGGTGCTACAAAAACCTCTAGCGCCCACTGCATCTCAAGCTTCACCCCATCAACATTATATTCTCATATCCCCAGAAAAGAACGAAAAGAATAAAAGAATAAAAAAGAGAAGACATATATCGCATCATATCACATCATACACCACACACCACAGCCCAGTCATGTCTTCCTCTCTCGATCAGCTCAAGGCCACCGGCACCGTAAGTGTTCAACCCCCCTCCCCCACCATCGATTTGCCCCTCCTCAGCAGCGGGAAGACCAAAAAAAAAAAAAAATACAAGGCAACCACATCGTATGGATTCCAACGGCGCCCGATAAACTCGCTCGGCTCGGCTGGAATACATCTGTTCTGGGCCGTGTACTCTTTTGGCGCTGGGGCGCAGAAGGGCAGGCATCCAGCTTCCCCATCACCACCCATCGATTGTCGTCTGGACACACGCACGAGAAACATGGCTGATGTTGCATTTCGTTCGCGGTGACGTAGGTTGTCGTGTCTGACTCTGGTAAATTCCCGCACCTCTGCATCGTCACCTGCACGACTCTTCCATGCTAACTGACCTGTTTCACAGGTGACTTTGCCTGTTAGTATACTTCCCCCGCATCACCGATCGACTTGTCTGTTCGAACCTCTTCTTTGACCGCTACCGACTACGCTCGCTGTTTGATTGAGCCTGGAGTAGCATATAGCAGCGCAATTGCCTCCGAGGCGCGCAAAAAGCTTCATGTTTCCCACTTCTGCATCGCCGAAGCTAACTTGTTCCTCCTCAGCCATCGGCAAGTACAAGCCTCAAGATGCCACCACCAACCCCTCTCTCATCTTGGCCGCCTCCAAGAAGGAGGAGTATGCCAAGTTGATGGATGTCGCCATCGAGTACGGCAAGAAGCAGGGCGGCGACCTCGACTCCCAGGTCGACCACGCCCTCGACCGCCTCCTGGTCGAATTCGGCAAGGAGATTCTCAAGATCATCCCCGGCAAGGTCTCCACCGAGGTCGATGCCCGTTTCTCTTTCGACACCCAGGAGTCTGTCCAGAAGGCTCTGCACATCATTGACGTACGTCACTTTATTCACGTGTCCTTTCCGGTGCTTAGGAGGGGGGACATGGGACGAGGCGTAAAGTGCTAATAAAACTACTTCCCCAGCTGTACAAGGAGCAAGGCATCTCCAAGGACCGTGTCCTGATCAAGATCGCCTCTACCTGGGAGGGCATCAAGGCCGCCGAGATCCTGCAGCGCGACCACGGCATCAACTGCAACCTGACTCTCATGTTCTCCCTGGTCCAGGCCATCGCTGCTGCCGAGGCCAACGCCTACCTCATCTCCCCCTTCGTCGGCCGCATTCTCGACTGGTACAAGGCCGCCAACAAGAAGGACTACTCCAAGGAAGAGGACCCTGGCGTTGCCTCCGTCAAGAACATCTTCAACTACTACAAGAAGTTTGGCTACAAGACCATTGTCATGGGTGCCTCCTTCCGCAACACCGGCGAGATCACCGAGCTTGCCGGCTGCGACTACCTCACCATCTCTGTAAGTAGGGCAAAAGGACAAATGCCCTGCTCCTCCTACTTCATTCCTTGTCATCCTGTCAAGTGTTCCCTCCCAACGGGGATAAAAGCTAACGCGCCGCACAGCCCAGCCTGCTCGGGGAGCTCCTCAACTCGTCCGAGCCTGTCCCCAAGAAGCTCGACGCCGCCCAGGCCTCCTCTCTCAACCTCGAGCGCAAGACGTACATCAAGGACGAGCCCACCTTCCGATTCGACTTCAACGAGGACCAGATGGCCGTGGAGAAGCTCCGCGAGGGTATTAGCAAGTTTGCTGCCGACGCTGTGACTCTGAAGGACATTCTCAAGAAGAAGCTCTCTTCCTAGATTTAAGCCGCCATAATTCAAAAAGTTTTTAATTTAATACACATCATGATGAAACACGGGGATCAACGTTTTTTTTTATTTATTTATTTTTATTTTTTTGTACAACTGCGGTTTATAAGTACAGAAAGCAATAGTCGAAAAGACCAGCTGCGTATTGCCATGTATTTGTGGATCATCAAGTTGGGTAAACCCTGGTGCTGTTGATGAGAGGAGCCGAGCAAAAGGTGATGCTGCATTCCCATCTCTGAAACGACAGCAGGACACACACAAGTTATCTTCTACATCGTATCTTTACCTCTGTGAAATAAAAATATCAAACGTGTATCATGGGAGAAACAAGCCGCATTCTAACTTACATTCGGGGATACCAAGGAATCTGATCTAGGTCTTCTTCGTCGCTTGTGTTGCAAAAATATATATATTATTAAACCAGGGCATATGCGCCATGGTTCAGCGGGACCCCGGAGCAACCTTGCAAGGGACGTCGACCTTCTTGTACTGGAAACCGCGCTTGCTCTCCGCGCGAACGATAAGAGCGGTGAGAGATCCGCCCTTCACGCAGCCCGAGTCCAAACCAACCGTGTACTTTCTTTCGGTGAAACCTCGTTTGGAATCGTGCCCATACATGACTGTTCGGCGGGCTGACTTTGCGAGATGTTTCGTGTATCGGTTCCAGGCCTTTGTCCACCGCTCACCGGAATGGTCATTAACAGGAATTGCAATCTTCTTCTTCTTCTTCTTCTTGGCGTCGACGGTGTCATTGGAATCGTCTTCCTGTTCCTGTTGGGGCTCGGACAGCAAATCCAAGCCGAATGCACCCTCTGTTCTCCTGCGCAGTTCCTCCTCGGGATACACGATCGTACGCATGTTCATGACCGCCCAGGGATCCTGCTTCTCCAGTCGCACACCAGGTACAAGTCCGCCATGGACAAAGTACAGATTCAGAGGTTTGGCTTTGAGTATGACGGGCAGGCTGGATAACCAATTCACTTGCTCCGGAAGCAAAGTCTTGGCGATTTTGAGGATCTTCTTGTTGCGTTTGCGCATCTCCACTACTTGGTAGGAATCGTCACCGCTGCGAGGGAATGCCGCGCGACTTCTGTACTCCTCAAGTGCCAACAGAAGATGGTCTTCGTGGTTCCCGCGAACGGCGCTCGCGTTCATCGCCATTAGCCTCGCCAGAACGCCCTTGGAATCGGGTCCCTTGTTGACCATGTCTCCCAAAGCGATGACGTGGTCACGAGAGGAATTGTAGTGCGCCGTGTCCAGCAGGTGTCCTAGCTCGGTATTCATGCCATGAATGTCGCCTATGATGATGAGTCGTCGGTCGTTGTTGGCGGTCGGTAGGTATTCATGAGGGATACCTGCAGTGAGAGTGAGATGGGCTCTCTTGGGACGGCGATGCTTCCTTTGGAATATTTTGGGAATGACATTGTCTAGGACGGACTGCCCTTGCTTTGTCACGGCCCACGATGCTGCCGGCATGTACGACATGCATGTGAGGATAGCGAGTACAGTCGCGGTAAACAATACCGTTGCTAATAAGAAACTGTGCCGATACAACATGTTGTCTTTTTGGTATGTGCTTCGTGTCGAGGGGATTTTGGGATAATATCTTGTTCCAGCTCGGAGAGCTAGAGTCAGACGCAGAGCTTCTTGTTAAAAAGGGAGACGGTGCATCGCGGCTGCCCAAGTACGATACGGAGATGATCCGCGGGAAGGAAAGATCGACGACAGGCAAGTGCGGCCCGCTTTGTGGGAAAAGGCAACAATCAAAAGCCTCAGGTAGAGGCAGTTGGCCAAGAATTCGGAAGTTTCTTGATGGCACAAAGGGGGCCGCGTCTGCTACGTGCTGTGGGAAAGAAGAGCACTCGGGCAAAAGAGATGGCTGCGTCCATGGTGCATAAACGAGAATTGAAATTGTTGTGTTTTTTTTTGTTTTTTTTTTTCGCGTTTTCTGAGAGGCATTGACGAGACCACATATATATAGACTAGGCCTGGCGAGCCTAGTGGCGGCGCATAGTGGGCGGGAAGAAATCACTGTCGATGCCAGCGTCAATGCAGGCCGAGCGAGCACGGGGCAAGTTGAAGATGATGGAAGTAAAGCGCCCCTTTGCTCAGGAACAATCACGGATTGGCGTCGTGGGAAGTTTTCAAAAGGAGCATGTGCATGTGCTCTGTGGATGTACCGCGCGAGCCAGCATGCACGGCTGCGGCATGCACTGCGACGTAATTGACCGCCGAGACGGCTGCAACGCGTAGCCAATTGAACAAAAAAGGAAGGCGGTATCTGCTGGAACAAGCGGCATCGTATCGAGCAGGCTAAGACCTACTTGGCCTATCAATTCACCAATCAGCGCGCAGGTCCTACAACACCACGCACCCCTACACAACACACGAGTCTGTTCCTACGCGTCAGAGTGCCTCCTTTTCTATACAGCGTTTTTGTGGATAAAAAGTGTAAGCGTCTTTGCCGGCCGCCACCTCGTGCCCGACCCCAGAAACTATTAGGAACATTATCGCGTGTGGGGCTGATGGAGGCTTATGCGGATATCCCTGCTTCACGTTACGAGCTTGCGTCCAGCTGGGCCGGCCTAGGCAAATCCAAAGATTGATTACGTCATACAGTCAGTGTCTTGCACAACCCGCAGCACCTCTGCCAGATCCGGGTTTTGTTTGCAACTGTCGAAAAGGAGACTTTTGCTGGGCTGCCAATCGCATCGTATAAAACTGCCGTCGTCATGCTGCAGAGCTGGTACTGAGCTAGGAACTGCCCAATCGTAAAAAACGTGGGGATAGTTTGTGGTTTTTTTTTTTTTGATGTTGCAGTGCTTATACCCTGTATGTCCCTCTTTAACAATAGTAGCCTACCTAAGAAGATGTACTAGCATAGACTAGCGTATTTAATTAAATTAAATTAACAACAGGAGCCTACCTAATCAGAGAATATACCAATTCTAGTTAAAGTGACCTTGACAGGAGATGAGCTTGCCATCCCAGGGTTCGCGAACAGAGAAGACGCGTGCTGGCCCCCATTCTCCAGTAGAGGCGTTACCGGCTTCAACCTGTTCGGTACGCAGTTCCTGAGAAAATTGTACACCATCTGGGACTTTTGGTTCGCATGAGGAGTCAAGGTACAGTCCCACGTTGAGCTTCGCCAAATTGAAGGCGTAGGCGAAAATGCAGCGGTGCAGAAGCGAAAGGTACCTACCTACCTACCTACCTCTACCTACCTAGGAGGTAATCCGACGTTGGGTCGGGTATCGTTCATTCTACGCGCTGTCTATGGATGGGTAGAGAAGAATCAAGTTATAAGGCATGGTAGTAGATGTTGCTGCGGAATATCGGTTCTTAGTTCAGATCCGGTGTTTCAACTGCCAAGTGCATTATATCAATTAGGGAGGAGCAACCAGTGCGTACAGTGCGTACAGTACATACAGAAGAAAGAAAAAAAATTGCTACAGCGCGTGATTCATGCTTCTGCAAGCAGCAAATCAACTACGAGATATGCACTCAAATGTCATTGACTGGGACGGAGAAAAAAAATAACCGGAAAGCGCTTGAAGCGTTTTGCTCCCGGCAGGGCTTGAACCTGCGGCCTCCGCATCACTAACGTTTATTAGTACGAAGCTCTAACCAACTGAGCTACGGAAGCTTTCCGAATTAGTAGTTGGTACCGGAATTCGCTAATATAATTTATAATGTATTTAGTAGATTCGCATCCCTCACGTACTCACAATCTCGCAATGGCTTCCTTGTTGTCCCGATTCTGCACTCATTAAGCACATTTCCCTTGGGCTTCTGTCTTTCAGGTAAGCCGATGCTATGCAAGGCGCATGCAGGTTTCCGAGCGAGCGAAAAAGCGAAAGATAAAAATAACGACAAAATAGGCCGGCAAGAACACAGATTGAGCAAAAGTAAAAAATACTGGTAGTGATTGAGGCCTGCCCGGATCGAACGGACGACCCTGTGGAAACTCCATGTCTGGAATCACATAATCTACCACTGATCTAAGGCCCCAATACGCAGCAAAGGTGCTAATACCATTTATACAATTGTCAAGGGTGGTACACCATAATGTCGCATCCGGAGGGGAGCAAGTCGAATACTAGATGGTCCGGCCGTCGGACCACAGACAATAATGGGTCTCTGCGTCGTAGAGCGGCACTCCAATTGGTCTTTAGAGCTGAAAATTTACTAGGATTTGTAATTTCTTGGCACACACATAGTTGCGGAATTTAGGGAAAAGCTTACCAGTATTTTTATTGGAAGGAAACACTAAGAACAATTCAATTTAAAAAAATAAAAAATTCATTTTTTAATAAATTTTTGTAGTACATTACTATTACACAATGCGTCGTAAGGCGCCCAGTGTACTGGACGGGGTGCTGCGACTGTGATAGAATTATTGGTTAAGTAGACCCACAGCATCTATAGTAACATACATGGTCGGGTCAGGTCAGTTATTAATGTCGAGGCGGGTCATCTACATACTCGTTTGTAGCCATGCAGGTTTTCTCGTTACTATGACCTCCTGCGCCGCCCATTGACTGACTACCCGGGAATGCTTCTGATTCTACAGCTATACGATGATCCAAGATCGCCATTAAAATTCCAAATGCCCATCCGATTTAAGAGGTGTACGAATGCCCAAACGCCGTTTTCATGCAAATAAAATTCTGGCACTCCCGTCCGTCGACAAGGTCTACTTGTCTCGCTGCTGCCGAAGTTGTTGTTGTTGTTGTTGTTGTTCCAGACGGTATTTCTCATTCTCAACATCTCGCCAGTCTTCTGGAATCGGTTCATTTCCGCTCGTCTCCTTGACACCCCCTGCAAAGGCCGGCTTGCCCGCGTACAGCTGATAGCCCTTGCCGCTCTCCGCGCCCTCCATACTCTTGTAGCTGACGGGCATGTTGCCACGAAATCGCTTTCGCATATCGACCATGCCACGCTTGCAGTCGCCGTAGCCCTTCTTCAATTGCTGGCACTTGATGGGGAGCGTGCTGACGAGCGGCTCGCGGAGGCAGTCGGATGCTCTGTTGCGCTGTATCATAACACATTCGGATTCTTGGAGGCATTGCGCCAGCGCGTCGCCTGGGCGAATCAGTGTTAGTAAATCAATACCGATATCGATAGAACCTTTGTATGTGTGTGTTGCATGGTGACTCACGCAGCTCTTTACATGAACTCGGCATGGTGGACAGCTATGAACTAAGTTGCGAAGGACAAGTAGGGTCCGGCAGATGATGAGCAGTCGAAAAGTTGCCGTGATTGGAGGTGCAGATCCCACCTGATTGGTCTGGCGGACAAATCCATTGGGAGACAAATTAGATTGCACGTGGCCACTGCTGCAAGGGCCGGAATGGATGTGATGATCACCTATGATGCACGAAAAGTTTTGTCCACCCTGTAAATCCATTTAACTGTCTTTGTTGAAGGCATGTGTACCTGAGAATTAGCTATAGCCTACGGGTGGATTTTTTTTTTTTTTTTTTTTCTCCTTTCTCCCTTTCCCTCCTTTTCTCTCTGGTACAATCCCGCGGACCTCCATTGATAAGCATGCGCAGGTTAAACGAATACCTGTGGATGAATCGAGGTTCCAAAAATGTGATGAGTAACTCAAATATGCTGGTCTTGAGTGGATTGAAACTTTGCCAGATAGCATTTTATGCACGCATGGTATACAAGAACCTACAGACGTACAAGACACAGTGAAATGTTACGAATCACCAAGAGCACGACAATCTGATTGCAAATACAAGCAGTTAATAAGACTACAGGGTACCTACCCACCGAAAAGCGGGTCAAGACAATTCTACGTACTACCCCATGTGACATCACCACTAACTGCGTGACCCGAGATGAGATCCACCTCTCTCGGACGGTCTCTCTTTCGACACCAATTATCCTCATTCCTTCTGTGTATCAGCTTGCTGCTGCTTTGGGCTTCGCGACATGGCTGCATCTTCACTCGTTTATCGCTTCACTATACTCTAAGACTCGCACCTCTTCTCATCATGCCTGTACCATTTATCGGGAGGCTTCATCCGTGAGTATCGATCGATTTGAGACGTTTTTGACCTTTGCTCCTCTGTCGACGGTTGTGCTGACTCTTTGTGACTTTGTGACCCCCTAGCTACGAGTATCTTGCGCTCGTTGGCTCATTTTTTGCTGTCGGCCTGGAGGCCTTTATTCGAGTTCTAACACTCGCGCTACGTATGTCGGCATTGCTTGCGACACGAATGAAAGTCTAGTTTTTTTTTTGTGTGTTAACAAGCAGTTTCTAGCCTCTTTTGTTATCTCATTCTTCTATCCTATTTCGCGGCGTCTCTTCAATAGATTTGCCACGAAAGAGCTCAAGAGGGCTGATGATAGGAAGAAATGTAAGTTTCAGCCTGTGTTGGATGAAGATGCCACTGCTGACGTTTGATGTCCTCACAGCAATAACAACGTCTATCCGCGACGCGTCCGATTTTACCGAGCTTTGCCGATTTTGGGGCTACGAAGCAGAGGAGCATATTGTTCAGACCAAGGATGGCTACCTTCTCGGAGTTCACCGATTACAATGGCGAAAGGGGGAAGAGGGACAAAAGGTCAACTGTGGCCCTGGAAGCGTCAAGAAGAGAGTGGTCTATCTCCACCACGGTCTGCTCATGAACTCCGAGGTCTGGGTGTGTTTGACCGACGCGAAGCGATGTCTCCCGTTTGAGCTTCTTGAACGTGGATTTGACGTTTGGGTAAATCCAAAGTCCCAAGAGCCCCTGAGAATCTTGTTCAAGACTAAGATGATGGCAGCTTGGCAACAACCGAGGAAACAAGTACTCGAAAAAGTCAATTCATTGTTCTCCGACGTCGGTCAAATTCTGGGATTTCTCCATGGACCAATTCGCATTTCACGACATTCCAGACACCATTGCATATGTGCTGGAAACGACCGGGCAACCGAGTCTGTCGTATGTGGGCTTCTCGCAAGGCACTGCTCAAGCGTTTGCTACTTTGTCCATACACCCGCTCCTCAACCACAAGGTCAATGTTTTTATCGCGCTGGCACCAGCTATGGCACCAGCTGGCTTATCTAATGGTATAGTGGACTCGTTAACGAAGGCATCCCCATCGGTGCTGTATCTCATGTTCGGCCGACGCTCGATCCTGAGTGCTGCGACAATGTGGGAGACGCTACTGTACCCGCCGCTGTTTTGTTATATGGTAGACCGAGGTATGGCATTCTTATTCAACTGGAAGACGAAGAATATCTCAGCCAGGCAAAAACTGGCCGCGTACCCGCATCTGTACTCTTTTACTAGCACCAAGAGCGTGGTGCACTGGTTCCAGATCATTCGCAACAAGTGTTTCCAAATGTACGATGACCACGTTCACCAACCAATCAACGTGGCCACGTCGGGGAAGTACTCAAAGGTTGCCAAGTACCCAACTCGAAACATTCGCACCCCCGTGGTGTTATTGTACGGTGGCAGCGATTCCCTGGTCGATATCAAAGTGATGCTCCGAGAGCTGCCGCCCCAGACGGTGGCAACTGAGATTCCACACTATGAGCATCTCGACTTTTTGTGGGCCCGAGACGTCGACACTCAGGTGTTCCAGCACGTGTTTGATGCGCTCGACAGCTTCAAGGACGCAGAGCATACGGTAGAAGAATATGATCGATACTACATGGTTCGACACGAGAGCCTTATCGGGTCGGGTTACTCTTTCGCACATCGAGGAAGTGAAAGTGAAGCGTCCACGATTGCCGGAGGAGGCGAGGGTCTAACGGGGGGCGAAAGCCATCAGCACATTGCAAGGGAGGACGCAAAGCTGGCGGAGAATACCCCAAACAACGAACGCAGTGGCGGGGTAGTGGAGATGAGCGAACGTGTTCGGATTGACAGCAGCAATTTGCAAGGCATCTGAGGACGAACAAGCCACGACTGCTTCAAACCCAGTTGTTGCCGAAGGAGGGAAGACGACGACGCGGAAAACATGAAGTTTTGCATATGCTAAGCACATGGATGCAAAAGACAAGGAGTACCGACCAGCCTATGCCATGGAAATCCTGATAGCCCTACTGCAGACTGGGACGCGCAAAGTGTAATATTTAAGCTTAATAAGTACATATATAACGCTCATACAGGAGATTTTAATCAAGGGAACAGCAGAGGAATAAAGTTGAGGCCATGTTGCAATGACGTGAGCTTGGATGTGCCGACTATGCAGGCTATAATTAAGGATCAAAGGACGCGCGTACAATACAATGTTACGGCCCGTCACACATCCAGACTACAGATCGCACAACAGGTCACGTAACAAGGCCACACAACAGCAAGGCCACGCGGAAGGAAGCCCATCTCGAAGCCAACCATTTGATGCTATCCCAAGGAGCTTATCTGCAACAACGATAGTCCACCCGGGCGGAAGACGACCTCTTTCGACTCTTTCGACTCTTTCGATCGTTTCGATGACGCTGTTGGGACCCAGCTAATCAGGCTGACCATTTGATCTGACCGAATTGCTTTCATCCTACATCGTCACCGGAATCGTGGGACGGTTCCTACGACTGTTCCTAACACAACCAAATTCTATTATCAATTGCGTGGTTTTCCTTGTTGATGCTATTATTGCTCGGCCTGATTGCCACGTGGGTTCTGTTTCATATAAACAGACCTCAGACCTAGCCGGCACATACAACCCTTGAATGATTTTACAAATCTACTCGCAGGGTGCTTTGGGCCAATGAGATGACGAATTAGGTAGAGGTAGGATGTAGAGTACGGAAAGGGGATACCTTATATTGTATATAAGTTATACAGAAGATGTTGGGAGGACCAAGGGAAAGGTGTAGGCACTATTGCGTACGGGGTGATTCTATTGATGATAACTTCTAAGGAGCTAAGAAGAGGAATCTGACGATGTTGGTAGACGTGGCCTCTTTTGTTGTTGTGGTGTCCCACATATTTATAGGAGGTTGGACCAATCAGAGAGCAGTTTGATGACTCTGCTGCTGCTGTTCCAACAGAAGAACAAGACCCTGTAAGGTAGTGCTTATACCCTGTATATCCCTCTATCGCTTCGGCAGTGATAAGGACTCAGGAAGTCACGGCCCCACAATTTTTTTAATATGTCTTTGAGGAATGTACTAGAGACATGTTGTATTAAATTGTACCTTTTTCTGGTGTATAAAAGAAAATTGGTGGTTTTTTCTCTGAGAGTAACACCCTAGCATAAGAAAAGTACTGTTTATTTAGCCCACATTCGTGCTCGCAACCTGCCAAAAGGATATGCCTCTTTAAGCGTAATAAAGCTTCCTTAGTGTAGAAACCCTAATTCTAGCTGTTAATAAGCAGCCCTAACTGGTGGAGAAAGGTGGGGCCTATAGGGTTGCATGCAAGTGTGACAGCTCGGGACTAGGGGCCTCAACATCGACGCTCCCCACTCCGGCACCACGTGGCCCTCGGTGCTCGGCGGACGGCAACCCACCAGACGACGTTTCTGGTTCCTAGCTGGCCACATTCGGGCACGACGGCACCTTCGGGACGACGAGAAGAATGTCTGGTCCATGGCTACGTCCGGGCACGGCATTGCCTTTCGGGACGCCGAGAAGAATGGTCTGTTTTCTCTACGAGAAAAGGCTCTCTCCCCACGCCGTGGCCAATACGACGACGGCCCTGGTCCCTTGCCACCATTCGGACGCGGCGTCGCCTTTGGGAGACGAGGAAGTTCCCACGGAGATGGCTCTCTCTCAACACCGTGGTCAATGCGACGACAGCATCTTCTTCCTTACCCCGATCGTGCTCTGACATTGGCAGTTCAGAATGGGTATATTAAGGGCAACGGCCTGGCGTCCCGAAGATGGATGCAAGCAACTACCACTCCGCATCAACATTCCCCTCGACCACACGGCGACCCTTGTTTACTCTTCCAGCACATAAGAGGGAACATAGTACCAGCTGCCTTTGCCACCTTATAAGCTTTGCTAAACTTGTAAGAAGAGGGTAGGAAAAAAAAAATAAAAATAAAAAAAATAATCAAAAACGATACAATGACGAACAAGACGTCTGACCACGCCCTCCAAACTTTCTGCCTCAACAACCCCACCTCCCGCACCTGCGACAACGTCACCTCCTTCTACGAGTACGTCCCTGACGAGGCGGCCAATGCCATCTTCCTGGGCCTCTACGCCGCGGCGCTAGTCGGCTTCGCCGCCGCGTGGGCGCTCACCCGGCGCGCAGCGGGCTTCAACATCGCGCTCATGCTGGGCCTCGTGTGCGAGGTCCTGGGGTACGCGGGCCGGGTGATGAGCTCGTCCAACCCGTGGGAGGAGTCCGGGTTCATGCTGCAGATCTGCTTCCTGACCATCGGGCCGGCCTTCATGGCGGCCGGGTGCTACGTGTGCCTGCGGAGGATCGTGAGCGCCATCGGGGTGGAAAACTCCAAGCTGCCGCCGGCGTACTACACGAGGATCGTAAGTCTTCCCACCCAACCCCTGTTTTCCTGAACGCAGTGCAGTGTACAAAAGAAAAAAAAAAAAATAAAAAAAAAAAAAAGGAGGCCTTTCCCCCCCCACCCACCTTGCTAAGACAAAAAGTAGTTCATCCCTTGCGACTTCGTCTCGCTTGTTCTCCAGGCGACGGGCGGCGCGCTGGCCGCCATCGCCACGCACGACCACACCTCCCCCGACACCGGGACCGACATCATGATCGCCGGGCTCATCGTCCAGGTCGCCACGGGGCTGGGCTTCATCGTCGCCGGGACCGACTTTGCGCTGCGCGTGTTCCGCCGCCGCAGGACGCTTGGCGAGGCCGCGCTGACGCAGGATCCCGTCCTCGTCGCCATGCGTCACACGCGCCGCTTCGTGTTCTTCCTCGTCGCCCTGGCGCTGGCCTCGGTGCTCATCCTGTGGCGTAGCTGCTTCCGTGTCGCTGAGCTGAGCGACGGCTGGTCCGGGCCCGTCATGGCCGACGAGGCCATGTTCATTGGCTTCGAGGGCGTGCTCGTGCTCATTGCTGTCATCGTCCTGCTCGTCTGCCATCCTGCTGTCTGCGCCAGGGAGTTGTTCCCTCGTCGGTCTGAGGCGGCCGGGCTTGAGAAGAGCTCCAGCGCGGAGAGCGGAGTGTGAGGAAACGGGCGTGTGCTTTTGACCAAGAATCGCTGTGTGAGGAAAAAAAAAAAATCGGGCTTTCCTTTTGTAAACTTTCCTTTTGTCTTCCAACTTTAGCCGGGATAGATACGGGATTTTTAGACTTGCATGGCGTGGCATTTTAGATAGCATTGGATACCTCAATTTCAATTAGATCTATTAGGACTACAGAGTGTATCATCAACACATCATCACATTTAGTAAACCGAAAATTATGCTGCATTGCCATCGAATCATATTGATGATATGAATCTACTGCTGCCCAAGCTATGTCAACCGTAGCATAAGGCTACGCATGGGAGTGCGCCTTCAGTCCTCAAGAAAGTATGCCGCTGTGCTCATGCCGTGCTCAAGCATTCAAGTACATGCTCGCAAAGAATTATTTTCCTTTCTTCTTCTTTCTTCTTCTTCTTTCGTTGTTTGCTTTGAAAAAAAAAAAAAAACGTAATAGACCAAGCACATGATGCTTGACAGTGATCCAGGCGCCAACATATAGCCACTGTGGAAACTTACGTCAGATGCACAGATAGATCTGGGGCTCGACACAATGTGACGGAGAAAATGATAACCAGAAACAAGATATCGGTGGAGGGGTATCGTCAAGATTTTTACGTTCCAGGATAACGCCGGATGGCATGCAAAATTCGCAAGCAACCGACCTCGCATACGCGCCATAGAAATAAAGAAAGCCGAGTCGAACCCCTTGCTTTGATCTTTGCGCGCCATGCTCGGAAGCTGCCAAGCCAGAGGATGAATTACCTGCAAGACCATTATAAATTTTCACAAATGTCATGCTCGTCAACGTGGTATATGGCTATTTCACCCACGAATACTTCTTCCTTTCCTTCGTGGCCGTCAGATTGTAACGCGACCTAAAGAAAGGATTTTGGTTTTGTCGCCGAGAAACTGGGCTCTATAGTCAACAATCCCTTGACTTATCGTGTCAAAATCTTTGACCTTCCGCCTGCGGTAATCTAAAAGAAGCTGCCTCAAACCATTTTTGTATCTCTCTTCTTGCTCGTCGTCGTAATGTTCAGCTGCTCCCAGTTGGAGAAGGATCTGATCATCTGTCCGGTGGAAGCTGTCAGTGCCCACCTCGAGCTGCGACCCTGCTTCGCACTTCCATAGCTTAGTATTTTATCCGAGGGGGCAAATCACTCACCGGGAGCTTGCATGCTTTCAAAGTGCTGGTAATCGCATTCGCTACCTCTGAGGCAATGCTGTCCCGTCAACTCAGTCGGGCACAACTCCTTTCTCACATCAATCTTATTGCTATATGTTAATGAGCGCAACCCGCCGGCAACAGACCGATTGAATAAGGGATGGAATCGGTACGCATGGAAATATTTCAACGGAGTCTCATAAGGCACAAACGTGGCCGCAGAAGTGCTAGTGCTACTTGACGCAGGCTGTTGCATGTGCATGTGCATCGTGTTTGCGACTGTAGCTGGGCTTGCATCACCGACCGATGGCGAACTGATACTCGACAAGGCTGGCTCAGCCCCTGGGGCCGCTTCGGCTTCATCTGATGAGGTATTTCCGTGGCCAAAGGATTCATGGTTTGCTGCCGAGGGCGACTGAGTGACATCAGGAGGTTCGTAGTCATCTTCAGAATCCTCTTCGGCATCTTCGGCATCTTCGTCAGCTGAGTAGCCAGTGTCCTCCATGGCAACATCTTCGTCGTTGGCATGTGGCACATGTAACTGGCTCGACATTGACTTGTCGCTGTCTGCACCCTCTTCACAACTCTTGGCTGACAACTTGCTGAGGCTGGCATTCGTCAGATCACCGTCTCCCGCGACATCTTCGACGCCCGCTACCCCGTTTGGAGCATGTGTAACGGCGCTTTCCGATTCAACCTGACTCCTAGATTGGCCCGCAGTTGGCTGTAAGTCACCCGGCGCTATACAGTAGCCTTCGCATGTGCCTGCAGCGAACTGCCCCCCTACCAGCTCCGTCTTGTCAGAAAGATCAGATGACTTGATAGGCTCCGCCGCCGCCAGCGCTGCGTCCACGGCTGGGAGTATCGGCTCGTCTGCGTTGATAGAGTTGGAATCCATCATCTCCTCCCTGAGCCGCTCTTCTTCCAGCTTATCTTCCTCCAGCTCCAATTCAATCCTAGCGACTTCGGACTGGAGAGCCTTCAGCTTCTCGAGCTGCTCTCGTCGCCGTGCTTCCAGCAGTGGCAATTTTTCACTGGCAGCTCGAGAGCGTGACGCGCGTCTTAAGTTGGGGTTCACACTGGGCTTGGCGTCTGTGACTAATTCACCATAGGGGCGCTTGCGTGGCGTACTTTGATGGCCGGCCCCGTCTGAACCATCATCATGAGAACTGTCCTGGCGCTGCGACAGAGCCGGAGAGCCTTGTCGCGAGGTTTTTGCCTTCTTACGAGCCTCAGCCTCCGCGATTTTTCGCTTCATTTCCTCAATCTTTTTATTCATACTCTCCAAATCTCCACCATTATTTCGGTTGATGTTATGGAACGGTATTGATGTCGACGCCGGGCTTCGTACTTGGCGGGTCATGCCGGATTCGGTGCAGGCCTGGGAATTCTGGAACGGGGCATTTTGCTTCACCGGAGTTCTGTCAACATTAGGAGACGATTCTGGGTGCCCAGGCGAGTCAATTTCCATCTCGTCGTCTTCATCCTCCTCGTCTTCGCTGACATTGATAAAAAAAGGGCGAGACTCTTGATTTTGATCGAACTGTGCTGGCGGAAAGGTGGAGAGCGAGCTGAAACTTTTCAAGAGCACCGGATGCTGCGAGTTTGCTCCCTCACACGGCTGCTTTGCTCCTTTAGCAGGAGACGAGGGCAGCTCTAGTATTGCTTCCGAAGGCCCTCCATGCACAGCGGGCCCAGTCCCTGAATCCCCATTTGAATCTCCATTTGAACACTTGGTTGTTGCTTCGGGAACTGAGTCTTTCTGAACAGAATCAGTCTTTTCGAGGCGTGAAGACTTTTGTTCCTGGGGAGCTTCACGAGCCTTTTTCAAAGCAGCTAACCTTTGCTGGATCAGCTTCGACTTTTCTTCCTGCGTCATCGATGACTTGGCGCTTTTAGTCGTTTGTGTCTGCGTTACAGGGGTCGTGGATGAAGCAGGAGCCGATAGTGCGACGCTTGTAGACGCGTTTTGTTTTGACCCTTTCGCGGCCAATAGACGTGCGATGCGGTCCTTTCGTTCCTCCATCGCAGTAGACTTTGAATCTTGTTTTTTAGCGCCTGCTTCCTTAACTGTCGGCTTGGCTTGCTTCGTGATGTTCTCGACTCTTTTCTCATCGCTTGCTGGGGGTTTCTGAGTAATTTTGGGAATATTCAGACCCAGGTCCTCAAAAAGAGATTTCAGCAGAGCCTCGTCAATACCTTCAGCAAGATAGGTTTGGAAGCGAACGTCGAAAGGCCACAGACGAAGTATGGCATCCTTTGCCTGTTTTCGGGCATCATCAAGACAAGATTGCAATGGTTTATCTTGCCCAGTTAAACCAATTGTCAACTGTTGGGAGGCGCAGTTGTCTTCACAATCTTTCCCGTTAGGTGACTGATAATTTTTGTTTCGAATGTCAATTTGCACATACCTGCTCCAAGCTTGGAAGTGTCTATGACAGAATGTGACATTTCTCGCGGCGATAGGTGTGGTGAATACGACCCATCGCGTTCAATTACTGGATGCTGGGTTGCCAGTCCTGCATCAAAAACCATCGACCTTGCTTGCTGTACCTGATTCATAGCTGCGCCTTGCTGGAGTGATTCGGTAGGTTCGTAGACATCTTCAAGTTCTCCGTCTTCGCTGACCTCGCCATCTTCGGAGACAACCTCGCGCCCCCCGCGGAGGCCAGGTATCTTTATCGACGCATGTTGTTTTTGCAGCGCGGGCTTTGCCTGGGTCATGAGACCCGGCTTTTGGGATTGTAGTTGCTCGCTTCTGGTTTCCCCACTCGATCCAGAGCCATGGATAGAGTTTGAAGGTTTGGCCGTGCCTAAACCTAGACCAGGGATCTTGTTTTGGCCATAATTGGTAGCGATAGTGCTTTGATCAATCAAAGACCCCTGCGAACAGCTTTTTGAGCGGAAAAAATTCGAGTCGTTACCCTGATGCATACTGAAGCCATGAGGCGATGAATAACCGTGTTCCGGTTTGCTCATCCTGTAATAGTATTATGCTAGATATAGCATCTGGCGTCCTCGAACTTGGGGTCGAAAGGCGAAGGCTTCATGCGAGAGCGGTCAAGTCTGGTCCTGCGCGACGGAGCGTGCTGAGCATCGCGGCTTGGGTAAACCTGATAACGTCTGTTGGCGAAAATGGAAAAGAACTAATGTTCCGTCCAGTCGAAACCTCAACAGAGACGGTGCTGTATTGTGAAAACGCTAAGCGTGGATTGGAAAAGGTAATGAAGAAAGAGGTCGAGTCGCGTCAGCTTGCAGCGTTAACCTGGATGCACGAGCTGATGTTGGATGTTCCGGAAGTCAGGATTTGGGCGATGATGATTTTCGGGAGGAAACAGAATGGATGATTTTTGGAATACGCCAGGAGCCTTTGCACCCTATTCCATTATCATCTTAGGGCGATCCCTTAGACGCTAAGACGGGAATGGTCTCCAATCTCCTATCGTGACGTACCCGCTTTCGTCACGTGACAAGCCTCTGTTTACTTCGAAGTTGTCTCTCCCTAGCAACGGGCGGGATGCGGCGATCAGTTGCGGGCTGTTACGGGCTGTTACGTGGACGTCTTGATATCACTTCAATTCAATTCAATATTTAGAGGCGTCAGAAGCGCTGGTGCTTCCTACTGCTCACCCACTCCTTTAATTCGACTCATCGCATCTTACGACTTTGTATTGTATCTCCTTCTTGATGTTCTTTTTCCAGATTGCATGCATGACGTTCCCGAGACCTGTTACTGTGACACATCAACAGAGTCGCGATAGATTCGCATGATCGGTCATGCCTTTCAATTCTGATGGCTCGGCTCCGCGCCGCAGCAATCCCTTCGTTCGGACAGCATCTCCCTCACCATTGCCGGTGCTTCAAAATTCCAGCAGACCGAAATCTGCTCTATTCTTTTCACCAGCACCTGTTGGCGCGTCGACGCTGACTTCACACCGCCGCTCGCAGTCCAATAACTCATTTGGGACCATACTTGTTGCGCCGGGGAGCGCAGCACGGCATCACAGAAACGAATCGAGAAATGGGACACCTACATCCAGCACCTTCGCACCCTCATTCATAAAATCGGATGAGATGAGACGCGAACATAATGCTGTGAAAGGTATCGAAGGGGAGAACGACTTTTCTGGTAAAAGATATGTTTGGCTTAAGGATCCGCAACATGCATTCGTCAAAGGTTGGATCGTTCAGGATCTGGGGAACAATCGCATAATGGTCCAAACCGATGATGGGACAGTAAGCCACCCCCGGTTCACAGAGATGGAGCAGCGACACTGCTAACTATGAAAAGCAACGAGAACTTGACGTGGAGAGTGTCGACAGAGTCAATCCCGCCAAATTCGATAAGGCAAACGACATGGCCGAATTAACACACTTGAACGAAGCCTCGGTTGTCCACAACCTTCAGACTAGATACCAAGCAGATCTGATTTACACCTACTCTGGCCTTTTCCTTGTAACGGTGAATCCTTACTGTCCCTTGCCAATCTACACGCAAGAGTACATCAACATGTATAAGGGACGGAGCCGGGAAGACACGAAACCTCACATCTTCGCCATGGCTGACGAAGCGTTTCGAAACCTTGTCGAGGAAGGCAGAAACCAGAGTATCCTGGTAACCGGCGAGTCAGGTGCTGGTAAAACGGAGAACACCAAGAAGGTCATTCAATACCTCGCGGCTGTTGCACCATCAGAGGTAGCTACACGAAGTCGGTCTCAACATACCAATCTCTCACAACAGATACTTCGGGCAAATCCCATTCTCGAAGCTTTTGGAAATGCTCAGACAGTCCGAAACCATAACTCGTCCCGATTTGGAAAGTTTATCCGGATTGAGTTCAATAGAAATGGTGCCATTGCTGGTGCATTTATTGACTGGTATTTGCTAGAAAAGTCGCGGGTAGTCAGAATTAATTCTCATGAGCGCAATTACCACATTTTCTACCAGCTCCTCAAAGGCGCCACTTCCGAAGTCAAAAGGGACTTGTTGTTAAGTGGTTTAGACATTCAGCACTTTGCATACACCAAGAACGGTCATGATAGCATTGTGGGAGTCTCCGACATGGAAGAATGGAACTCGCTCATGGAGGCCTTTACAGTCATGGGCTTCTCTGACGAAGAGCAGCTCTCTATCCTCCGCACAGTCGCAGCTGTCCTCCACTTGGGAAACATTGAGGTTGTGAAGGAAAGTCGGGCTGCCGATCAAGCTCGTCTAACTTCGGAATCTAAGCAGCAAGCAGCCGTCGTCTGCAAACTTCTCGGTGTCCCATTGGAACCCTTCATACAAGGCCTTCTTCATCCCAAGGTGAAAGCGGGCAGGGAATGGGTTGAGAAGGCTCAAACTCCGGAACATGTTCGTCTCAGTCTTGATGCCTTGTCGAAGGGCATCTACGAACGAGGATTCGGAGACCTCGTCTCCCGCATCAACAGGCAGCTCGATAGAACTGGGATGGGGCTCGAGGACTCCAATTTCATTGGTGTTCTAGATATTGCTGGATTTGAGATCTTCGAAGAGAACAGTTTTGAGCAACTCTGCATCAACTACACCAATGAGAAGCTGCAGCAGTTCTTCAACCATCACATGTTTGTCCTCGAACAAGAAGAGTACTCCAAAGAGCAGATAGAATGGCAGTTTATTGATTTCGGTCGAGATTTGCAGCCGACAATTGACCTGATCGAACTGCCTAACCCGATAGGCATATTTTCCTGCTTGGATGAGGACTGTGTCATGCCAAAAGCGACGGACAAGTCCTTTACGGAGAAGCTGCATTCATTGTGGGACAAGAAATCCGGGAAATATCGACCGTCTCGTCTGGGTCAAGGTTTTCTGCTTACGCATTACGCCGCCGAGGTTGAGTACTCCACGGAAGGTTGGCTTGAAAAGAACAAGGATCCCATGAATGATAACATCACAAGGCTTCTGGCTTCTTCCTCTGACAAGCATGTCAGTGAACTATTTGCCGACTGCGCTGACCTAGATGAGGAACATGGAGGCGGCCGAAGTAGAGTGAAGAAGGGGCTTTTCCGCACCGTTGCGCAGAGACACAAGGAGCAACTGCATAGCCTTATGACCCAGCTTCACTCAACACATCCTCACTTTGTACGATGCATTCTTCCGAACCACAAGAAACGACCGAAACAATTCGACAACTTACTTGTCCTTGACCAATTGCGCTGCAACGGTGTCTTGGAGGGAATACGAATTGCGCGAACAGGCTTTCCCAACAGGCTTCCTTTCACTGAATTCCGTCAGCGATATGAAGTACTTTGCTCGAACATGCCCACAGGATATTTGGAGGGCCAAACAGCTGCAACTATTATGCTAGATAAGCTGGGTCTGGACAAGACGCTCTACCGTGTGGGCATAACCAAAGTCTTTTTCCGTGCTGGCGTTCTAGCAGAGCTTGAGGAGCAGCGAGATGCCCTGATCACAGAAATAATGGCTCGGTTCCAGTCAGTAGCCAGGGGTTTCACCCAGAGAAGGGCCGCCTACAAAAGATTATTCCGAACCGAAGCCACGAGGATCATTCAGAGAAACTTCAACGTATATCTGGACCTCGTCGAAAATCCTTGGTGGCAACTCATCGTTAAGATGAAGCCCTTGCTTGGAGCAACCCGAACTGCCACCGAAGTCAAGAAAAGGGACATGATGATCAAGGAGTTAAACGAAAAAATGCGAATTGATGCTGAGCAGCGCGAGAAGCTGGAAGATGATCGTCGCAATACCCATGCTGAGATGCTGCGCATTCAACAGACTCTGGAGAGCGAGCGAGCGCTCGCATTAGACAAGGAGGAAATCTTCAAACGTCTTCAACAGCGCGAGACTGAGCTGGAAGAGAAGCTTGCTGGAGCTATTGATGACCAGGAAAGACTCGAAGATCAGCTTGACGAACTTATGGAGGCGAAACGTCGTGCAGAAGAAGACGTGGAGAAGTTCAGAGTTCAGCTCGAACAAGCTGCGTCCTTGATAGGAAAACTGGAGGAGGAAAAGAGCAGACTGTCCAGCAAGTCACTGCAACTAGAGGATGCGCTCAAAGAGATTTCGCAGCAGCAGTCTGAGCGTAGCAAGCAAGAAGCTGTGCTTGCTGATCAAATCAAGGTGCTTCAGAGTCAAATAAAGTTGAAAGATAGGAAGGTGACCGACCTAGAGGGGAAGCTGCTCCAGATCGACCAAGACACTCAAGTTCAGCTCCGCAATGCCCAGAAAGAAGCAGAGGCGGCCAAATTGTTGGAATCGCGTCTAAGCAAAGAAAACAGAGATATCAAGCAGCAGCTATCCCAGCTTTCGAAGACATCTACAGACTACGAGGACTTAGTGAGGAGCAAAGAAAGTGAATTGGCCCTGCTCCGAAGTGACAAGCGAAAGTTCGAAACCGAGCGCCGCACCTTGGAAGACCAGAAGAAGATGTTGCTCGAAGAAAAGAACAAGATATCAAGCAAGTTCCGGGACGTACAAGCTGAACTGGATGCTATGAGATCAAAGCAAACCCAACTTGAGCGAGAAGCCGAGGAAGCCAAATCTCTGCTTGCTGCTAGACTCTCGGAAGATGCCCAGGCAGATAAGAACCGATCACTTCTCGAGGCTCAGATCAAGGACCTCAAAGAAGCGCTGTACAACGCTCAAATGGATTTGAGCAGAGAACGTCAATCTCGAGATGATGTATTGCTGCTCGGCGAACACAAATACCAATCTTTGAAGGATGAATATGATACCTTGAACGAATCGAAAATTGTCATTGAGAAGGAACTCTATGTTCAACAAGACACTCTGAGACGGACAATGGAAGCTCGAACTGCTGTAGAAAAGGAGCGCGATGAGGCGAGGGATGAGATTCGGCGACTTCGGGTTGCAAAACAACAAGCTGAAGAAGCCCGCCTGCAAGCTGAGATATCTGGCGAACGTCAAGCTTCGAAGATGGCTCGAGAAAGAGAGAATAGTTTACGCAGAGACTTGGACGCAGCGCATGATCGACTGCGATGGTTCGAAGAGGAGTGCGCCAAGCTCAACCGCCAGATAGAGGAGCTCAACAAACTGATCGCCTCTTCTGGCGAGTTCGGCTTGAGGAATGACCAAGCCAAAGAAAGGATGGAAAGAGAACTCACCACTGTGAAGAGTCGATTGGCAGCTTCAGAAAATGACAACAAGGCGCTTCTGAATAAGCTCCAGCAAAAGGGACTCGAGATTGCGAGATCCGCTTCCCGCGCCAATGAAGCATCGCGTGGTCAGGTCATCAGCCTGCAGAAAGAAAAGTCTAGACTAGAGGAGCAGAACGCCAACTTGAACAAGCAGTTGGGAGATGCTCAGCTCACTATTGCATCCCTGGAGAAGAAGGCGGAAAAACTGCAGCTTAACCTCGAAGACCTTAGCCACGAAGTAGCCAGAGAGGTCCAGTCGAGCAGAAATGCAGAGAAGGCGTCGTCGAATTTTACCGTTAAACTTGCTGAGGCTAATCGAACCATCGATTCTGAGCGGCAACTGCGCAATCAATCTCAAGCAACCGTGCGCACGTTGCAAGCCACTCTAGATGCCAGAGACAAGGAGCTACAGACCTTGAGATCACAAATGCTCAATGCATTAAGGACTGTCGAACCTGAAGTTCGAATTCCTCCACCATCGGACGAAAACAACCAAAGAGCACTTCTCAAGAACTTCGACCTGGTGCGTAAAGTGGAAGAATTGCAGCACAACCTGCGCGTTCAGTCAGCTGGTAGACTCAATGCAGAGAACCAGGTTGCTGAGTTTCGTACTGCACGACGCGAGAGCCCCGGTCGACCGAAGTTGGAGGAGATGCATTTCAATGAGGCCCCATTCAACGGCTCGCCGACTCAGCGACGAAGTGCTAAAATCAATACGCGCCGCTTCTCCAATACTTCAACTCCAAAGAAGGGTAGCCAAGAGGTTGCGGAGTTGCATGATACCGGCAAGTCGGATAAGACTGTAGATACTTTTGCTGTGAATAATCGTATGGACTTGAAAGCTGAAGTCGAAGAGCTTCAAAATCAACTTCAGATTGCTCAGATGCAGAATCGTCATTTGCAAAGTCAACTCGAACGAGGCAATCCCGGGTCAGAAGCCTTTAGTGATCAAAATCCTTCTATGCGTCGCATTCAAAAGCTAGAAAAAGCAAATAGCAGGTTGCACGATATGCTTGACGATTCTAGCAAACGAGTATCTGCCTTGGAAAAGAACATCCGCACCGGGGAGCTCTCCCTGAGAGACATTCAAGCTAGGTCTCATGAAGAAATCTTGGATGTCCTGAATAGCCAGGAGGAGTCACGGCGGGCCCTGTTGCATAGTCACAAGGATGCTGTTGCCGAGCTGACTGATGTCAAGACTCATTTCGATAGGATGCGACACGAGAGAGCTAAATTGGAAGTCGAGCTGCGCGATTCGAGGTCAGACCTCCAAGAGATGACTATGGCTCGAGAGCAAGAGGCGCAGAGTCGCAGTCAACTGCTTCAGGAACATACTGAACTTCAAATCAGACTTGATGCCGAGACCTCTAAACTTGCTGATGTGACAGCCAGTCTCGAAACATACAAGAGTCGTGCAGACGAGTATTTCAGCAAGCTCGAACAAGCTGAAATCGCCGTACTCAAGGCTAACCGAGCCGAGCAGTTTGCCAAATCTCAAGCAAAGGAGGCGGAAGACACATACAGTGAAGTCATGGCAGAGCGTCAAAAGATGGACGCTGCGATAGAGGACTTGCAACGACAGAACCAGCGTCTCGAAGAGCGAATTGAGGATATCTCCACCGATCTGGAATCCGTCACACAAGCCAAGAAGCGTCTGCAGCATGAGCTTGAGGATTATCGCAGCCAGCGCGCCATGGACATTGAGGATAAAGAATCAAGCATGGAGCAGACTCGGAAGAAATACCAGGCAGAATTTACCACGCTGACAAAGGAACTCGACCTAGCCCGTGAAGAAAAGCTTTACAAGCAAGCTGAGATTGCGCGACTGCGGGAAGAGCTTGACGACCTTCGTTCCAAATGGGACGATGAAGTGCTGAATAGTTCGACCTGGTCTAAGGAGAAATCTCGTCTAGAATCCACTCTTGCTGATGTGGCTGCTTCTCGAGATGAGGCTGTAAATGCACACAATGAAGCTCAAGGCAAGGTGGTGTCCCTTCTGTCTCAAGTGCGAACATTGCGATCATCAGTTGATGAGGTCACATCCGAGCGTGATCTGCTACTGCGAGAAAAGCGCAGTATTGAGGCACGGCTTGAAGAGGCTAAGAATGGCTTGGAAGAGCTAGTCAAGGGCGAGAACCCGTCACTCCGCGACGCTGCAACGATAGACAAAGAAGTCTTGGACCTCAAATCCAGTCTCGCTCATCAAGAAGATGTTGCTATTGCTGCAGTGGAAAAAATGCGTAGGGCCGAAGCCTTGGTCTCAGACATCCAAAAAGAAATCGCGGCTGAGCGCGAGGCCAGTACTCAACTTCAGAAGCAAAGGGCCAATCTTGAGAAAAGCTTGAATGAAGCCCAGCTCAAGCTGATAGATTTTGAGACCAAGGGTTTCTCTAGCGCGAGCCAGGACATCAAATTTCTCCACAAACGAATTCAAGAAGTAAGTTAAAACGCAATGTACTGTCCTAACGGAAGTTTGCTAATCACGACTGCAGCTCGAATCCCAGCTCGAAGATCATGAAACAGAAAAATCAAAGTCGCAGCGGTCGACCAGGAACATAGATCGCACTGTTAAGGACCTTCAGTCACAAATTGAACGTAAGGAGAAGCAAAACACGCAACTATCTGAGGATGTGAACCGGATGCGTGACAAGGTCGATAAGCTTCTGAAAACCATCGATGAGCTCCAAGCCTCGGAATCCGCAACTCAATTATCAGCGCGGCGTGCAGAACGGGAACTCCGGGAAGAGCGAGAGAAAGCCTTGCGCCTTGAGAAGGAGTTACAGGACTGGAAAGGACTTCGATCGGAGAAGAACTCAGTGGTTGGCAGTCTACGCAAAAAACTTGAAAGTCCTGATGTTAACAGGGCAAGCAGTCTCGATAGGACCCCTAGTCTGACTAAGGGGTTCATTTGAGTGTCGGATGAAGGAATTGGGTGTTTTCAAATAATGGAGTTTAAGAGACTTGCTTTTGTATGGTTCACATCCTCGTGCAAAATGAGGCAACAGGGGAAAAGGTTGGGTTGGTAATACTGGGCAGGCGTCGTTCATGTTTATTTGATTACTATGGCATATGAATGGTAGAGATCACGTTAATGACATGTTGTTGTTTCCCATCATAGCGTCTTTGGGAGTTAAAAAAAAATAGGAAATCCCTGCTTGGCTCCCTGCTTGACTGAGAATTGGGCATCTGCTCGTGAAAGTGATTTCTATAGTATCACGTGACCACGTGACACGACTTTCCAGGGGATCGCGTCTCATAATAAAACTCACACTTTTGCAGCCTGATTCTTCATCCTCCTAGTAGCATCGTTGAGCGAAAACTCGATGCACAATGTCATGCAACTATGGCACAAAACTCTCGTGGGAACTCTGCACTAGTAATTCGACATGGTGCTGCCGCTGCGGGAGATGGGCCGCCACCATCAACTCTCGCTGCACAACTTGTCGAGAATATATCCACTTCTGCTAAGTCTTCGCGAACAGACGAAAGTAATGAGCTCAAAGGTCTATTTGCAACGATACAAAGGGTGAAAGACTGCCCAGAAACACTTGCTACGCAGGCTGACCGAGTCGAGCACAACCATATGCTAATTTATGTGTACTGCCGGGTTGCTTTGGAAGGCATTAAATTAGATGATCCATTCGTGAACAGAACGCATATACAAGCCGAGGTACTTAAGGCCATCAACTTCCTAAGATTCACAATCAAAGAGACGCCCTCTGTTCTCAATTTTAAGACTGAGCCCAATGCGTTTGTTCACCGAGGCGAAGAGCCGCTATGGATATGGCTACTTCCGTACCTACTCCGATTTCTTGGGCATGACTTGTTTCGAGAAACTTCAAGCTCCCTTGAAGGTTTCTTGCAATATGTCCTTCTGGTTATTTCACGCAAAAACGAGTTGTGGCCCTTATGTCCGAGCTTCGTATTATATTTGCGTACTTGCGTAGCTGGTAGGCGTTGCATCCATTAACATACCCCAAGTTACACTGCTAATCCTCCCAGGATCTCTCGATGAACTGCAAAATACAGCGCTAGAACCATCTGAGTCGAAACCCTTCTCTTTCATTCATCTGCCGCCTCGTGGCATCTTTGATCAAATCTTAGGCGTTTGCCCCGAAAGTCCAGCGCGACTTTTATATGAAGTCCCTTCATCGTCTCAGGCAATTCAGCAAGTGTCAAGCTTAGCAAAGGTTCTAGCTTATCCGATAATCTCTCACGATTCCACATTCTCGTCTATGGCCATGTTTATACAGACAACCACCTGGCTTTTGGATGCGTGGCTCGATCTGTGGAACTCACAAAAACGTTGGAACCTGACCAGTACCAAGTCACCAATTCCAATAATCGAAACGATCTTAGAGATTTCGCATGGAATAGATGAAACCAGCAATCTTTCATCAAGGTTTAGATATAAATCACACACCCTTTTGATCCTGTTGTGCACTGAGATGGTTTCTTTCCCTCAGGATCTGGTGCACACGAGTGATGCAGGCGGAAAAGCAAGGCGCGTATATTGCCAGGCTCTCCTTGCGATATCTGCTTTTGCTTTAAAGTCTTATTCCATTCGGCGTATGGCAGCATCAAAACTGTTGCAAGAATTATCATTGCTTACATCACAATACCTTGAACTTGGCGAGGGAACTGACGTTTGGGTGAGTGAAACCAGGCTAATCTCTTGACGATACATGCAGTGAAACTAAATCTAAATAGCGGTGCAAAAGTCTCCTGAGACAAGTCATGTATACTTCGTCCGAACAGATCTTTGCCGAGGAGACCAATCCAGCTCGTTTTCAGGACGGGGAACTCAGGAAGTCTGTCGAGAGACTTCGTCTGAATTTCAACCAGGTTCTCCCCTCTGAAAGCCATCAAAAGAAACGGAAGATAGCGGGAATGAACTCAGATCCAATGGTCCATCTTATCGAGGTGCTCTATGAGACCGTGGATATGAGCTGGGACGACATCGATAGCCACATACCAGAACAACTTTTCTTGTGAGTATGACCTGAGCGAGTCATCCTCTTCATGTCGCTGACCGGCTGCCGGTAGAGAAAAGTTCGCAAATTGTGCCAGCAGTAGTCAGTGTTTAGCGTTGGATTTACTTTCTAGGATGTCTTGTATCTCCGACGGTTGGAGAGACCTGCCAATTGAATCCTCCAAACAGCTCTGCCAAGTTTGCCAGTTTACTGGCAAACCCATGCCAATCTCACATTACCAGCCCATGAAGATCGCCTCTCAGTCCATATTTTCGAAGTTGATCCAAGAGGTCTATTTTCCGGAAACGAGACAAACGCGAGTCGCTGCCATGATAAGCTTGCAACGGATTGTGGCTCACTGTGAAGATCCACTATTTCTGAACTTGGAGACTTCTGGTCCAGGGCAATGGTGTCTTCAAGCACTGAATAGTTCAGTCCGAGAACTGAGAATTGCGGCTGGGCGGACGCTTGGTGGGTTCGTACAGTCAAGATTCTTCGGCGCGACGAACCATGAGTTACAAGAGCTGGTTGCTCGCAATCGAAAGAACACTATTGCGCTGCTCAAATCATCGTCTGAACAAGATGCCGAAAAACCACATCTTGTCGAGACGAGAATCATGGCTTGGAGTCAAGTTGGTCGAGTGGTTTACGAAGAAGAGCTAAATCTAGTGCTCATTCAACTCTCTGAATATCTTGGTAACAGCAATGGCATTGTCTCAGCTTTTGCCTTCAATGAGCTCCTCAATCTGGCTGAGGCTCGCAGCACAACCCCTAGACGGCTTTTCGAACCATTTTGGAAAAGTCTTGCTTACATGGCCACCAAGGACATGATCCAGAGACCCCAGAGGAGTCGTGCAATCGCAGAAATACTTCACATATCGGTAAATGAGCTGTTGCTGCTGATACAAACACATGCGCTCCCGTGGCTAGTCCTTGATAAGCGTCAGGATGTTATCCAAAGAATTGCTGAAGCGCGCCAGGATAATGATACATGGAAACTAATCATGGATGCCCCAAATCTCGCGTCGACGCTGGCGCTACTAATAGTGCAAGACACCGACAAGATCGAAGAGTTTACAAAGTCTAGGCTAGATCAAGTGTCGCCGGGCTTCCACAGTATATCACTATTGGAGTTGTTTCAGACCGAGCCTGTGTTGATCGCTCTGGAGCTTTTAAAGGCAGCGGTAAATGCGGATGAAAAGAGGAAATCTCTGGTATGTCAAAATCACGGAAAGACTTGAAGCCTATTATGTTGCTAAAATACCAAGGTTCGTCGTGGGCTTCAATTTGTGGCAACTACAATCCTTAGCGCAAACAAGGAAACTAAAGGCAAAAAAGGAAATCCTGTCGGCCGGTTTCTGCAACCTCACATTCTGGGCCTCATGCCCCGACTTACCGACGTCATAAATGATTCCGTCTCGCTTCAGACGCCGATCACGGAGCGACGAATCAGCATTGGAGCTTTGGAAGAGATGATTAGACTTTGTACGCACCACGCCAGGGTGGCAAGGCCACAGGTTTGTATTTTCTCAACCTAACGCTTGTGAATGCGAACCATTCTAAAGTCGAACGCTTGAATAGATTTCCGCCTGTTTGCTAGCTGCTATTGCTCAAGAATCGTTACGCGACTTCAGTTTATCGTGTTGGACTGCTATGCTTGCTCATTTCGAAGAGGACGACATTGAGTCACTTCTTGAACCAACATTTTTCATCATTCGCCGTTACTGGGAGACTTTGAGTCCTTCAAGCACCGAGACCGCCAAACAAATGCTCTTGTCCCTGCTAAGCAAGCACAAGACTACTTTGGGGATGCATGTAAGCAAATTACCGTCGCTGTCGAAGTGCAGCGGCCTCGAGGAAGTAGAAAAGAAACTTGCCGCAATGCGTCCACCTCTGGTGATGGAGGAAGTTCTTGAGATTTTCGCCGAGAGAGTTGCGCACGACAACTCAGGAGTGGTTCATCTGGCCCTGACTGAGCTAGTTCCCTATTTAAGGGATAACCAAAGTGCTCTTTATACTTCTGCTGTGAGCCAACGGCCAGACAGTGCCATCACCGTTCTGCTGCGGTCACTCCTTGACTGTGCGTGCAGGTATAACGGGCTGCAAACGGACATTGCGCGGTTGTGCGTGCAGAGCATGGGGCTTATTGGGTGCCTGGACTCGAATCAAATCGAAACGGTAAGAGAACAGCGTTCAATCGTGGTGTTGAACAATTTTGAAGATAGTGAGGAGATGACAGATTTTGGATTGTTTCTTTTGCAAGAAGTCCTCGTTCCTTCGTTCTTATCTGCAACGGACACCAAGTTACAAGGCTTCCTGTCATATGCTATTCAAACACTACTAGACAGGTGCAAGGTTGGAGCAGCCTGTGCTATGAAAAACACCGGAAAGCTTGGAGGCAGCGAAATTTACAGGAAGTGGATTGCGATACCAGAGAATGTGCGCGCAATACTACAGCCTTTTCTGACTTCTCGCTACATGGTTGCTCCGATGCAGTCGGTGAAGGTGGAATATCCCATCTTTCATCCGGGGAAGCCATATGCGAACTGGCTACGAACCTTCGTGCTGGATATGCTCGGAAATGGCCAGAATTCATTTGGGTCCAAGTTGTTTGAACCCTTGAAGCGCGTCATCCGAGTCAAAGATCTGTCAATGGCTGAATTCTTGCTTCCATATCTGGTCTTGCACATCTTGCTTAGCTCCAACAGCAGCCAACAGGACAAGGATAGAACCGTCAACGAACTGCTTGGAGTTCTGGAGTACCAACCGGTTGACGATACTTCTCATGCAGAACGAGAAGAAATGAAGTGTTTCTGTCATGCCGTATTTCGTGTTGTTGATTACGCCATGAGATGGATACAGGCAAAACGCGCCGCTGGACGACTCAGTGCGGAAGGCAAAGAGAGTATCGCACGAGTTCAGGGCTTATTGGATCGCATACCAGCGGAGCTTATCTCACAGCGCGCAAGGGACTGCAACGATTATGCCCGGGCTTTGTTCCATTTAGAGCATCACGTTCAGATGATGGAGCAGAAAAAACGAGAGCCAGAGGACAGGATTTGGCTGTTGGAGAGGCTTCAGGATATCTACGCGAATATTGACGAACCAGATGGCTTGGAGGGTATTTCGTCACAGCTCCAAGCTCTAGACATCAACCAACAAATCTTGAGCCATAAAAAGGCTGGCAGATGGTCTGCAGCTCAGACCTGGTACGAAATGCAGCTTGCGGAAAATCCGAAAAGTACCGAGTTTCAAGTGGATTTGCTCAATTGTCTCAAGCAGGCCGGTCAACATGATGTGCTGTACAAGCACGTCGAAGGCATGCCCTCTGATACTTCTGCTGATAGCAAAGTGATGCCCTTTGCTGTTGAAGCCGCTTGGATCACCTGTAGGTGGGAAAGTCTATCAAAATTCATTACCCGATATCCAGGCGAGCTGGTGCAGGATTTCAACATGTCTGTTGCAACGTTGCTCGACGCCCTACATCAAAAGAACCCTGCTGAAACTTTCCAAAACGTTGTACAAGGCATACAAGACAAGATAGCGTCTTCCATGACTACCTCGGCTACGGCATCACTCAATGCAGCGCATGATCTTCTACTGAAATGCCATGTTCTCACAGATCTTGAAGCTATAGTTGCTACTGAAGATGAAGCAGATCGACAGAAAACCATTGCTTTACTCGATGGTCGGCTTGAGATTATCGGCGGTCGTTTCGGAGACAAGCAGTACCTTCTTGGCGTCCAGCGTGCTGCTATGAAGCTGTCAAGGTGAGATTCGCTGCGCCCATGCCTAGTAGTCCAAAGATATGTGGCTAACCGAAGCTCTTTTGTGCAGACCGACATTCACCGATATGGATATCTCTAAGCTTTGGCTATCAAGTGCCAAACTGGCGCGGAAGACTGACTCGCTCCATCAATCATTCAATGCGGTGTTGCATGCTTCGCGCTTAGGCGACGATTCTGCTACGATTGAAAATGCGAAGTTGCTATGGAGAGATAACCATCATCGGAAAGCTATCCAAATGCTACAAGGAGCCATTGAACGGAACAAGTTCATGACTCAGACTGGGCCGTCTATGAGTACAGGGGCGACCAAGCTAAATAACGAACAAAAGCTTCTAACAGCCAGGGCGCAGCTTTTGCTCGCCAAATGGCTTGATATTGCAGGACAATCGCATGCAGGTGCGCTGAGAGAAAAGTACCAACAACCACCCAAGACATATGCGGCCTGGGAGAAGGGGCATTACTTCCTCGGGCGTCACTACAAGAAAATCCTAGAGTCCGAGAAGCCGCTCAGGGCTGATGACCAGAGTGACAGTTTTGTTACTGGAGCAATCGCGAGACTCGTCATCGAGAACTATTTACGCTCTCTCAACTCCGGAACGAAGTACTTGTACCAGACTCTGCCCAGAATCTTGACTTTATGGCTAGATCTCGGCGCTCAAGTGGACAAGCCGCCCGAAGGCAAAGCGTCTCTGACCCGCGAGCTGATCAAGAGGCGAGTCGAGCAGCTTAACATGCTGCACGAGTTTCTGAAAAAGTACATTGCTCGCTTACCTGCGTACATATTCTACACGGCACTGCCCCAGATTGTGGCAAGAATCGCACACCCCAACTCGGCCGTCTTTGACTGCCTCGTCAAGATCATCACCAAGGTTGTCGAATACCATCCGCGGCAAGCTTTGTGGAGTTTGATTGGAATCATGACGACGAAACAGGTGTCGGAGCGGAAGGTGCGCGGAACTCAGATACTCCAAGCGCTTCGACTCATTCCAGGTAAAGTGGATGGCACCTCGCATGATTTGAAATACCTCATCAGGGCTGGTGAGAAGCTGGCGGAGCAGCTGCTCTTGGCTTGCCAGAATGGCGACTTTCACGGCAACAAGACAGTGCATGCTAGCCTCTCACGAGATCTACATTTTCAGCACAAGTGCGCTCCGTGTCCTCTGGTAGTGCCGGTGGAAAGCTCCCTGACGGCCACTCTCCCTGCCGTTTCGGAACATGTCAGGAAGCACAGGGCGTTCTCACGGGACGTTGTGACGATTGACGGCTTTCTGGATGATGTTTTGGTCTTGAGCTCCCTGGCAAAACCGAGACGGCTTACGGCCCGGGGATCTGATGGCAAGAGCTACATGCTGCTTATTAAACCGAAGGATGATCTTCGAACGGACCAACGACTGATGGAGTTTAATGGCATTATCAACCGATCTCTGAAGAGAGACGCAGAATCAAGCAGGCGACAGCTTTACATCCGGACATATGCGGTGGTTCCCCTCAACGAAGAGTGCGGTATTATCGAATGGGTACCGGGAATCAGGACGATGAGAGACATACTGCTAAACCTGTATGCGTCGCAGAAGATTCACCCAGACTATGTCACGTTGAGACAACTGATGGAGGACGCGTCTGCGTCTGAGAGCAAGATCAGAATCTTCACGGATGAGGTGCTCGGAAGGTTCCCGGCCATTCTACCGGTGTGGTTTATCCAGCAATTCCCCAACCCATCAGCCTGGTTCGCGGCGCGACTAAAGTATACGCGGTCATGCGCCGTCATGTCGATGGTTGGCACAATCCTCGGCCTGGGCGACCGCCATGGCGAAAACGTCAACCTGGAAGAAGGCAACGGCGGCATCTTCCACGTCGACTTCAACTGCCTGTTCGACAAGGGACTGACGTTTGCCAAGCCCGAGAGAGTGCCGTTCCGGCTGACACACAACATGGTGGCGGCAATGGGCCTCTATGGCTACGAGGGCCCGTTCAGGAAGTCGTCGGAGCTGACGTTGAAGAATCTGCGACAGCAGGAGGAGACGCTGATGACCATCCTCGAAGCCTTCATCTACGACCCGACGCTGGATCTGCAGAAGGAGAAGCGCAGCTCGAGGAGGGGAGATGGCGGGGTCAGGCTCCAGCCGCAGAGCGTGGTCGACAGCATCAAGAGAAAGGTTCGCGGGTTGCTGCCGAACGAGAGCATTCCCCTGAGCGTGGAGGGCCAGGTTGAGGAGCTGATCAAGCAGGCCGTGGACCCGCGCAACTTGACGGCCATGTATATCGGGTGGTGTCCATTTTTGTAGAGCCGAGCTTTGTTGGAATGAATGGAACAACCGGGCATGGCGATATTGCTGCGTATAAAATGCAATTTGACGGACGTGGTCGAGTGCCATTCATGTACTCGAGTTTGGGATCCGGGCGCGGCGGAGGCGTAGGCGTAGGCCGGTATTCCGTTACCTACCAGGCACGTGCCTCTGTGGGCACGCTGTCGCATAAAGCGAGGTATGTACTCCGTACTCGGTACATCGACTGCGACAGCACCTGCCAGCCAATGGATTGCGGATTGCCTTGCTGGGCAGCCGGTTGTATTAATTTAAATAATCACCCAGCGCACGGCACCGCGCACGGCAATGCGCATAGCGAAACACAACGCACAGGGGCGGGCGGCCCTGCACACGCGAAAACACGCACCGTATGGACGCGACAGACAGGGAAAGCCAGCCCACCTCATCTTAAATGCCGCCCTGTCATGAATGACGGACGGCTACGACGGCCGCTTTGCCCGGGCTGCTTGCCTGCGTCGCTTGCTTGCACTGCGGCTTTGCGGCCCGCGGCCTGCAGCTTATCAGATGCCCAAGTTCCAAGTTTCCAAGTTCCACACAGTCCATCCATGATCCATCCATGATCCCATCCATGATCCATCCCATAGCTGTCATGAACGACCAGACAGATCATCTTCTCCTTCATTGTTCTGTTTGACCTGCGCGCACATCAAGACACACTCTGTTTTCTACAATAACCATTGCCAGCTCTGCAGCTTTGCACCGACAGCTCTGGGAAGCAGCCCGACGAGCCGCCCACGTTGCTGTGCTGCCTCTGTCTGCCCGGTACCTTTTTTTTGTGGTTTTGGCTGCGCGCCTCCTTAATCTGCCGTTTTCGGTGTCCTTCACTCCTCGCGCTTCCCACTAGACTGGTCCTGCCTGCATTATGCCTCAGTATCGGATCGGTAAGAATTGCCTTTGCGCTACGTCGTTCGGCCCTCAGCGCCAATGTCGCCACTGCTGACAGTCCTGATGCAGAAATCTCGCCCAACAACAGAGCAGCCTGCAAGGACTCTGTTTGCAGCAAGGAAAAGGTCAAAATCACCAAGGGCGAGATCAGATTTGGCACTTGGGTTGAGATCCAAGATCATGGGAGTTGGGCCTGGAAGCACTGGTAAAAAACAACATCTACTCTACCGCTTTCTTTTTCTTTTGCCATTTTCAAGTCCGACATGGTCGCTTCTTCTAACCTCTTGGACGACGCAGGGGATGCGTCTCTGGTTCTCAGCTGCAGAACCTCAAGGATGAATGCGACCAGGGTAACGGCGAGTGGGATTTCGACACAATCGACGGCTACGACGAAATCACGCAAGTCAACCTTGGGTCCGTTACTCCCATCAAAGTTACTTGTCTTCTAACCCAACTTGTAGTGATCCCGATGTTCAAGAAAAGATTCGCCGTTGTGTGAAGCAGGCTCACATTGATCCCGAAGACTTCAAAGGCGTATGATTCCCTGAGAAGCCGTCTCCGCGGTTTGGTCATTCTGTACTGACGCGATTCTCAGGATCCCGAGAAGAACCGACCTGGTGAGAAGGGCATTCACTTGACTGCAAAACAAAAAGCTGCCAAGGAGCGAGCTGCTGCTGAGGCAGCGGAAGATGTTCGTCACGTTGTTTATCTTTCCATCGCAGTACTGTATCTGACAGTCCGTAGGAATCCGGGGATGCCAAGCCAAAGAAGGCAGCAAAGCGTGGCCGTAAGAAGTCTGATGACCAGGAGATGGATGATGAGCCAAAAGCAAAGAAGACCAAGACCGCGACCAAGACCGCGAAAGCTGCCCAGTCAAGCAAGGCAGCCAGAGCTGCACCAGCAACCAAGTCTCGTGGCAAAAAAGATGCGCGCAAGGAAGAGAGCGAAGAAGAGGTAGATGAGGAAGAGGGGGAGGAAGAGGAAGAAGAGGAAGAAGAGGAGGAAGAAGAAGAAGAAGAAGAAGAAGAGAAGCCTGTCAAAAAGGCCAAGGCAAAGTCAAAGGCCACCGCTAAGACGACTAAATCCCAGCGCTCATCCAGGGGTCGTGAGTCGACCAAGAAAGCAGCAGCTGTTGAATCTTCGGAAGAGTCGCCTGATGAAAAGCCAGCCAATAAGACCAAGAGACGCCGCAGCGGTCGGGCTGCGAAGGCTTGAAGGAACTTGAGTGTCATGATACGGAGGGCGGGAGAAGGGGGACATGACAGAGAAAATTCCTTGCAGTCTGTTTTCTGACAGGTCGTCAAGCGTCCATGAAGCTGTATCATGCTGGAGAGAAGGAGACAAAAAGGCTTTCTGTAACAATAGGTGTAGATGAAGGGTCAAGGGCATCAATCTTATGATGGCAATATGTCAAGCGTTATTAACTGAGGGAAACTATGTTGCTTGGGAGAGGGCGTGCATCTAGCCCGAGACACTAACTGTGTTCTGCAAAGGGCGGAGCTTTCAGGTGCATACCATGTATAAGCAACAATCGGCCGATTGACACAATGGCTGGTTGAGGAATCGTGAAGAGCGGTTGGTGTGGTGTGGTGTGGTGTGGTGTGGTATGGGGTGGGGTGGTGGTACCCGGTACCTGGCGCCTGTTTTGTCATTACGTCATGCTTGGAGACTTTGACGTGCAGGAATGTAGAAATGTTGCAACGACGGAGACTCGAGACAGAGCAGACGCTGAAAGCTTTGCACCTCTTCCCCCGCAAGCATCCTGCAGCATCCTGCAGCATCCAGGCCAGCATCCAGGACAGCAGCCATCCTGCACCTGATGCCTTTACTGTCAAACCATCATGTCGAACAACACGAATCCAGACCCTGGCAACGACGCCCCAGCCTTCATTCCTCTCGAGGCCAACCCCGAGTTGATGACCACCTTGATCCATAAGCTCGGTGTCTCTCCAGCTCTCGCACTGCACGATGTGTACTCGCTGACGGACCCGGACATGCTCTCCTTCATCCCTCGCCCCGCCCTAGCTCTGCTGCTTGTGTTCCCCGTAAGCGCCGTCTACGAAAGCCATCGCATGGCCGAAGACAACACCGTCGATGAATACAGAGGCTCAGGAGAGCAAGAGCCCGTCATATGGTGGAAGCAGACCATCCGGAACGCATGCGGCATGATGGGTTTGCTGCACGCCGTGTCGAACGGGCCCGCCAGAAACCTGATCGGTAGGCCGAGTCTGTCGAGATACAACCGGCGAGCCTCTTTCTCTGCTTGCTGACAGTCGAGGGTGAATCTAGAGCAAGGAACAACGCTAGATCGACTTATCAAAGATTCCATCCCACTCCCGCCGCACGAGCGATCCGCTCTACTTGAGAAAACGCCTGCCATCGCGGCCGCGCACAAAGAAGCTGCCTCCGAGGGCGACACGGCTGCGCCTGACGCCCAGGACAACGTGGACCTTCACTACGTATGCTTCGTGAAGGGCCGTGACGGAGCGCTGTGGGAGCTGGACGGCCGACGAAAGGGCCCGATCCGGAGGGGCGAGCTGGAGGAGGATGAGGACATGCTGAGTCCCAAGGCGTTGAGTATGGGGATATTGAGGTTTCTGGAGAGGGAGGGAGCTGATTTGAGGTTCAGTGCGGTTGCGCTAGCCGGCTCGTTTGATTGAAAATGTCTGGGGCTTCGTCCTATGGGTAGATGTCCCCGCTGGTCATGACGAGGGCATGATGGTGAAAAGCTTCATTAGTCTACTTGGGCACAAGGGCCGGCAATGCTGCATCACCGCGGCATAAGACTGCAAGTTCGATTCGGGTTCTACGACCACCCTTGGGCCCCAGAGGCCGGCAGGATATAGCGATTCGCACAAACGTACCGGATCAGCACCATGAAGCCAAATCTGTACATAGCAAATTACATCAAAATCAAGAACAATTCCATGGTGAATGAGCTCGCGTTGACCAGTCAACTACCTGTGACACAAATGCCCGAAATAACTCACTAAGTAATTACTCGACCCAGCAGGGGACAGATTTCATCCGCCGGTCATTGCTCTCCTTTCACGACGTCATGTTTCTGACCATGGTGCTAGTTTAGTCATTATACACACACTTGCAACAGCCACCACGCGACGTCATCTACCCACATGGAGCAGTCGATCCAGCACATCACCACGGTCAGACCAGACAGGAGACTTTGCTCCGCGCAACAATCAAGCCCACTTTCCGTCTCTCCCCAACAAAGTTGAACTAGTTGAAGTGGAGAAGTTGTCAGTGATGATGACGTATAGGAGGGGGGGGGGAACACAAGGGGAAACACAAATGTATAAATCTCGGCAATTTCTCTTCGTGATAATGCGCACAGCCAAACCCGGTTTCCTCAATTTTCATGCAGTAGACATTTTTTTCGTCCATCTTCTCACATCATGCCTCGTCCTGGAGACGGTTCAAGCCACAATGGCCCCTTTGAAGAGGCCGGGCATAATATCGCCCATGGTGTCGGCGCAGTCGGCGTGCGTTACCCCCCCTTCCTCCCTCCCATGTTTTTAATGTCATTCTGTTTGCTGTCGGTGCTGACCCCGATTAGACTGATAGGGTTCCTCGCGCCGACAAGACGGCTGACTTGCCGGAGGGTCTGCAAGAGAAGGGCGCTGGTCTGGAGGGCATGAGTGCTAGTGGTGGACAGAGTCAGGGCATCAAGCAGGGTGGTGATGTCGGGCAGGGCGGACGGGGATCGACGAACTAGACGGGCGTGGAGCAGCCGTGGTCTTGTATACATACGACAAGCTTGTTTCTCTCTGTATTTGCGTGATTTTCTCTGCTGTTGACAAACGAGAATATGACGAGATAAATGGTCGGACATTGTGCCATGCAGTACTGCAGCAATACAACGTTTGATTCCATCCCTAACTCGAGCGCATGAACCACGAACCGCGATTTTTTTTAAAAATAAAAATAAAAATAAAAATAAAAATAAAAAGACACAGAATGCTCCATAATCCGTCGTCACAAACAAAGCCCTTACTTCTCGTACTGAATCGTAATGACATCGTGCGTCACGCCTAGTCAAAGTCAGAAGGCACTTTCCCTGCGTTTTAATCCTCCATCTTTGAAAAAAAAAAAAAAAAAAAAAAACTCACCCCCTAGCTTGATGCTGTATTTGACCATTGCCGAGCCGTATCTCGCCTCGATGGCGCCCTCCAGGCAGTAGTACCTGTGGTTCCCGATGCGCGTCACGCCGGCCTGCTTCTTGGTCGACGAGGGCACCTTGCTCAGGTCGAGGTAGAGCCGGGCGATGAGCCGCGTGCGCGAGGACGTGTGGACGGGGGGCGACGGGTCGTCGTTGCAGAAGATTTCGATCTCGGTCTGCGGGACGGGGCCGTTGGCGACGGGGATGTCGCATTGGTAGGCGATGGAGGCGGGTTGGCCCTCTGGATAGGATTGGCCCTAGAACGAGTATTGTTTTGGCAAAGTAGAACGATTTTTGGTGTTTTTCTCTTTTTCTGACTGAGGGGTGGGGGTACGAACCTTTTTGATGAACCATAGCATTTCCGGGACCATCATTCTGTTTTCCTTGGAGGACCAGATACTGCAGTGTTTAATTTCCATCAGCCGATCGATCAATCATCTACCACGGGTCCTTTTTCGACTTTGTGTCACAAAACGAGGAGAAGCAAAAGGGGAAAACTCACGCCTCCTTGGCGTCGTGCCGCATCATGTCGTACTCGGCCATCAGACAAGTCCCGTACGAGCGCCTCGCCACCCTCGACGCAATCTGCACCAGGTCCATGCCCGGAGGCCGGTAATAATTCAAGCCGTGTATGGCCGCGCCCTTGACGACGGCGATCCACCCGTTGCTCGGCTGCAGGACGGGGATGTTCTGGTCCAGCGAGGCCTTGATCTCGGCCGCCAGGTACGGGCTCTGGCCGAAGCCGCCGACGAGCACGACGGCCGCCACGTTGCCGCCCACCATGGCCATCTGCTCCTTGATCAGACAGAGGATGTCCTTGACGATGGGCGCAAACACCCTGCTCGTCATGCTCGGCTGCGGAATGGTGAAGCGGTTGCGCTTCAGGCCGAGGACGGGGTGGACGGCAATAGAGAGGGCGTCGCCCTTGGGCGTGAAGTCCTTTTTAAACTACAAAATCAGATGTTATTTCATTTACGTAAAAGTAAAAATGTAAAGGGGGGGGGGGCTTATACGTCTAAAGCACGTTTGAGAACACTCACGTTTTCAAAGTCGGCCGTCGCCCGCACCAGGCGCTCGTTTGTCCAGTACTTCTCGCCATGCGTCTGCTTGAGGAAGCGGCGGAATCTCTGGTTCAGCATCGCCGAGCCGCACTTGCCGCCCGTGCCCTCGGTGACTTCCTTGACGCACAGGGCGTCGCCGGCCGAGACCTCGTACGAGATGAGGTCGACGGTTCCGCCTCCGGCGTCGCAGATGACGAATTTCCGGCCGGGACGCAGGGCCGCGGGCTCCAAGTGTTTTATTGTGTACAGCGCTGCTGCTTCCTACCTAGGAATGTCAGTTTTTTTTTTTTCTCTTTTACCCGAGACGGAAACTAAGTTTCTTCTTCTTCTTCTTCTTCTTCTTCTTCTTCTTCCACGTACTGGTTCTGATATGAGGTGGATTCGGCGGTGGCCGCAGAATCCGGCCATGGCGGCAGCTCGCTCCGTGGCCTGCTTCGCCGTGTTGGACCATATTGCCGGGACTGTGACGACAAAGTCCATGGGCGTGCTCTGCACCACGCTGGGTGACAGCTTGTCTGATAGCACCGACGTGAAATGGTCGTGCAGGCAGCCCAGGTAGACTGTCGTCAGATGGAGTGGCGTTTCTCCCTCTTTATTGGGCGAGTCGGGCTCGTCTAGTTTTCTAGTATGCGTGAATAGGAGAAGGTGAGTTAGCATGTTTTGTTTATCTCTCTCTCTGTCTCTCGTACTGTCTTTCCTTTGCTCTCTCTGTACGCGAGTAGTTGTGTGTGTCTATCCGTCTCTCCCCTTCTCTCCTCTGCTAGGGAACCCCCCGCCTTCTTCTCTACTCCTCTACATCTCACCCTGGGAAAAGGCATACAGTTTAAAGAGTCGATACCGCTTCGCATTCGCCGGTATCTGAAAGCCCCATTGCCAGCCCGTGGCAACCTTGCGCAACTCGGTCGGCACCTTTGGACTACTTCGAGAAGAACCAGGTGCCGGCCACGTTGAAACAACATGTAGAATATCTGGCTACATATTTTTTTTAAGAAAAATAATGAAGCAAAGAAGACATTTCAAAATTAGAATCGTCGATAAATAACTTTTTCTTTTTTTTTTCATTTTTTTTTTTTCCGGTTTTGATTTGTATGGCAGGGGAATGAAAGGGGGCAGGGCGGATTTGCAGATGCAGCCTTGTAGTAACTACTTACCCGTGTGGTTTCCACCCAGGATATACCAGAATACGTTGTACCAAAATCGATTGAGACGATAATTCTTCGGGCGACCGCCATTTTGCATGGGGACGGACAATTTGGTTGCCATTCGAAAATAGCTAAGAAGTAGCAGAACCGGGGGGGGTGACTGTAGGTGGGATCCGCAGTGGTTATTTTATATTTTGTGAAGAGTGAGAAAGGAAAAGAAGGCAACCAAAAGACAGGAAACAACAAGATTTGTGCTCTGGCTGCAATGTCGAACCTGAGTGAATCGTTCGCGTAATCCAGGATGGCCAAGCGCTTGATGCTTTTTCGTTCACTCACTCGGCCTTGGCCTCTTTAGAGTTAAATCGGTGGGACGGCCCGCGAAACACGGTCCGGCAGGAAATGGGGGCAGCAACACGAACGGGGGAAGGAGCAGGAGCAGGAGCAGGAACAGAAACAGAAACAGGGAAGGAAGAGTGCAGACGCCTCGCACTACTTTCCCCCGTCTACGCCCGTCTATTTTTTCCTAACCGACCTGACAGCTGGCACGCGCAGTGACGTGAGAGAGTGAGAGGAGTGCTCCAGTTCCATGCCGTCGCTTGATCGCAGCCCAGCCATGCCCGCGTCCGCGTCGTGGCCCTCGTCGTCGTCGTCGTCGTCGTCGTCGCCGCAACATGTCAGTCCTCGCCTGCGTATGTACATGTCTCGAAGCCGAATCAAGACCCATGTTCATGTCCATGCCCGGCCCGAGTCTGGTGGGCCGACAGGACATGGTACATGGTGCTGCAGCATTGCTGCCCAGCAGGAACGAACCCGGCAACTGAGGCCCATGACCAGCTCATGACCAGCTCGAGCTCGGGGACGGATGTCATTGGACACGGCCGCGGTCATTCTCGCGAACGCGGGGGCTCCTTGATGCAGACCGAAAACGAATAGCATGTCTGCTACTCTTATAGATGGGCCTTCACCCAGGTGCTTGCGGCCTTTTGGTGCCCAGCCTCGTGCCATTTGCTTCCGGCCAGCCTCCATCCGACAAACAGGTCATGTTTTTGTCCAGCGTCGTTGAACATGTCGCTGCCGTCGCCGATGGCCTGTGCTGACGACAAGACGTGAGATCCAACAATTTTGGAGTTGAGTTGGGTTGACTTGTTTGTTCTGCGTCTGCGTCTGCGTCTGTGTCTGCGTCTGTTGCTTCTGCCTCTGCCTCTGCCTCTTCTACCACTTCTACCACTTTTTCTTCTTCTTCCTTCGCTTTCTAGCTAGAGTTGTAATCTCAACACTCAGCTGGGCGCGGCTCAGCAGCATCAAGCCAACTCTCAAACCACACCCTCAATCCTCAAAGATACTTCTACTCAAGCTCAGATCTCAATGGCAGAATCCAGTCCCCCCAAGGAGCCCAGGAAGCAAAAGTCCCTGGAGGAACAACTGCAAGATGAGCGAACCCTCCGCCGCTTCACAGAGCAAGTCCTCGACTGTCGCCAGATGGAGGTCGAGATAGCCGACGCCGAAAACAAGAGACTCGTCCAGAAGATTGACAAGCTCACCAAGGACATGCTGGAGATGAAGGCACAGCTGAGGGCCAGAGACAAGAGCTTACAGGATGCCGGAGACTACCTATTTCGCCTGCAACCGCACCGGCAGGAAATCACCGAGTCGGAAGCCCAAGAGGCATACAGGGCCCTCTGCAACAAAGTCACCCGCTGGGTGGAAAACAGATTGCCGGCTACCTTGGAGGCCGTCTCGGCAAGCCAGGTCAAGAAGCCGTCTGCGCAGGATGCGTCCCGGTTCCTCGCCTTAATCCGCGACCCCGGCAAGCGGTTCTTGGCCCTGCGCCACGGTGAGGAGTACCACCTTGTTGCAGCCATCATGTTCTACCTGTGGAAGACCTTCTTCACCAGAAGCTTCTATTGTCCGCTGGATGAGTCGGGCACCAATTCGACGCTCCTGTGGCTCGTGGGCATCGAGGCGACCATGGCGAAAACACGAGGTACGTCGGAATTTTGATTTCGGGCTTCGCAGTCAAAAGACGCGCCCCTCAACACTAAGCCTCGGCTAACATCCCATTCGTAAGACCTCCAACGCTGCCGAGAGTGGAGAAGCGAAACTCTCGCGGCACTTACCTCCCAGACGCATTTCAAGACCATCAGGGACTCATACCTCTGTTACATAACCAAGCAACTGGCGGATGACCTAGCGGTCGCCTTTCCGAGACTGTCGACGGCAGACCTGCAGAGTTCGCTTCGAAAGTCCATTATCCACCCGGCTGCGGACCTGGCGCACAGCCTACAGATGTCCACCAACGTCTACATGCTCAAGTGGCCGCTCAAGACGGCGAGCTCACGGCTTGAGGTCTACGAGTGCATCGACTTGGCCAGTGGCGGGACTGCCGTGGATCTCACGGGGACGTCGCCGAGCTCAGCGAACCGGCGCCATACCAAGTACCTGCTCGACCTTGCGCCAGGCTTGTTCGTAGAGAGGATCAAAGGCGGCAAGAGGTCGGCCGTGAAGGTGCTTTGTCGCCCAAAGGTGCTGATTCATGCCGGGGAGGGTGAAGTGCCCCTGAAGTCGACCTTGATGACCTGGTTGCACAATGCTACGAATGGTTGAGAAAAAGAGAAAAGGATTTCGTAGGGTAGGAGGGACAAACATTGACATGTACAGGACTATATTGTGAAACTTATATTATATCATTTACCCTTTTTTTTTTCTCGGGGAGGGGAGGTATCTTTTTTTTTCTATTGCTCCTTCTATGCTTCGAATAGGAAAACCTTTTAAATAGGACAAAAAACCCATCCGCTTCAGCTTAAATAGGATAAAAAACCCAAGACTGAATCGAATGGGATTTTTATCCTATTGAAACTGAAGTAGATGGGTTTTTTATCCTATTTAAAAGATTTCCCTATTCGAAGCATAGAAGGAGTACTAGATACTAGCTAAATGGGCTAGCCTAGAGTATAATAAATTAGTAAATAAATTTCTGTTTTTTTTTTTTTTTTTTTTTTAACAATCGTTGGCAAAAATATATCATATTCTAAAGGTGGTGGCTTGCCTCTCCCTCTTCTTCCCCACTTACCAAACCGCTCACTCTTGCTTCTCAGGCCCCTGCGGAGAGTTGTTTCTCGTAGAAACCTGACTCCTCGCCTCTCCCGGCTCCGGGACAAAAGGCCGGATACATCTCCGAATGTAGTCCTCATCCATGCCGAGAGAAGCAGCGTCCCTCAAGCCGCGGTTGATGCGGTCAATGTACTCCTCCTTTGGCCCGCTGTCGGTGACATGGGCGAGACTTATGTACACAAGGACGTTGCTGGTCTGACGCTCGACCTGGGCCTTGTTCTTGCGATGGCGGTGCATGGCCGTCTTGCGGACGCCCGACGGTCCCCCGCAGGCGACGACCCATGACACAGGACGACGATACAGCGAGCAGCAGGCCATCCGAACGAGGACGGGCATGTGCCTCTTCTCGTACGCGCCCTTGGAGACGCCCTCGCTGACGTCGAGCTTGTCTTCGTCGCCGTCGTCTATCTCGTACACCAGGCCATCGACCCAGTGGCCATCCGCGGCCACGACATTTGCGTACCCCCTCTCGTTGATCTGCCACCGGAAACCAGGCAGCCTGCCGAAGCCGACGTAGATGCTGTTGGGGCACCGCCTCTGCATCTGCCTCATGGAGAGGTTGCTGCCGTAGGCGAAGTAGTACTTGGTATGGCGGCCCTCGCCCGGCGCCTCGTGACTTTGCGCCGCCATGGTAGGTTCAAGTTGTTTTTGTGTAGGTCTTATCCGCTGTCACGCTTGTGGAGGTGCAAGCTGGGCATGAAGGCTTGCCTCATTGCAGGGGGGAGTGGGTTGGAAGGATCTTGCACTAAAGAAGGTGTGAAGAACTAGTTAGATCGGAAGGAAAATATGAGCGATGGGGAGGAGGATTTTGTGTGAAGGAAGAAAGGGAGGGGGGGAGGGGGGGGGGCAAAGAAGGCCGGCCTTGGGAAAAAGGGGATGAATTCGCAACAATGCATTCTGCTCTGTATGCAAAACTAATGTGAGGGCATCAATTGGCGGTTTTCTTGAAGCTGAGCCGGATGGAAGAAGTGAGAAGGCGGTGGAGCTGATGTGGAGCTGATGTGGAGCTGACGTGCAGCCGTAGTTGGGCAGCAATCGCCAATGGAGCTGCACCACGTTCAGCTCTAGCTCTGGTCATATTCAACCACGCCTGTGGTGCTTGCTCCAGGCGAAGCTCGAGCTGTGCGTGAGTCAATGGGCCCTATTTTTTTTTTTTTTTTTTTCCCCCATGCGGACCGTTGTATCTAACTGAATTTTCGAGGCTGGGAGGAGTTAAGGCGAAAACGGGGGCTGGGCATGGCATGATTGTGCCCGTCGGGCGGCTAGGAGCCATCAAATCGGAGCGTCAACGTGGGTTTGTCTCATCAGCACGCAGGAAGAAACCTGTCTCTGATGCCCAGCCCACTCCGTGCAAGAAACGAGATTAATACAGAACAAGGGGGAGATAAACTGGCAGGATTTCATCAAAGGTTCTGTTTCGTCCCGAGGCCATCCCAACGCTCCGATTGCAGCAAGGTTTTGCCTCCTCCTTTTGCCTCCCCCCTTGGCGGCGAGAGTACCAGGACGGACGAGACAACATCGTCTATTCGTCAAGACGACAAAACCGGGATGCATGCCGTGTAGCTGTGATTCGAGCCAGCGCACTTCTGCCTTGGTATTCCGTTGCGCGAGCGGGCCAAGACAGGCCATGATCCCAGCTTGGTCAGGTACGAATAGGCAAACGAGGTTTGTCTGGAGCCTGATATCCAGTTTCCATGCCACTCGGCTTCACCCCCTCCCTCCCCCCCCCCCCCGCCTCTCTCTAGCAGTTCGGGCCTGAGAGAGAGAGAGAGAGAAAGAGAGAGTGAGTGAGTGAGGGAAAGAGGGAAAAAAAAAAAACTTATAAATAAATGAGGTTCTTTCTCTCGGACGGGAGGCAGCGGAGGCGAGCCTTACCCGCAGTGTATGTCGCCACGTCCAAGTCCGGGCCCGACATGAGGCACTACAACTTTGGCGTCGAGATCGAGGCGATTGGGAAGCCGTACGGCGGAGGGGAGCACTTCACCAACGTGGACTGGTACAGACAGCTGGCGCAGAAGCTGCGCAACAGGGGCATCGACGCCGTCCACGACGACAACTCCAAGTACTGCAAGCATCCCGAGTACTACGGCGGCAAGTGGTTCGTCACGCGAGACGGCTCTCTGAAACGGCCTCATCCATACGGTGCGTCTGCTTTCATCCCATCCAAGATCAGTCCAACTCACTCTCCATAGTCTGCATGGAAGTCGTCTCCCCCCGTCTCGACACAACCCTCCACAACTCGCGCATCCTGAGCGACTTCTGGGAAGCCATGCGCGTCCACTTCAACCCGCAGCACGACGCCTCCTGCGGCGGCCACGTCCACGTCACGCCCGTGTCGCGCAACAACAAGTTCCGCCTGCGGTCGCTCAAGAAGATCGCCTTCGCGGCCGTCGCCTACGAGGACTTTGTCGCCGACGTGCTCCCCGCCGCCCGCCGCCAGAACCAGTACTGCCGGCCCAACAGCCTGAGCGTCGACGCCGGCGTCTGCCAGGCCCTCGTCTGGGGCAAGTCCACCGCCGCCCTGGCCGCCGTGGCCCAGCAGGTCCGCGCCCTGCAGGACGAGACGGCCATCTACATGTACATGCAGGGCAACCGCTACGTCCTCTGGAACTTCCAGAACACCTTCCCCCATCCCAAGACGGGCAGATGCACGGGCACCGTCGAGTTCCGCGGCGGCAATCAGTTCCTGAACACAAAGGGGACTTTGGCCTGGGTTGCCTTTGTCCTAGGCTTTGTCACCCTGGCTCTGGAGGAGGTGAGATTTCAGTCTATCTGTTTTCGCCATTTCTTTCTGTTTTCCCGTAAAGTTTGAAATTTCCTTCCTTTTTTTTTTTTCTTTTGCCCCTCTTTGGCTACTTTGTTGCTGAGCAGAAACCATGGTGTGTTGTGTTCTTGTAACAACGTTCCACGACTAACACTAACCAGAACCTCCTGAAACACTTTTCCGAGTACACGCCCCCCACTCACCCAAAGTACAAAGAACGGCTGCAAAAGTGGTGGGACGACATACGAGACGCGGCCAAAAAGTCCAAAATGGCCAGGCATCTCCCCGATGATTACCAACGAATGGCCTCACTATGACGGATACCCAACGGCCACAGCGACAGTTTTTAAACGGCAGAAATGCAGCGTGGATGAGAGCGTGCATGGTATTGTTTTGCTTCTTATGCTCCTTGTTTATCCTGGCATCATTTCCTCTTGCTTTTAATATTATTATTTTAATTATTTGGGACGGGAGCGAGCAGCTTCATCTTTGATATTCTGTTCATTTCTTTTTCGGACTTGCTAGATGTTTGTAAAAAACAAGCCACTCACTATCAACCGGAAAATACGTCCGTAGATAATTCTACCTTATACATCGCCATGCCCGCCCCAAACCACCCAAGTGCCCAACACTTAAACGCCGCCATGAAACCCTCTATGCCTCCTTCGCTGGACCCTCCTCGAACAGAACGAGAACAGTACCTGCCTTGCATATATCCTGCCATGGTTAGCGCCGATCCAGACGGGGGACCAAAGCAGCACGACTTACACCCTCCTTATGGGCCAACCTCTTGACCACGCCGTCCTGCGGCGACCGGATCACCGTCTCCATCTTCATAGACTCGATCCTGTAGCGCGTTAGTAGAATTGCCTTCGCGGCAGCTAGTGTCCTGGACTTACACGACTAGCGCGGCGCCCTTCTTGACCTCCTGTCCCGCAACGACCTCGTTCTTCAGGATCTTGCACGGCATGGGCGCGACGACCGACGCGGCGACTTCCTTCAGGCCCAGCGCCTTCTCGTACCACGGCGGGGGCAGCAGGGCCAGCTCCGTCTTGACACCGTGCTGGAAGACGGTGATCCTGGTGTCGTTGTCCTGCGTCCGGGGCACGACGGACGACAGGATCCTCTCGGACGGGAAGTAGGTCTGCAGCTTGACGACGGGGCCTTCGGTGCGCGGCTCGGTGACGACATTGGCAAAGACGCTGGCCTGCTGCTGGCCCCCGCGCAGGACGGCAACGTCGTAGACGTTGTGCCCGGTCTGCGTGACGGCCGCCTCGACCATCTCGCCCTCGGCCTCGCTGTATCCGTCCAGGACCTTGAAGGCCAGCTTGCGCTCGCCTGCCGAGGCGCTCGCGTCGCCGAATCCAAGCGGCAGCCCGTGGGGCCGGCTGTCCTTGAGCTGCAGGCTGAACAGGCCGAGGGCCGCTTGGGCAAAGACCTCGTCGTGGATGTGTCTGGGCCGGAAGAGCTCGTCTCTCCACTTGTCGATGAAGCCGGTCTCGACGTCGCCTTTGATGAAGGCCGGCGAGCAGCACAGCCGCTTGAGGAACTCGACGTTGGTGCTGACTCCCACGATTTCGAACGCTCGCAGGGCGGCCGCCAGCTTGGCGATGGCCCGTTCGCGCTTCTCCCCGCGCACGATGAGCTTGGCGATCATGCCGTCGTAGGCTTCCGAGACGGTGCTGCCGGAGCCGAAGCCCCAGTCCAGCCTGACGTCCGGGTCGGCAAGGACCGAGTCGGGCAGGACGGCGTGGACGAGCTTGCCCGAGTCGGGCATGAAGCCCCTTTCGGGGTTTTCCGCATACACGCGGGCCTCGATGGCGGCCCCGAGCTTCCTCATCCGCGTCTCGACCTCTGCCTGCTTCAAGGGGAGCTCCTCGCCGGCCGCGATGCGGAACTGCCACTCGACCAGGTCGAGGCCCGTCACCATCTCGGTCACGGGATGCTCGACCTGGAGCCTCGTGTTCATCTCCATGAAGTAGAACTTGCCGCTGTCCTTGTCGAGGATGAACTCGACAGTGCCGGCGCCGACGTAGCCAACCGCCGACGCTGCCTTGCGAGCCTTGTCCCACAGATGCCGCCTGGTGGCCTCGTCCAGGTCGGGGGCCGGAGACTCCTCCAGCACCTTCTGGTGTCTCCGCTGAACACTGCAGTCACGCTCCCCCAGGGCAACGGTGTTGCCGTGCTGGTCAGCAAACACCTGGACTTCGACGTGGCGCGGCCGCACGATGTACTTCTCCACCAGCATGACCTCGCCGCCTTCGCCGAACGAGGCGCGCGCCTCGGCGCGGGCGCTCTTCAGCTGGGTCGCGAACTCGTCCTCGGCCATGACGATGCGCATGCCCTTGCCGCCGCCTCCTCGCACACTCTTCAGCAGCACGGGGAAGGTAATGTCCCTGGCATGCCGGAGCAGCTCCTGCTCGCCCTGCTCCGGGCCGTGGTATCCAGGCACGCAGGGCACGTTGGCGGCGGTCATGATCTCCTTGCTCCGCGCCTTGTTGCCCATGTCGGCCATCGCTGACGCGGGCGGCCCGACGAAGATGATGCCCTCCTTCTCACACTTGGCAGCAAACTGCGAGTTCTCCGAGAGAAAGCCGTACCCGGGATGCAAGGCCTGGATCCCGCGCTTCTTGGCGAGAGCGATGATCTTGTCTCCGTCGAGGTACCCGTTGGCGGGACCCAGCCCCAACGACTGGAATCCGGTCGAGGCATGCCAGGAACCGGCATCGACGTCGGTGTAGACGGTGGTGGCACGGATACCCATTCGCTCGGCAGTGCGATTGATCCGGATCGCAATCTCGCCCCGGTTGGCAATGAGCACCGAGCCGAGAGCCGCCGTCTTGGGCGCTGAAGACGACGGCGTGGAGAGGTAGCGAGGGAGGGGCCTCAACGAGAGGCGGTTTGCTCTGATGGAACGCATCGCGATGATAGTCTGCTGAGGAAAGGGGTATCCTGGATATGGCGCGGTTTCAGGGTAATCTTCAATCGCACAAGTCGGCCATGAAAGGCAAGGCTCAGGTGGGGAAGAAGAGAGAGAAGAATTGTTGTTGGCCGTGAGAAGCAATTCGCAAAGTTGACCGGTATGCCACGCCCGCTGTGCCCGGCCCGCGGAGAGCCGAAAGTAGCCGCTGCAAGGTTACTGGGCGGAGTGGAGACGTGCTTGGCGGCCGACGTCACGGGCCGACGTCATGTCGCAGAAGACGATGCGCTTGTTGGTCTGCAAGGACGAGTTATTCACAGTTAGCAACGATGCTGGCTTCAGCTCGCCACCTTCTGCAGACACTCCGAGAATTAGAAATTAGAAACCATTCGTTCTTAGCAATCTCACTTCTTAAATCCTTAACCACTTGCGGCGCTGTAAACTGCACTGTTACAAAAAGTATGAAACTGAATCCACCACGTGACTTCGGATCAACGTCCGATCCACGCGCCCCAATGATTGGATTGGCACGGGCAAAACAAAAGCGGATCCTGCCCCTTCCAAGCCAGGTGTTTGTGGCGCCCCCCCTCCCCCCCCCCTCCTTTCCCACCCCTCCGCCCCAGAATTTATTGACAATTGCCGTCGACTTCCCGCGCCAGCCGCTCCCTCAATGTCATGATCATCCATCCCCCCCTCGTCGAGCAAGATCGCCTCACCACCCGGCCCAGGCACGCATATCCTCCCGATGGACAAGATCCCTCTCAACTACGAGGCCTCGGGGGGCGACACGCACAAACAAACAACAACCTGCCTCCCGCAGGAAGTCGTGCAATGTCTCGAAAACGCCCGGTTTGTAAGTGCGCGCCAACCCCGCCATCCACCTTCATCCCACGCCGTGAGAGGAGATGACCATTTTTTTTTTTTTGCCTTGCTGGACACTGCGTAATCTCACGTAAAACGATCCATGGCTGACGCTGTCTGGTCATCAGCTCCATCTGGCTACCTGCACGGACAACGTGCCTCATGTGTCCCTCATGAACTACACCTACCTGCCTTCATCGCCCTACTCCTCCGCCCCGGTCATCATCATGACGACGAACCCCCGGTCGCGCAAGACGACTCACATCGTCGGCAACCCCAGCGTGTCTCTCCTCGTGCACGACTGTAAGTTTTTTTTTCCCCTTCCTTTTTCGTTTTGTCTCGGCAGAGTTGCCAGCCGCAGGCCGTGTGATGCTGACTTGTCACCAGGGGTATCTCATCGGCCACCAACCCAGGGACGACGCATGTCCGGCGGCTCCCCTGGACCAGAGCACCGCTCCAGCCTGGCATCGCTTCTTCTCAACCTCAACTCCACCGCCATGTCCAGCATCAGCGCTACCATAGGAGGCGAGGCCCGTCTGGCGCCGTCCGGATCCGACGAGGAGAAGTACTTTACGGAGCAGCACTTGGCCAACAACACCTTTGAGGAAGGGGAGCCCGTCTTCAGTCCCGACAGCAACGCGAGAGGCGCAGCCCTAGACGGCCATTTCGTGCCTGGCGAGGAAGTTCGTGTCATCATTGTCGATATCAAGGACGTCAGAATTAGTGATTGGAAAGGAACGGTTCGCGACTGGGCCGTCGTTCCAGATGCCCGACTAGTTAACGGACAGTAATCGAAAGTCGAGGCACGACTGGTACCTTTCTAATGCCCCGTACATGCTTTCCGCTCTCCTGCACCCAGCGCGTCCTGTACCTGAGCGCCATTTCCCATTGTGTCACATTGTACCAGCTGAATCTCTCTTGTCTCCTGAACTAGGACGCACATCACGAGAGTTGACATGGTCAGGACTACTGAATAAGAACCACCTGATCTCAGCATGTTATTCGTCTCAATTTTCGAAAACACGCATCTGGGGCACTGTCATGCAAAACATGCATGCCTGACTATTAAACAAAATCTATAATCCCAAAGCTGCTTCTGCCACACGGGCTCCGTGAGGAATTTCGCATGCTGTGCAATCGATGCAACCTTCATCTTGTCCGCCTTTTTATTTTTTAATCAACATACCCTTCCGCAGGCTTGCGATCCTGCCTCAACCCTCGTCCTTTCATGAAATTTGAGCATGTCAATACTGAACGCACACTAGGGTTCTCTTCGAAGAATGCAAAAATGTAAAAACATATGAAAAGCAATGCAATGCTCGCTAAAAAAATATCACTTTGCCCACTCAACAACTTCCAGGGCCATCATAACAAGAACAAGAGTGGATGGTAAAATCCTGTTTGGTCGTCATTAGCTACGGAAAAAACGAAAGCCGACTCTGTGATGAAAATGAAACTTACCAGATAACGTAGCTTTGGAACAGAATACGGCCCATCGTCTTTTCAAAGACCATGTTGATCTGGCAAATTTGCGCCAGTTGGAGCGCACTTGGAGCTCCGGTGAGTAGGAAACAAACAATAATAAAAATCGGGTCGTCTAGAATGCTGACATTTAGGTATTTGGCAGTGAGCGCCAGGAGGGGCGCCATGATGACAGTTGGAAGAACCATACGACTCAAAAGCGACGCAATCAGCAAACTGGTTCCCATCTGCTCTTCTTCGGGATCATGATTGTCCTCTCGGGCCATGGTGTTTCGTGCCAGATTAGCACCTAGGACAACGAGAATCAGTGGCACAGCAACACCGCCACTGGATCTGACGGCATTTGTGACACTATTGTTGATGAAGGTACCTTCCTCAAAGAATAGATTCTGGAGCGAGGGAATTGAAGCAACCAGAACGGCAAAAAGCATAGCCCACAAAGGTGGGTTCATGAAATCCCAGACGAGGATGGATGCTCTGACGGCTCCGCCTTTGATCAGGGACATGGCTACCTGCAAAGGTCGCGGCAGATTGTCATATAATCGGACAAGACGCCCGTAGAGGTGAGCCTTGACACGTGCTCCCAAAGTCCGACCGTCGCCCTGGTACTCGCGCACGTGTGGGAACGAGTTGGTATCATTGTTCTGATTAGAAAACGTTGAGTAGGTTGGCCTAGCCTTTTTGGGAGAGAGCAGCTCTTCGTCGTCGCTACAGTCGGCCATAGATGACTGCGACGTGCCAGCAACAGGTGTGCGACCAGCTGGAACGTAGCCGCGGGAGTCAAGACTTTGGTCCTCGTCTTCTTCCTCCGTGTCGCCCTCCAAGCCGTCAATCAGCGCGCGGCTCTCGTCCCCTTGGGGCTCATCACGGTAGCATTGCTGCCCTTGTTCGGCAATTTCGTCTTGATATTCGGCATACTTATCCTTAGGGGCCAATAAGACGTGATAGCCCCAGCTCCAACGCACGAGTTGGCCCAGTTGCTGAAAAATCAGGAGATACAAAATGCCTCTAGCGGCAACCTCATCGTCATTGTCACCGGGTATCCTGTCCCAATGAAGGCCTTTAATCGTTTGAGAAAGCGACATTACGAGGGAGATGGGAAGTGAATTCGAGTTCCCAAACACACCCATGGCAGTGACAAAATTGGCGGCTCGCTTATTAAATCGGAATGCCTTGGCGACCAGAACAGAGACGATCCATGATACGGCAGTCTGAACGACGAAGATGGCAGGAATAATGGCCAACTCTGACAACTTTTCGGCGGTAAGCTGCGAGGCAAGCTTTGTGAAGACTGTTGTTTTGGGGCGGGGGAACTGTCAGCCTATGATGACGAGGCAACAAGTATCACATCGCTGAACACTTACTGAGACATGGTGTGAAGAGCATGACATTGAGATTCGCCAGGAATTTTTGCTTATCGGCATCGAAATGGCCGAGCCTGGCGATAATGTACCCAGGCAGACTGACACATACGACCTCCAGAACAGCCTCGAAGACGAGTAAACACAAGTGAGCGAGCGAGGGGTGAGCCTCAGGGCTCCCTGCGTGTTGGAAGACCTTCAGTGGCAAGTCGTAAGCATCTTGAGCCAACTGTGCCAGGCGAAAGGACGTCGGCTTGGGGAGGCCACCAGCAAAATCCATCGAACTACCGATGCGATTCTTTGGAAAAATGAGTCGGACGAAAGTGAGCAGTTGGACTGATGGAACTGTTGGTTGAAGGGAAGTGCACGAGCAAATTCAGTAGCGGAGCGTTGATTCCCCGAGTGGGCTTGCGAGTTTATTTTATCCCGGCAGAGAGAGTGCGACGTTGGCGGCGTCGTGTAGTGCAGTGCAGTGCAGTGCAGTGCAGCACGAGGCAACAAAAAGTGCCAGGTTCAAGAATGGCGCGGTAGAATAACCTTAAGCTGTGGTGCGAATTACGACACGGCGGCAGTTAGCACGACAACTCGGGATGGGAGAACGGATCTGCGATGTGACGTGCGTCGAGGGCCTAAGATTGCATAATGCCAAGGAATGCTGTCTCGCTGCGTATTGGGTACCGGCTGGGTACCGGCTGGGTACCGGCTGGGTACTGGCTGGGTACTCACAGTAGGGAGAACAGAAATCTGGGATGCCCGGCTTTTCTTCCGCAGACTGCTGCACCGTGTGGCAAAGGATAGGTCGTGTGCAAGAAGACGGATCGATGTGAGTCCCCTGGTATCGCACATGCATGAGATGATGGATGTGCAGGAAGTTTCTCGACGATTGATCAAGATAGTCGAGCAGAAACTAGGTTTATGGTGCGACTAATGGATGTTTCCAAGGTTTGAACGGGGGAACGGGGGGGGGGGGGCAGGAGTCACGGCTCCACACAAAGCGTGACTTGGAGAGGACATGGAGAGTACAACGGCTTCGACGGCAAAGATAAGAGAGCCAAAGGAAGAAAAGAGAATGGGGAATGGAAACAGGGTCGGGCGCAGCGGCGTGTCGTCCCAGGGAGGCCGACAAAATATCACATCACACAAAGCCGTCAATACATGAATGAATATTTTATTCAGGTTCCAGGTTCAGCACAATCCCGCCGAAGCAATAATGATGAGAACTCGGAAATGTTCAAAGCATACTACCTGGCTGAGCCGCTGTGTTGTTGTTGTTGTTGTTGTTGTTGTCAGAAGGATGTGCTCTTTTCTGTCTCCTGCGTCAATTAACCAGAAACTAGCGGCGCGGACCCATTTCAGTAACCGACGACACACAGGCTGACGACACGCCTATCCAGCCTTGTGCGTCATTCTCCCCGGCTTTGGCTCTGGTACAGAGCTGAGGCGGTTTGATTTCGGCAGGTGCCAATAATGTGTCATACATAGCCTTCATAGGTGCGGACGGAGTAGGGTGGTGATTGTGACATTGATATGTGACCAAGTACAGAGTACTCCGCCGCGGCCTTCAGCTCCAGGTGCGGGACTGACCCATTTTCCCCCTGGCTCGTGCACGAGACACTCGGAGCTACCCCGAATCGCACGTGAACTTGAGACGGGGGAAAGTAGTCTTGGGTACTTGTATTGACGGCAGCAGTTTAGTGCCACTGCACAGTATCTGATAGCGATGCTTTTGATTGGCGCAAACTCGTCGCAGCCCCTGGGGCCTTATCGTCCACAAGGAGATTTTATTAACTCAGGTTGCTTTGCGTGTGTGCGGTTGCCTCCGCGGATGCACTTGGACAGCAGGTCAAAAAAGTCTAAAGCCACTGTTATTGCAAGTATGACGGGGGCAACACGCCAGCCTGACTGGCTTGCGAAACATTACGCAACACGATAAGTAAGCGTCCATCTCAGCGCGCACTAGAGCCTCCGTACATGCATCGGATTTTTGTACCATAACTGCTTGGAGTCTCCAACCCAAGGGTTGTAGACGCCTTCTGTCTTCTGCTGCAACAGTTAATGCCTATCTGGGTACCCTGATCCAAACATGGAATAGGAGCTAAGCTTAAAGCGGATTAGTTACAAACTAGTGGTGCAAAACTCTAAACCGAATCCTCTCGAATGAGTACCTACCCAGTACACCTACCTACCTCCTGCTCAGGCTGTTGCTTTTTCCTGTCTCGTGCTCACCTCGGTGCTGCTGCTTCGATCTATTTTGCAAAGTGACAGCGATGAGTCTGCACTTTTGTGGCGCAAGTAAGCAAGGACAGGAGATCCTCGACCCATGGATGCGTGAGCCTGGGCCACGTGTGGTCCGAGATGGAGCACATTGCTCGATACGCAGCCGCCTCAAACCGGTCGGTCCTCTGGATGCGCCTGGTCTGCATTACGCGAGGGAAGAGACGAGACGTGGATGGGTGTCGGATCTTGGACCCGATCGGACAACGATGCCGCCCAGATGCTAGAATCATCTGATGCGGCACGGTAGAACAACCTTGGCCGTGGACAGTCGAAACCTTGCAGGATGGAACTCCAGAAGAGCGTGTACCAAGCGATGAGCGGCAAAAACATGATGCTCGCACTCGTCACAATCGACGCTTCTTTCCCTTGGCGCTCTCTTGATCTCCGCCGTGAACGAAACGAACAGCACGGTTTTTCCTTATCAAGCTGCGTCGAGTTTGCGGGGGCAAGACGCCTCGTTTCCCAAGCCTGATTGCATGTATTGTCGGGGTTGAAAGGATTCCTTGCAGCAAGTGATGCGTCGTCCGCTCCAGTCGACTGGGCAGCCGCTCCCCGTCACGATTTGAAGCAGGCCACGCTAACGTTCTTGGCAGACAAATCGATGGCGAACCCGAGGTTATCGAAACTTTTCTTTTCTTTTCTTTTCTTTTCTTTTTTTTTTTTCTGCTGTTGGTACAGGCACTTACCTACAATTGTGGCGGTGGAGAAATCGAAAGAGAATCGGCCAGCCATGTTCAATATCAACGGCCCAGTCCTACTCCGTGACTCCCGAGCTGACACTTTTCCGCTCATTCGATTCGGAGTGTAAACTATTCACCCGTCGCGGTTTAACCGACTGCCGATCTCAGTTTCCCATTGTTTTGATAGGACTTCATCTGAGCTTCAACATGCACAATTTGGCCACGGCCTCGCCCCTTCCATCTAGTTATCTGGTGGTACTACAAGAACGTGACCCAATGCTGATGACCGTACTTGGTTCAAGCGCACTGTACTTCATACACTCACACGATGGCCTGCGCAGAACAAACCCATTTATCGGCTCACAGGCGAACGACAAGTGCCGGATTCTCCTGTGATTTATCTATTGCATGGTGTTGTAGATTGCCGTACCGTATCGGTCGAAGTTCTGACATTCTCCATACAAGAAGATGCACATTCGGGTAATGCCCCCAAAAAGGACAGTCACCTACCGCATCCTTCTGACTTAACTCTGTGTGTACTGGCCGTGTAATTGTATTGGCTAGCTTCCCAGCTCGGCTGGCACTGTTCATCTGCAGAAGTACACGCCCGCACCATGTGTGTGACAGCTGATGGCGACATGTGCATATTCAGTCACACTGCTTCATGACAGGATTTCCCATGTTATTCTAAAACGCTTGTGTCATGGCATCATAGGGCACATCGTGTGCTATGAAGGACGTGGTCAACAGCCTTGTCCTCCAAGTCCTTCTAACTCTCGGCGGAAGCCCAGCTTCTGGGCAAATCAGGCACCTAAATACTGGGTAAATCCGCTACCTCCCGTCTCAGGCCGCATCTTCATTCTGTTTCAAAGCAATAGCTGGGAGCAGCTAACTGATTTTTATCAAATTTGGCTCATCACATGTATTGCAATGGTTTGCTTATTTGTCAGACCAACGTCCCTGGACTGAGAAGAACAATAAGCGCCAGCCACTATTCCGTCAGCATTGACGTGTATCTGTTGAATTCCTATAGTGAAGCGTCTAAAGCAATGGTAGCTTAATGCCCGTCACTTCAACCGCCACTTAGACCGCAGGCTGACGTTCTGAGTGACGCGTACCTTTATCCAGCTCGGTCCCCCCCCCCCAACAGTGAAGTTCCTTTCGGCGGGGACCGTTGATGTTGCTCGGGGCTCCGGGTTAAGTGAGGAGCGTATTACTACGCACAGCTTCTGTTTCTTGGGCCAGGCCAATGCCTGCGTCAGCAATCGGTAGGCAGGGTTGTGGAAAGCAAGGACTTGGCTGTTTGAAGAAGAACCCGGGCATATCAATCAGGTAGGCGCCACGTAGCAGAGGTGGAAGAGGTCGGGGCAAACAGCCGTGCTGAAGCTAAAGCATGTGACGACGCCCATTGACCGATTTCAGGCCACAACTTGCAGGGCTTGCTGATTCTGCTGTTATGCCATGTCCTGTCATGTCATGTCATGTCATGTTGAAAAGGCGAGAGGAGAGGAGCAGAGAGGTCTGGTCACTTTTGGCTCGTGTTGCAGTGGGTGTACAGTGGGTATACAGTGAGTGAATAGTGCCGTGCAGTGCGCGTATAGCGGGTGTACATGACGCGGCACGCGGGCCTGGCACCGCCAGCCGAGCTGTGAAGCTGTTGTTGCCCAAAACGTGGGCGCCAGGGCACGCGGTGCTGCTGCTATTCGGTGGGCTTCAGGCAGGGAGACCCACTAATCGTAGCAGATTTGTCCCGTACGACCGCCGTTTCTTTGTTACGGTGAGCCGGCCGACCTGGGCGAGTGAATGTTGTATGATGTTTGTTGTTGTTGTTGTCCAAGTCGATACCCCAACCCCAACAATAAATTGCTTGAGAGGAGGAGGAGGAAGGAGACAGCACATCGATGGTCGGTGAGTCACCCCGATGCGTTGGCACATTGGGTCGCCAGAGCTGTTTTTTTTTTTCTCACATTCCAACGTTGCCAGATGCCGGATCCTTGGCATCAAATCAGGCCGTGCCAGCTGTTGTCTTGTCTGTGCTGTAGAGCATATAAAACACGTGGCGTCCCGCAGCCATCATCACCATGATGGGAATTCAATCATCATATTAGACGAGCGACCCCTTCAGCCTTGATCAGCACGCATTTCCCTGTTCACTGTGTTGTTGCGGCCAAGTCTAGGGTTTCTGGATCTTGAGGTGGCTGGCGGGTGCTTGGGTTGCTGGATGCTGGGTCCTGATTCCTGAATAGGTAGGTAGGTACTGCGTCGCGGCTTCCAACCCAATCTGGCCCAAGCTTTTATTGTCCGTCCTAGTCGCAAAGCCACATGAGCAATCGGGCAGGCAGCTCATTACAGCATCACCGGTCTTTCCGCTTTCCGCTTTCCAGCTTGCACATGCACATGCACATACCTGCCTGTACAAACGCCCGTGCCAAAGAGAGCCAGCCTCTCTGTCTGCTACTGCCTCTGCTACTGCCACCACTGTGCCACTGCCCCAGGCCAATTCCTGGCACCCATACTACCATTCATTGCATCGGTGCGGTGTCATTTGAAGAACCCCGCCGCGACCAGAGCCGACCGTTGACGTTGCCGTATAGATTACACGCTCATTCCCCGTCGTACAACCACCCCGCGACAAATCGGACTTCCCCCGCTTCACTTTTTGCTTGCGGTCAACATCGCCGACTTTTATCGACGTTCGGTACAAGTCAGCGGAATACAAAGCCAAACCACACAACCAAAACCCCTCACCACTTCTACGACACGCTTGATTGAAAAAAAAAAAAGAAATTGTGCATGGTTTGATGCTGCAGCCTTGTGCGATATCGGGTGCGCCATCCGCCCTGGATTTTTGCTTTGCCGCTTTGTCCATCTAAGCTCTCCCATGGCCGACTCCCCTTCCACGCCCGACGACATGGAGCGACCGAGTGACATGTCGTCTTCGGCGTCGCCTGGAGGTGACGACGGCACGCCTAATCCCGGAACGCTGGGAGCTTCGAGTCCGTCGCAGGATTTCGACGCGGACAAGCCGAAGCGACTGCCCTCACTTCGGTCAGTCTCTGATCCGCCCAACATGAACCCCAATTCCACCGCTATGGGCCTTTTAGGGAGAGCGAGAAAGCCTACCAACACGCCGCCGACAGTCGCTGCCAGCGGTTTGGACAACGATGTCATGGCGAGAGCGCGAGCTCTTCATCAAGCACGCTTGAGCAAATCTCCCATAGCATCTTCTCCGACCAACTCCCCGTCGCCTTCGTTCTCAGGTGCCATTCCTGGACGGAATGGGTTTCCTGGCATAGCAATTCCTCGAAATCCCATGAACCGACCACATGCTGTACCCCATCCGAGATCGGACCCTGTGATGAAACCGTCTTTGGGCGACAGGAGAGCCAACAAGTTTGGCATGAAGCTGTCTGACATGGGCAGTGGTACCTCGACACCTATGGGAGGACTCAAGCGATCTGGTGCACCCAGGTTCTCAGACATATCCGGCAACCAGCCAGCCAGTGAACTACGGCCGAAGGCGTCTGGGCCAGGCTCGAAATTAGACGACTTTAGAAAGTACATTGATGCGGACAAGGGCTGGATCACATTTGACGGGGCCGCCATCATCACGAAAACTGGTGTCAACTTTGCCAGCGGTCAAACTTTTAGCATTTCCCTGGACGAAATACAAATACAAGGAGAGCTCGGCAAGGGCAACTATGGTACTGTGTACAAGGTCAAGCACGCGAAACCAAAAGGTCCTCGCTTTGGGCAAGGCCTCTCTGGAGTTCGACTACCGCATTCGACGACGGATTTGGCAGCTTCCAGCAAGCAGGCCGGTGCGGACGAATCTGCAGCCGGCCGGGGCGACGGGACGACGGGCAAGTTGATGGCAATGAAAGAAATCCGATTGGAGCTAGACGACGCAAAGTTCTCGGCCATTCTGAAGGAGCTCGTCATCTTGCACGAGTGCGTCTCGCCCTATATTATTGATTTCTACGGCGCTTTTTACCAGGAAGGAGCAGTATACATGTGTATTGAGTACATGGATGGCGGCTCAATCGACAAGCTGTACGCTGGCGGGATTCCCGAGAACGTCTTGCGAAAGATTACCTACTCTACTGTGATGGGATTGAAGACTCTGAAAGACGAACACAACATCATACATCGCGACGTGAAGCCGACCAATATCCTGGTCAATACAAGAGGTCAAGTAAAGATTTGCGACTTCGGTGTCAGCGGCAACCTGGTGGCCAGCATAGCCAAGACGAATATCGGTTGTCAGAGCTACATGGCCCCGGAGCGAATCTCGGGCGGAGGCATGACCGCGCCGGGCACGTCGGATGGGACATACAGCGTGCAGAGCGATATCTGGAGTCTTGGACTGACCATTATAGAATGCGCCATGGGTCGCTATCCTTATCCTCCCGAAGTTTCCTCGACCATTTTCAGTCAACTGAGTGTGAGCAAAGCCTTGACCGTTGCTATAACAACAAGTTTGAATTGTCCATCTAGGAAGACAGCATTGCTAACGTCTGGGAACTCCAGGCCATTGTGGAGGGCGATCCACCAGATCTTCCCAAAGAAGGTTATTCTGAAACCGCGCAGAATTTCGTTTCTAGCTGCTTGCACAAAATCCCCAAGATGAGAGCGACGTATGCCATGCTCCTCAACCATTCTTGGCTGCAGTCTTTCTCCAAACCAGAGACGATATCCGAGGAGGCTGAAGAGGGCGAGGAAGCCGACAAGGTAGCGGAGGCTGTGGGCCATTTGAAGCTCGGAGGAGACGACACGGCAGACGAGGAAGTGGCAGAATGGCTGAGGGGTGTCCTGGACGGAGGTAAAGCCAAGTCGACGGAGGATGGAAACTCCAAGCCAGCCCTACACGCCGCCCCCTTGGACACAGTCAGCCCCATCAGCAGTCCGATCTTGAGCAAAGGCCCTTGAAATCTCTGAGCTTTGGATGGCGGAGACGACGTAATATTATGGAAGGATACGGCCACAGCTCGGGCCCCGCGTCAAGCATCGTATCCCCTTTCGACCCAAGGCCTATAGAGATCTTGACAAAGAAGCATGATATCTATTTCTACACACATGATTATAATCACACAGGCCGGTGACTCGGAGCTTGGTACCTGCGTGCGGCCCAGACCACGTGCAGGAGTGTCTGGACACTGTACCTTGATAAGAACCCGTAACACGAAAGAGGAGCTGGGCCGGGAACCCGAATCCACCTCGTTTCTTTACGTGCAATCCCAACCCCCTTCCACTCCCTTCGTTTCATCCGACTTTTCGTTTCCACTCAACCGCTCAAAAAGGATCCCGTCGTTCGCATCCTCCTTTACGTCGCACAACAGGGACACAGTTGGCCACCTGAGTATTCAACTACCCCAGGGCGTGCGTCGGTCCAGGGGTAGCGTGCTTTGGCACGGCGTCAAAGCGAAGGCGGCCGGTAGGCGTAGAAGCAATAGCGAGCATGTCAGATTTACATGCAGGTAGATATCTCATGCTGCACGACACCCCCCAATGTGAATATAACCGAGCTTGAAACTGATCGGGCCCGTCTCACTGGCCATGATGCCGGTACATGACGTACACGAGCGCGGTAAAACATTATTCCATTACTAAGCTAGTACGTCGGCATTAAACAGAATTAACCAGCGGCATAGGGTATCAGACAACTACATTAATGAGCCGTGCCCCAAGCGAGTGAATGATGCCCCCGTGACAATATAACACGATATATACGTTGTCGTTACATGACATTTTCCCACGCCATAGCTTTCATACGAGACGTCGTGGCACATTCCGTCAGATGGAAACTTTTCGCGACTGACGCGCCGTCTTTCTCCTTGGGTGAGTTTTAAGTTTTTTTTTTATTTTTTATTTTTTTAATTTTTTGGACTTTGTTTTCTTTCGTCGCTTGCCATGGGTCGTACAGGGACAAAGAGGCAAATCCACCTTGAATTAGGTCGTAAAATTTCTCGTTTTCCGAGAGAATGGACAGTAAATAGATTGGTTGGATTCCCCAAAAAGGTCAACTCCGGGTGTTGTTTTTTTTTTTCTTTTCTTGAAAGCAGGCGCCTTCATGTTCAAGAGTACTCGTCCTTGACGCGCCGGCCGTCGTACGACCGCGTGCTGTGGTTGCGGCCGAGGAAGCCGCCGGCCGAGCGCGACCTGTCGGAGCGAATACCGAGGGCGAAGAGGACGGCGGCAAGGAGCAGGGCGGCAAAGGAGCCCCAGACCCAGCCGAAGCCGTACCTGCCGAGGCTGGCCTCGCGACCGGCGTCGCGGAAGCGGTCGCGGGCCATGACGAAGGTGGCGGTGAAGAGGGAGGTGGCGACGGCGTGGCAGACGAGGGCGACGGCGGCGACGAAGAAGCTGATGGCGGCGCCGAGGCGGCCGCAGCAGGCGAGGAAGCCGGAGAAGAAGGCCAGGACCTCAAAGAGGAGGGTGATGAGGATGAAGACCCAGCTGAAGCGCCACATGTAGAAGAAGTTGTGCGAGGTGGTGCCGGAGCCGTAGCTGCCGGCCAGGCCGTCGGGCACGTTGCGTGCGTTGGCGTCCCAGGCCGAGCCGAAGGGCATCGCAGCCTTGGCGCCGGAGCAGTCGCGGTTGTCGTCGCCGCAGATGTAGAAGTAGGTCCACTGCGACCAGGGGCGCGCGCCCGTGATGCCCCTCGTGTCGGCGCGCAGGAAGTACGTCTTGCCCAGGGGCGACGTGTCGCTGACGGCGGAGAGGACGACGAAGAAGAGGAAGAGGATGGACGTGGCCAGCATGACGAGGCCGCCCGTGCCCAGGGGCAAGTCTACATTGAGCGAACGGGTCAGTTTCTGATTTTGATTTTTGATTTGTACAAGCTTCTTTCTGCCGTCTTGAAAAAATATATTAAATTGGCCGGGGTGAAGAGCACAGGAACTTACTCTTGGGCATTATGAATTAGGAAGCCTACACGGCCCTTTTTTTTTTTATTGCGTGGTTGATGATAGGGCGGTTAGAACAAAAAGTTTTGCAGTTTTCTTTTTTTCCTTTTTTTTTTTTCTCTCTTTACACTCTTCGATGAGTTGAGCGGTCGAGGAACGGGCGCGATGAGGAAAACGGAGAAAAAAAGAGTTCGGGCAAGGGTGGAGGTTTAAATTAGGCATGCAGGGCAGGAGGAGAGGGGGGCGTAAATAAAGGCCCGGCCGCACAGACGACCTGCAAGCTTAGAGCCAGCCATGAGCGCAAGGAAAATATTTTTGGTCCGGGGAGGGCTACGGCGCTAGCGGGCTTTGGGAGGAATTTGCGCCGGTTGCTGGGCGGTCGTTCTCAGCTGTGGAGGTTCGCTGCGGAGGGGGTTGGCAGCTGCTGGATCGGCAGTCGCAGCGCCGTGGCGTGCGACGGAATCCGCCATCATTGACCGCAAATGGAACACGGCGTGGACAGACGGGTACAAGCACTCAGCATCAGATGGCATAACTTGCTCCGTCCCCTACAAGCCTTGACCAGCCGGACATCTGCGTTCCGGGCATCATCATCATCATCATCTCATCATCATCATCATCATCGCTATCCCATGACGACGACGGATACGCGATGCCTCCAATACACACACCCCCCCCCTCCCCCCGCTGGATGACGTCTCCCGTGGCGCTGCTTCAGATGAGTGGGGAGACAGCTGGGTCATGACGACACCAGCAGAATCCGGGGCCACTGCCATTGGTTGCCACGGAACGAGCAGCTGTGCCTTGACGCGTCTTTGCCGCTTTCAATCTGCCCTGCAACTTCCGGCAGGCAACTCTCTGTCAGCCTTATTAAAGCCCCGGCAATTCCCCGAGCTATATCCACCCGGACTCTTCACCGCACCTGGAGCACAAACTATGAATGACTTGAATGAATGAATGAATGGGTCGGCAGCGTCTTAACTAACAGCCAACATCTCCCTGTTATCATGCACAACTGCATGGCATTGATCGTTGCGACGACATGCGTGCTGCTGCATTGCTGAATAAACAGTCTGGTCGGTGACGGGTCCGATCCACACCGGGAAACCTCCGTGATAGCCTCCCCGGCGAGTTCAATCTGCATTCGCCATTTCGATCGTTCCTAGCTTGGCCGTGATGTCATCGAGCCCCTAGACCGGACCGTCCAGAACGGTGGTGATTCTTTTTGCAAAGGGCTCCATTCGGGATGAAATCCCATCCCAAGCGGCAATTTGGCTACCGACTTGGGATAATGGCATATCGATTGTCGACTTGCAATATGTTGGCACTACAAGCAGAAAGCAAGACTTAGTAGAAGGAAAGTAGGCGATTTCAGCGACACATCACCGAAGCCCAGCTGGAGGGGAGTCATTGGCAACTTACAAGCCCTCATATCAAAGCTTGCCTCGAGGCCATCTCCACAGCCTTTTCGCCGGATTCGAATCGCTGCGTCGAATGGATGACGTCGCTTTGAAACATCACAGTTGACGACTTGGTGCTCCATGAGGAAGCCGATGAGGAAACTGGTCAGTAGTGACTGCCGTGGACTTCATGGTCGCAGGCTGTTAAGTGTTCCAAGTCCTCATCTCCCCTTGTTTGGGGAACATTCCTTGAGAGAATTAATTGTACATCTGATTTCGCTCAAGCTGCGCCAGAAAGGTCGAATAAATGTCAACAGCCAAAAAAAATAAAAAAAAAATAAAAAAAACATGGGGCTTCGCCGGGGATCGAACCCGGGACCTCTCGCATATTGAGCATAGGGTTTACCCTAAGCGAGAATTATACCACTAAACCACGAAGCCGGAGAGGATTTCCCATGTTATTGGAAGGGGCAGTTCAATTGCAAATTATGTAGCTGTACGACACCGTACCTGTGGTGCTTCGTGTCAAATTGTCAACGCAGTATTTTCGTTCTTCGCCGTCTACCTACCCTCACTCATGCTGCCAAGCTCACTGATATGTAACATGTGCGAGTCCCCGCTTGTCAAGATTGCCTGCCTGAGCCCGCAGCTGAAAAAAAACGCTTCAATGTCGAGAAAATGCGTTTCTTTGCCTCTGGGCGAGGCATTGCTCTATAACAGGTAATTCTGCCACGACTAAAAGCTCATTCGACAACAGAATGAACTGCATAATTCAACGCCAAATCATCTATATTCACTCGAAGTGATTTCTTCCAGTCGCCTGGCGCATGATGGGGTTTAACCTGAAACTTACTGTGGCGTGGCCAAGCCCGTTTTTACGACAACCTCCAGCTCATAGTAAACGAATCTCTCACAGCCAAAGTCATTGACCGCCACCGCCACTGCATTCTTTCGTAGTCATCTACTTCAATGTCTGATCTCAAGGTCCTTGTTGTCCTGGCTTCCATCGCCGGTCCCATGGCAGCGTACTAGTTTCGCGAAGGCTGGCGCCGACGTGACTGTCATTGAGCGCTTCCCAAATTTACGGACCGGAGGCCAAAATATCTACATCCGCCTCACAGGCGTTACCGTCATGTGGAAAATACCTAGAATGGAAGACGCGGTGCAAGCCGTTTTAGCTCTCTTGGAAGGCTGGGCATTCGTCCGAAATAACGGCACACCCGTTGCCGTCATGAGAGGAACTGGTGACGCTAATCAGCAGTCCATCGTTTCAGAATTCGGCATCTTTCGTGGAGAGCTGTCGCTCCTTTATGATCTGACCAAGGACTTGGCAAACGTCAAGTACAGGTTCAACAAGCACATCGCTTCCATACGCCATCAGCAAGGCGAAAGGACCGGCTCGGGTTGAATTCGCCAACGGAACACCCGTCACGGATTTACGACCTTCTTGTCGCTTGTGACAAGCAACTTCACGGACCCGTGCCCTGTGTTTTGGTTGCAGCGTACGTGACCAATCTCACTTCTCGGTGCATGGGCGGCATATTACTTCATCAAGGAGGATGTGTTGAACGGCAGCCGTGCTCTCGCTGCAGGACCGGGCCCATCTGGATCAAATCGAATTTATGCCATGAGCGCTTACCCAAGCAAAGACGATCCGGAGCTAGAGATATTTCGTTTGGCACAGTAACAAGGGCAGGACAAACTCAGGAATTTGGTCGCACAGCGGTTTGAAGGTCCCGGATGGAAGTCGGAAGAATTACTTGCCGGACTGGCGGACTCTGATGACTTTTATGCGTCAGAGATATGCCAGGTCAAGGTCCCAACCCTGTATAAGGGGCGCGTTGTTCTGGTCGGAGATGCTGGCTACGCAGCTGATCCCGCGGAAACTGGCACAAGCCTTGCAATGGCCGGTTGCATATGTTCTCGCTGTCGATATTAGCAGGAACAAGAAAGATCTGGCGGCCGGTCCGTTGGCCTACGAAGAACGGCTGCGGCCCATCATCAAAGACATGCACGTGGTGCCGCCTGGAGTACTTGGCTTCATGGCCCCGCAGATGAATTGGGGTCTATACTTTTGAGAAATGTCATATTTTCCCTCGCTTATTGGCGAGTGAGGTTTACAAGTGTCCTTTCGTGGTTGGGATATCTATGGGGTGCGGGACGTGGAAAGGATAAACATGGGTTACCAGACTATGAACGGGAGAGTTAAAACTCGATGCTGAAAAAAGCGTGATTCTCGTTTAGCACACGCTTATTCATCGTTTGATAACCGTAATGTGCCCGTGCAAAACTTGGGCAATGTCCCAAAAGATGGCCCTCTTTTGGCTTGCCAGTTGATAAAACGTTAAAGCGCAGGCCAGACGTGTTCAATCGAAACAATGCACTCGAACATCGCGGCTGGTTTCACTAGAATTGAGAGTAGATTTGATGGTTCGTTATGTATGCGAAAGCTCTCACATTTATGTGCTCAGATGTTACTTGGTTTTTATACCAATGTTTAAAACCTACAATGGACCGCATGAGGTGCACGTGACTAAATCTCGGCGGACCGCAGCGTGACACCACGACGACGACGAGAACTTACTCGTACCCCCTTCGCCGGCCGACCACCTGTAACAGCGCTGCCGGGATGGGAAATCCCTGACCACATTCATTTACGTCGTTACCATATTCATGTCATGTCTTCCAGATGATGCATCGCATGGCCCATCTACGATGTAGTCTCTCACCTGTTCTACGTGCCACGGACGCCGGCCATCATGTGTCGTCGCTAAGGGTGAGCCCCGGTCGAAAATGGGCGCATTCACAGAGGTCTCTACGCATCTTGGAGCATGTTCATCTCAGAGGAGACGACCCATCCGGCCTGGTGCCATATAGCAAGGCAGAAGAAGCCCAGGAAGACCATCGCTCCAAATTCTTATCGTGGAAGGCTCTGTCGGAGGAAGAAAAGCACGGCTCTGCACTAGCTGAGCCCTTCCCGCGGCTGATATCATTCGAAGCCGAGCCTACATATACTCTTGGTCGTCGACAGCAAGGCATCACGGCAGAGCAAAGCGCTCGTTTGCAGAGCCCACTGAGGGTTACGCTCGCGCGTCACCGACCTCCCGTCACGCGATGCTTCACCCCGCAGGTCAGGAAGACGAAGCGCGGAGGTCTCACGACATATCACGGCCCGGGACAAATCGTGCTTTGGCCCATGGTCGACATGCACTCAGGCCTTTATCCCAAATACGGCGTCGCTTCGTACGCGCATCACCTCGAGACCACGACGCAACGCTTGCTGTCCGAGCTGTTCGGGATCCAAACCTACATCGTGCTCGACGAGCCAGGCGTATGGGTCCTGCCACGGACGGGACAGCCACGCAAGATTGCTGCACTGGGCGTACATCATCGCCGACACGTTACTGCGCTGGGCATCGCGGTCAATATCGACGTGGTCGTTACCGGGGGCGAAAGCGTGAATCCCTGGGCTCGTTTCGTCCCTTGTGGTTTGGATGGGAAGCTGGTGACTTCCGTGGCTGCTGAGGTCGGGAGCTATCCGTTGACCGGCTGGGATCTGGAGGGCCTGGCCGGGGCATGGGCCGCTCGATTTGAGGAGGGATTGATGGACGAGAGCAAGAGGAGGAATGAGATTGGTGAGGAAGCCGATCATTGGCGACGGTGACTACGTGATTGGGTCGGCAACAAGCCCTGCTTGTTTGATGCAGAAACGACAGGCAACACGTGACTAAATACGAACGATGGCCCCAAAGATACGTGTAACAACTCAATTGGTCAAGAGGTTCAGAGGTTCTGCTTGACTCGTCCGGCTGTGCTTTTCATTGGACATGATAACTGAGGAGCACTGCAACTTAGCTCGTGTTTTTTTCTTATCAGGGCTCGATGTCAAAACCCGTGCTGATTGGATGGAGCTTGTCGTGCTTCTCCCGCCTGCAGATCTGGCTTCGCTTTGAGCTCCTCCGTGCCGGAACCGAACCTCGGTGGAAGGTCAGGCCGTCAACAAGCGAAGTCACAATAGCGGGACAAGGAGACAGTTTCCGCACCGACTCTCGTGACCTCGATCAGTTGTTGGAAAACCCTTCACGGAAGATGCTACTCCCATCCAGGAAGACGAGCGATTTCTGTGATGATGGGACTTTGCAGCTCTAGGAATCTTACCCGTGCCGTCTCAGTGACGACGGGTTCGACATGACATGTCTTCCCTTTACAGACCTGACGAGCGTGGCTGCCTTCGGTAGATGAGCTAATCTCCAATTGTCACAGCGCAGATATGACTTGGTGAAAACCCCTGGTCGTCTTCTCGGAACCTGCGGGAGGTAGGTTGTAGAAGAAAGAACCTTGTCCATTCGCTGCGTGGTCCCTTGACTTTGCAATGGTTTCCGGCTCCGTATCTTTTCCAAACTCGCGAGGCATATTCTGGTAAATCCCGCCTTGGCGTGTACAGGATACCAAGTTCTTTGTAGGGCATAGCAGCACCTTCTCGCAACCAGCATCACAATACAATGTCGTCTCCGGGCCCAGCCCTCAGCCAGGGCTTCGGCTACGGCATCGTCCTCGGCGTCGGGTTCGGCTTCGCCGTCTTCATGATCTTCCTCACTCACATCCTCAAGCGCTTCAACAACGAGGTCCAAACCTCCGAGATGTTCAACACAGCCGGCCGAACCATGAAATCAGGCATCGTTGCCGCCGCCGTCGTGTCCTCCTGGACCTGGGCCGCCACGCTCCTGCAATCGTCCGGCGTCTGTTACAGATACGGTGTTTCCGGTCCCTTCTGGTACGCCTCCGGCGCGACGGTGCAGATCTTGCTGTTCGCCACGCTCGCCATCACACTGAAGAAGAGGGCGCCAAACGCACATACCTTCTTGGAAGTCATCAAGGCGCGGTACGGACCGCCCGCACACTTCACCTTCATTACGTTCGGGCTGGTCACCAATGTTCTCGTCTCGCTCATGCTGATTGCCGGCGGTGCGGCGACTGTCAATGCTCTGACGGGCGTCCATGCCGTCGCGGCCATCTTCCTCATGCCCATTCCCGTGGTGGCGTATACCTTCATTGGGGGACTGAAAGCGGCCTTCATTACCGACTATATCCACGGGTTCGCGCTGTTCATCATCATCATAACGTTTGCGCTCACGACCTACGCCACGTCCGATGTGCTCGGTAGCCCTTCGGCCGTGTATGACTTGCTTGTCGAGGCGGCAAAGGCGCACCCCGTTGATGGCAACAAGGACGGAAGCTATCTCACCATGAGGTCTCATGGCGGCGTCATCTTCTTCGTCATCAACATTGTCGGTAACTTTGGCACCGTGTTTCTCGACAACGGCTACTACAACAAGGCGATTGCTGCCCATCCTGTCCACGCTTTGCCGGGATACATCATGGGCGGACTGGCCTGGTTTGCGATCCCCTGGCTCACGGCGACCACTCTCGGTCTTGGTGCCTTGGCGCTCGAATCGAACCCTCGTTTTCCGACGTTCCCGAATCGCATGACAGAAGCCGAAGTCTCTGCTGGTCTGGCGCTGCCCTATGCTGCGGTCGCGCTCCTCGGCAAGGGCGGTGCCGCAGCGACGCTCATCCTCGTTTTCCTGGCCGTGACGTCGGCCTTCAACTCGGAGCTCGTCGCCACCTCATCCATCTTCACGTACGATGTCTACCGAACGTATTTCGACCCCAATGCCAGTGGAAAGCGGCTCATATACATGTCACACATCTGCATGGTCGCCTACGCCACTATTATTTGCTGCATCTCCGTCGGCCTCTGGTACAACGGCATCTCCATGGGCTACCTCTATCTGCTCATGGGCGTCCTCATCTCCGCCGCCGTCATACCTGCCACGCTCACTCTCCTCTGGAGCAGGCAGAACCGCTGGGCAGCCACGATTTCTCCCATCGTCGGAGCATCGTGCGCCGTCATCGCCTGGCTCGTGACCGCAAAGAAGACGTGCGGGAGACTCGATGTAGAATGCACTGGATCCAATGACCCCATGCTGGCCGGAAACGTGACGGCGCTCCTGTCGCCGGTGGTGCTCGTCCCCTTGTTCTGCCTGCTATTCGGCCCGGACAATTACGACTGGAAATCCATGATGGAGATCCGCAAAGCCGACGACCATGATGTGCTCAAGAGCTCAGGCCTTGATGCCGAAGCCCAGCGGGAAATGGAGAGAGCCAGCCGGGAAAACTTCCAAGAAGAGCAGCGGAGATTGGACAAGGCTTTCAGAATAGCCTGTGTCATGACAATTTCCATGTAAGGATTGCCCCTTGACTACCGCGAAGTGAATTAAAAAAAATTAATGCAAGGAGCTCGTGACTAACTTATGTGCGATAGGGCCTTGGTATTTCTGGTTCTTTGGCCCATGCCATTATATGGATCGGGGTACATCTTTTCAAAGAATTTCTTCACGGGCTGGGTCGCAGTCGGCATTATGTGGATCTTCTGCTCATTCATCGCTGTCGGCCTGTATCCCGCGTGGGAAAGCAGACAGACCTTGATCAAGGTCGCGAAGCTCATCGTTACCGGGAAGAAGCCACAACCTGTAACCGTTGACGAGCAGCTGGCTGGGTCCGAGGATACGAGCGGCACTGCAACGCCAGTCGTGACAGCGTCAATGTCAAAAGTTGGGTAAAAGGCGCCAAGGTGAAGTGCAGTGGATTTCCACCCGCTTAGATATTCTGTTGATACCAGCTAGGATTTCTGTCTCGCAGTCTAACTGCTTTCTTGCCCGATGTACCCCGTGTTGCGAGCTGACGATTGTTCACGAGTCCATTCCATCCCGAAGCAAACAATTCCCGTCAGATGGCCCATTCCAATCCCCCATGTAAGTGATACTGTATACGTGCCAGCTAGGCATCATCTTCCTGTCCCCCAGCCCCCGGCGCGTCGTAGTCAAAGCTATCCCCATGCCCCAGCACATTTCGAAACTCGTGCATAAACCTGGCCATATTATCCAGGAGGCTTTGGTTCATAGAATGGCCCGTCAGTCAGCCATTCATGCGCGGCACCAAAAAACCGATTATGATACCAGTGCCTCACTTACACGGACATGCTTCCCACCCTCTCAGTCAAAGTAGCGAGCATCGGCTGGACCGCATTCGCATGTTCCACAACCGAATCGAGTACATGTAGAAACATTTCGAAGAACAACAGGACATCATTTCGGAGGCGCGAAACGGCGACAATACTCATGCGGCGTTAGCTCGTGAGGCGGGCCAGTACAGGGGCTATATCCCCTTACCGAGGAGGTTGTTCTTGGAGCATGGTTGCGAGCGTCAAGCTGAGCTGTTCCCCGGCTTATATGAGTTCAGCACTGGGGAAAGCTGCATGTCGGGAAAGATGGCGGTTCCTTGTCGGCGGCAAAGATGGCGTGGTGGCTGTTACGCCGAGGAAGGGATTTCTTGAACGCGGTTGACTACGGCGAGTAAGGGTTTTGATGCTCTGGCTCTTTTGAAGAGATGGTGTTTTAAGATGCCGTTTCTAGGAATTGGCGCGTGGCTGGCTGGTTGGGAGCCATCATTGTCTTGTGAGGGTGAAGTCAATGTGAGGCGCGCGGAGGCTGGGTGCGCATGAGAACTGATTGAATCCATTGTTCGCTCAAGAGACATTACACGAAGAAATTCCCAATGATGGAAGTCGCTTCATATTATCTATTTATTTCATAAAGGCCGTACGTAACATAAATAGCAAACTTAAGCTATCGCCGGTGAGCCACATTGTTGTTCTCTTCGTGAATGGTAGGTAATAATGAATACATCAGCCAACACCAGAATTGGGTAGAATCGTCAAAAGGACATTGAGGAATCCCACTCATCAAGTAAGACCTCATTCGGGGCTCACGGAAATTAGAAAAAAAAGAGTTCGATTGTCCGAAAGCCAATAAGCAGCGCGTCTAAAAAAGAAGATCACATGCCCCGTACTGGAATCGAACCAGTGATCTTGTCATTACTAGTGACACGCTTTACCACTGAGCCAACGGGGCATTTTTATGATACAGGGACAGGGATCCTTATTAGGCCTATGAATGTAGCGGAGCTGATGCGTACGGCTCCAGCCACGTGCATGCTCCATGCTGCGCAACATGCCACGCGTGAGTCGGTGCTTGGTGGCAACGGTAGCGGCGATACTGGCATGCTGTCAAAACAGCTGGAGCAGCTGAATGAAGAAGATAGAATGCGACCAGGAAGGAAACAAGAGTATTTATTATTAATCCATTCATTTTCTTACATTCATTCATTTTGGTTTCTTTTTTGGAAACAAGAAAAGTCAAAGACCTGGCAGCTGGTAGTAATCAGACCAAGCAGCTGGCAGCCGGCCGACAACGGTGCTAAGCTACAACGGGGAAGCCGGCAAGTAATATGAGCTACGTCTCCTCGACTTCATCCAATTTTGTTCGTGAATCTTGTAAAGTCTCGTTGTCCTCATGATCCACAAAACATCTTGCAGTGTACGCAACAAGCCATGACAACAAGCGACAACTAACGATGCTGACACCAAGTCATGGTGGCCCCCATCGCTGGGACCCTGACATCGGGCAATTTCCTTCTCGGGCCAGCGTCTGGAACTTGCGCATCTGCCGCCCACCATCATAAGCTCCCCCATCGGTCGTCTTTTTCTACGCACATGTGATAGCCTGGGACAACCATGACCAATCCAATCCAACATCTTGCCACAGGGCTTGCCTTCTTTGTACTGGCGCTGGATACACACCCTCTCCGTTTCTGGGAATCCCGTTGTCGGTAGCCGTGCGTTTTGAATGCAGGTGGCTTAGAACGGCCATATTATGCGACGCCGAAAAATCCCACGTGGATCTTGACCCGCTGCGTCTTTTTATTATAATCCTCTGGGCAGATGGATTCCCCTCATTCCTGAAAGCCTTGGTCGGGATAGATATTCTCCATCTGTCGAGGTGTGAATCGCGACTCATTGTCGCGGGCACAATGCATCCCATTGCCAAAGCCGAGCTGCTTGGCCAAAACACCGACGGCGTTCCGTTTCGCGCCAAAGCTCACCATGTGCACCGAACATGGGCAAGAACTTTCTGTTCGATGCCCGAGCTTTACATTCAACCCGAATCTTTGGCCGAGGTCGAAAAAATTGTGTCGCTCGCCCAGAAATGCCGTCGTCGCATAGTGACGACAGGCTGTGGTCATTCTCCATCCAATATAACATGCACTTCGAGCTGGATGGTCAACCTGGACCGATTCAACAAGATCCTGTCCATCGATTCGAAAACTGGTATTGTGGTGATGGAAAGTGGAATACGGCTCTTCACACTCTGCGAAGCAATTGAGAAACATGGCCTGGCAATGCCAAATCTAGGCAGCATCAACCAGCAGTCAATTGCTGGCGCAATCTCAACGGGAACACACGGAAGCAGCTTGCAACACGGTCTCATGTCGGAAGATATTCTGGCGCTCAAGATAACTCTGGCCAGCGGCATGACTCGAGAATGCTCTGCAGAATCCAACCCAGAGCTTTTCCGAGCTGCCCTGCTCTCTCTTGGGGCGCTGGGAATAATCACCGAAGTTACGCTCCGCGCAGTTCCGGCGTTCACGCTCCAGTGGACACAAACCATCGACGCCGACTACAAAATGTTCGAGTCGTGGTCGCGAGATTTGTGGACGCAAAGTGAATTCGTCAGAGTCTGGTGGCTCCCCTACACGAGAAGAGCTGTTGTCTGGCAAGCAGACAAAACAACCGAGCCGGAACGTGATCCCCCTACGCGCTATTATGACGGAACTCTGGGCTACTATGTGTATCACAACCTGCTGTATGCAGCACAGTTTGTTCCACGAGTGCTGCCTTGGATTGAGTGGTTCGTTTTCGGCATGCAATATGGTTTCTCCAACGGCTCAACCAGCTCTGGCGTCCAGCCTAGTCGAGAAGCACTGTTGATGAATTGTCTCTATTCGCAATTTGTGAATGAGTGGGCAATTCCACTGCAAAAAGGACCACTAGCTTTGCGGAGACTCAGTTCATGGCTCAATCGCCTGACGCCTGACGACCCAGATTACGTGCCGCACAACATTCCGTTTTCAGCAGAGGGCCTGTATGTTCATGCACCGGTGGAAGTACGGGTCAGCGATACAACTCTCACATCCAATGTCCGACCTTATCTGGACCCTACCGTGGAGGATGGACCGACTTTGTATCTCAATGCGATACTCTATCGTCCGTACTGGCGCGATCCCTCCTGCCGTGAGCGATACTATGAAGCGTTCGAATGGTTGATGAAGGATATGGGTGGGCGGCCACACTGGGCCAAAAACTTCGAGACCTATCGGGCAGATATTGAGTCAATGTACGGAGAAAGCCTACAGCAATATCGACACATCCGTGATGACGTTGACCCTGACGGCATGTTTGTCGGACCTTGGCACAGGGGCCGCGTCTTGGCGGACGCGAAAGGTACCAAGCTCGAGCTGGAAGAGGTTGAAGTGTCCAGGAAAAAAGCTGCAAGCGGTGGTTTGATAACTTCTGGTCTTGTTTAATGAGAAACCTGAAGCGAAACCAGCTGAGCCTGATGAGCAGCATACTTGCCTCTGTTTTGCATCAGCGCATCGAGAACAGGTATCTTTAACGATTGATATGGATAATACGAAATATTACAAACTACCCGACTGTGCAGGCTTGCCACTGAATGTGCTCTGAATGTAGGTGAATAGTTGCGAACTTGGGGGCGGAACTAGGATTAAAGCCACAGCAGCACCGGGTATATCCCAAAGGCCCATCCAACACCAATAGCAACTCTTTATTGCTTCAGTTCCTTTGATGGATATTTACATTGTCGCTTTGCCTTGCGGCAGTGAAAATGCAAGACGAGCGTACTTGCTCTATCTAGTGTCGACGGGGACCAGTAGTTGAGCGCCGACTCGAATGCTCCTTTGAATCAGAGCACGATTGCGGCCATAACGTCCTGCATCGATAGGACTGGCAACGTGGGATGATGACTGACAAGTCGATTCTCAACGTCAAGATACGTCAGCCCGGATGGCTTTTATTAAACACAGCAACAGTTGGGATCCTAGTCCTAGCCATGGTGCTACAGATATGGTGAATCGCTGGAGGTTGGCCATGACGATACTCGGTCCATCATACATGGTCATGGCGAAAGTGCTCCGTACGCTGAACACGAATGCAATCCGATCAAAGTGGCTTCAGATCCAGCCACGTGCTGGACACAGACGAGACCATAACTCCATCATGTTACTGGGCTTGCGCCAGCACCAAGCATCACATCCTCACCACGGTGACCGATCTATTAGCCTCATGCAGGAAACTACCCAACAAGGTGCGACGGCATGGTTGGAGTCCCAAGACGGCCATGCATCTCCACGATGCTCCTCAAATCAGCGACGCGGTACCTCAGCCAAACGATCTCCCTTGCAATCTCAGGTCTCCGTCCTGCCTCACAAGCACAGATAGCGGCGTCACGCTCAGCATGTTAAATCTATTCTCTGCTCCCCACTCAGGTCCTGACAGTTCGTCAATGTCAACAAGCAGCCCAGTCCTCCGCGGCGTATCCTCTACATCGGACGCGCCTGAAAGTCGGCGTATGCGGCCGCTCGCGCATATTGTTTCCCGGCCCGAGGGAGGTCGTCACTCATGCTAACGCTCTCGCGCCTCCTCGGCATCCAATCCGGCAGCATCGCCGTCAGGCCACTACCTATCCTGCATCCCATCGAGGTCTAGACGCTCATGTGAACGAGCGAGGTGTTAGCGGGCCAACTGTAGCGCTGTTGTCTAGCGAGGCCCTCGTCCCTGGAGCAGTGATCCTACCGGATGAAGCGAAGCAGTCTTTACTCAGGACGGACAAAGGTAACGCGAGTGATAAGGGAGGGGGTGAAGGAGCGAACTTGATGGTTGTGTAAGGAGGGGGGGGGGGCGGGGGGGGGGTGGGGGTCGTAGAGATTGGACACACGAATGTAAATACATTCTCCAAGAAAGAAAGAACCAGGTTCATAAGCACGGTGACCCCCCATGTCGATTGAAAATGAGCATCAATCAGAAAGCAAGCACGTTGGAACATATTAACCCAGTCAACTTCACGGCACAGGCAGGCATATTAATATCCATATTACCTACCATGTACAATACAAGCAAACACAAGTCCAATTCCATCCCGAAACTCCAGCTAGGAAACGAAAACCAAAGCAACCAAGCCAGCAAAGCCAGTGAAGAAGTAACAAAATGTCAGACCCACATGGTTATCTTGTCCACATATGCTCCGAAAGCAGAGCATGGATGGTCGATGAAGACATTGCAAAGAGTACAAGACGACGAGTTGAGAAGGTGAACACGAGCGGCAAAGGTGCTCGTAGCGGCGTGAGGAACGCGGGAAATTTGAAAAAAAAAAAAAAAAAGGGGCTTTCGCGATGATGATGCAATGAGCAATTATAGACAGTTCGTATGTCAGGTTATATGTCGTTTTCAGCAATATTTAACTGGGTTTCCGTCTCTGCTGCCGTGTTACGGTAAAGGGGGTCGATGTGCGGGTAGTGGTGGTTGTCTGACAAGGTCTAGAGACAGAGCAATGCTGCAAACAAGAATATTTTGGGCGTTGCTTTCCCGGCATGGCCCCTCAGCCTGCACGACTTTGCGTCGCACTTGTGCGACTTCGCTCATCCTCTTCCTCAATCACGTCGCTTAATCTTGTCGGGTGGTGATGCCGTGGCACAGTCTCCCATCCAGGTCCTCCGTAGCCCTGCCCACTATAGTCCTGGGGATCGGAGTATGTTCCCGTCCACTTGCTGTCGCCCGCTGAAGTAGAGGCAGGTTCATGGGCTCCGCTGGGCGGGTTGGTTGTTGCCGGCGTGTCATAATCGTCTGCCTCCGCATCAGAAACCGATGGTCCAGAGGGCGGTGAGGCAAGGAAGGGGATCTTCTGCCCTCGGGAATCGAGCACGAAGTTGCCAGCGGCATCGATGATGTACTCACCTTCGCTGAAACCGCCCTCTAACCCGCCGGATCTGCCCTGCTGAGATCGGTAGTATGTGCCGCTAGGGCCAGCTGTAGCCGGTGGAGTAGCTACTGGAGGCGCTTGCGAGTTGTCCGAGGTGTAATCTTCCGCGTATTCGGGATGGTAGCCTGTGGCATCTCTGGTCATGCCTGGTCGGCTGACACCACCCGTCGTCATTGGGACGACTTGGACTCCGCCGACTAGTGTTGGCTGGCCAGTCTGAAGAGAGAATGTTCGGTCCCGTTCTTCTTGCTCTCGACGCCCAAGCTCTTCCCAGGCTCGTCGCGCTTCTTCCTTGGAGATGGCAAGCTCTTTCCGCATCTCGGCAAGCTGCTTTTGAGCCTTGGATGAACCCCTCTCGTGGTCAACTGCGTCACGGATGGCGTCAGCACGATCACGCCGCTCTCTTTCCAACGCTTTCTCGAGCATTGCATTGACTTCTTGAGCCCGCTCCAGCTCGGCGCGAGTCTCAAAAAACCATCGCTGGAATTTTCTCTCCGAGCTGGCTCGCAATCGCTGCAGTTCGACCACCGCATGGAACAGGTTGGCACCGGCGGCTGAAAGATCAGTTACCTGTCGAGCCAATTGTTGGTTCAGGGGATCGCGGTTGATGTCGTCCTTGTTCTGCTCCAGTTTTCGAATCCAGTAGCTAGTGAGGCCTTCCCAATGTGCCGACAAAGTTTCCCATCGCTCAAATGCATGAGGGAACGAGCTTCGCGGCTTTGACGTGTCTGTAGGTTGCGTCGTGCTTTCTACTGGAGGATTAGCAGCCGATTTTTGTTGTTGTTGTTGTTGTTGTTGTTGCTCTTGTTGTTGGGGCCGGTGGCGGCCGCCAGAGGCACGATGGGTAGGCGATGATGGTAGGTGTTGCTGGGTCGTATTTGAGGAGAATTGGGGCGACATCTGTTGCGAGGGCGATTGAGCGGCCGTCGCAGGATTCGGATTTCGTGGTTGTGTGGTCTCTTGAGCAACCTGGCCATGACCTCGAGTATCAGGCGGCAGGTGCTGCTGCTGCTGCTGGGAATCTTGACCACTACCCTGCCCCCCAGCAACGCCAGCAGATCGACGGTCGGCATTTCTTCGTCGTGCTTCTTCTAGCAAACGAGCTTCCTGCTCTGCTCTGCTTCGTTCTAGAGCGAGCTGTTCGGCTTCGGCCCTCTGTCTTGCCTCTCTGGCAGCTCGTTCCTGCATAATCATTCTGGGTCCTCGAATTCCAGCGGGTGAGCTCGTAGGAGCTGGTCCAGCCGTGGGACGGCGAGTGGTCGGCATGCCGTTGCCATTGTTAGAACCAGGAAGTCCGCTGGTGGCGGCCATGAGGTCAGCCATGTCAGCGAATTCCTCGACGAGGTCCGGGGTGAACGGATGTGGATAGCGGAGAGCTTCTTCGAGGGCAAAAAGAATAGCACTGTGTGTGTTCCTGGTTACTCTTACAATCCGATGCGGCTCACGCGGATTTTCGGCGGGGAATGAAGGTGAGGTGGAGCGAAGTTGATAGGAGTTGTATCCAGGCAAAGACCCTTCCTCGGGTCCTTCGACCCTGTCTTTGGAATTCCTTTCGTAGTGAAGGCGAGCGCCGTCTTGCAAGATCGAGTAGCTGAGTCCTGTGATGGTAGAATCAGGGCGAGTCTGGGCAAGCGGTGTTGGACTGGCTACTGGACCAGGATTGAATCCAATGGAGGCAGCGGCAATGTGAACTTGACGGGGCTCTGGTCTGGGCGTGGAAGCACTACCGTCAAACTTGGGGGTACGGCGAAGGGATTGTTGAGCTGAGCAAGTAGGCGTGGAGAATCTCCCGACAGGATCTTGAGTGGGGGAAGTCGATTGATGTTGGCGTTGCTTTGGGTCGGGCGTGGGAGGGTCGGAGTCGTGGGTCTCGTCAGGGTCGTGAATAAGAGACTCGGGGGGCTGGGATACAAGGACTCCTGAAGCCACTGGGGTCGGGCGTGAGGGAGACAAGTTGACCAGCTCACCACCAATGCGTGGTGGCAGCGTGCGGATCTGACTCTTTGCTACTTGAGAATGTCTGGGCCTCAAAGCCGGATTCCGATGAGAGCGTTCGAAATCGGGCTGACGTCGATAACAACGTCCCGTATGGACAGTCGGCTGGGCAATGAGCTCGACACGGAGCTGCTGCTGCTGCTGCTGTCTCTGCTATTTCTGCTGGAATGCGGACTGCGAAGTGCGAAGTGCGAGATGCGAGATGCGAGATGCGAGATGCGAAACGCGGCCACAGTCATTGATGTCTGTCGATCCACTCGCGTGTTTGCTGTCGGTGTTCTCGAAGACGCGACAGTATGGGAGCTCCCTTGACCCCGGGCCAGGAATTAGAGCAAACGAAACAGGATTGAAACTGTTGCAAATTGGGGGTGGCGAGTGCGAGCAGAGATCCAATCGGTGTCATGGGTGTGGATTTTACGCCGGCACATAGCCTGGAGGCCTGGAGGAGCATTGAATGTGAGCAAGGGACGGAGTCGAGGGCGGTCGACTGGCGACGCAACGGGCGACCAGACCAGAGAGAGCGAAGCGGTGATGTCGAAAATGGTGGTGGCAGGGGAAGGAAAAATAATAAAAAAAAAAAAAACACAGAGGAGCTAGAGCTGGGGGCGGCCAGCTGTCGACGGGCGGCAGCGCGCCTGGCGACTGGCGACTGACGTGGGTGCGCGGGAAAGACGGGGGACCCTGGGGTGCTTGGAGTGCTTGGAGTGCTGCACAAACACGGGGGCTGGAAGGCCGGGCTCTGATTCGCTTCTGGCTGCCTCCCTAGGACACCCAGAGAACTCAGCACGGAGTATCCCGTTAATCCGTCCAGAATACAGACTAGGCGACGTCAGCCAGTCTCGGGTCAAGACGCAAACGTCAAGGCTTGAGGTCAATTTGGAGGCTGGGAAAAGTACTAAGGCAAAGGCGACTAAGTGTTGGAACCACATATACGGAGTACTTGGTGAGGCGCAAGCCGTCTCTGCGCGTCCAGGTCTGTACTCCGTACTCAGGCTATCATTGTAGCATAGCATGGGTTGAGCCTGATGCTGAATCCTGGATCTGATCTTGACCATGTATTAATAGAATAGGCTGGACCGAGGAAGAAGTACACATGAAACCATGGTGGCTCACCTCGTCACGAGCCTGTGTCACGTGTGTGTGCATTCCCATTCCCCTTGCTGGTTGTCTTGGGTACGTCTGCCCACTGCGCCTAGGGGCCTGCTGCGTCTGCCTCAGGTATCTAGTTATCTAGTACCCCGTAACTTCCTTGGGGCATTGCAACCTGGTCTGACGGACGGCAGATGGAGCCGGGGTGGCAATCAATTGATCAACTCCATAAACTCCCAACTCCCGCCTCTCTTTTTTTAGCCCCAAGGCATCCCTTCCACCTGGGCGCCATGGCACGGCATTGAAGCCGGATGCTTTACGAACAACGCATCACCTACCTGTTGATCCCTCTCCTTTACGCACGCCTCTTCCAGCCCAATCGTCCACTCAGCTCACATGAACTCGGAAGTCACCCCTCGCCACCAAGATAATAGAGACTGGTGGAAGTGTTAATGTCCTATATTCACCCTATCAAGTAAGCAAGTACTTTATGCTCACCGATAGTCTGTATTCTACGCCCAAATCAACGGCTTCGCCTGCCCCGCTGATATAGAAAGCAATAGTTGTTCAAACCCCCGGTGCGAATGATGGACCCACTCGAGAACCGATCATGTGTCATCAAGCTACCAGCTACCCTAGGCTGGGTACCTGTTAGTGTTGTCATTCCCGATCCCTTTCCCATTCATCTACGGATCCCTCCTCCAGCACAGCAAGAGGGCCAGAACATTCCTTGACGCATATCACCTAGTGCCAAATAGCAATTTAGTGCTCATGCTGGCAACCAAGCCCAATTAAATCAACAGTCATCAGCTAAGCTGACACTCCAGAAATAAGCTTTCTCCCTGGCTACGGCTGGTCAAATCGCTGCCATATTTTAAGTGCACGCCTAATACTCCATCTCTATTCTTGACTAACTTCTTAATAGCCGATGACTTTGTTGGACGGCATGGACCCATTGGATCACTATTCAGTGTGCACGACTTGTAAGTCGATTGGGCTGGGCACATTCACCAACTCGAGACCACGGCTTTAAAAATGACTGTAGCCTCGAATTCAATCACGCGCACCGTTACATAACTGTCATTCTAGATACAAATGATAGAAATCATTACAATGGGAAGTACAAGTCAAGCGATCTGATCTTGAAACAACACACAAAACACTGTGCAATCCCACTTACTGCGTCCTACTCCGCCAGCTGCTTCCTCAGGCCGTATCCAGGACAATGACCTCGGCCGGTTCAGATCCTATGCTTTCAACGTACAATTTGTCGCCCGAGAACACACCTTCTACAAAAGCACCATCGCCTTCGGAAAGCTCAGCATCCTCCCGCCCATCCAGGCGAACTTTTGCCTTGCCCCCCTTGCACATGGCTACATGAATAAACACCTTTCTCTTGTTCTGCTGCGTAGCGTTTGCGCCAACGACCCATTCAAACTTGTTTTCGGGCGCAATGATACCTGCTCCCATGACAAAGTCGGCATGAATGGGAATAGTGTTAGGAATCACAGCCTCCGCGTCCTTCTCCTGCTGAGCCGTCGCATCCTCACCACCTTTTAATGGGCTGAGGATCTTCACAAAGTCCCTCCGCTTGTCTTCATCGTTGAAGTGACGCGTATGGTAGCGAGGCTGGAGTCCCTTCTTCCACGGGGCCGCCCAGATTTGCAGGAAATGAACCGTGTCGGACTCGTGCTCGTTGAATTCCGAGTGCGAGATGCCCGTGCCACCAGTCGTGAATTGCACATCTCCCCTGTGCATTCTGTAAAACTTGTCCGATTGACCACCTTCTTGGCCCTTTTTCAACATGGAGTCTCGATGCGTCAGCTCCCCAGACAGTATGTAGCTGAAGATTTCAAAATCACGATGTGGGTGTGTTGGAAACCCAGAGTTGGCTTTGACGCGGTCCTCGTTTAGGACCCGCAGCGAGCCGAATTGTGTGAAGTTGGGGTTGTACCAGTCCGCAAAGGAGAAGCTGTGATATGTGTTGAGCCAGCCATGGTCACTGTGGCCGCGGGTGCTGGACCTATGCGGAGTGATCTTGGCCTGGCGAAGAACGGACTTGGACATGGTGCCTGCAGACTTGGACATGGACGGTGTTGGAGGGTCGGCTGTCAAAATTCTGGCAAGTCTGGTTAACTGCTGACTGATTAAAGTGAACTTGAGGGTGCCTGGTGTTACGATGATCAGGATGGAACACAGAGCGAGGAGAATCGAGATGCAGAGAGAGAAGCGCGACATTTATACTTTAGACAGCTGGGTTTGTGGAAATGCAAGGAAGATTCGGTGTGAGGAAGTAGATGGGTTTGAAGGCTATTAATCAGTTCTTCCCAATACCGTTGCGTCAATGCGATAGAAGCTGACATGATGGTTATGGATGCTGCAGAACATCTGAGACGGTGCATTTTTAAGCATAGAGTAATACGTCCACTTTGCCAAAAGCGGGCAACCTGACTGTGCTTTGCACAGATTACATGATGCTGACTGAACCATTCGTCAACTCGGCCCACTAAACACCGGGATACTTTCCGATCGAAGATTGAAGCGACGAGCTGTTGTCACGTGATATCTCTTTCCCTAAGCGGCACACCACAGCCGCATTCGGGCCTTTGGCAGTTGCGGTAAGGCGACAGGAGGCGGACTTTTTATTCGACCTAGTGTCTTTCCCTATCGCAGGATATGGGGGTCCCAATTAAAGAGTCCCCCGAGAGGGCAACAACCCAGTACAAAGGAAGATATACAGCGGCACTTTTTTGCCATGTTATCCTATTCGCCAACAAGTTAGTCCATGACCCGGTCATCGCCTTAGGATGTCGCCTCACCACATTCAAGGCGACGCACGATCATGCTGGAGGACCATCAATGTAAATTTTCCGCTTGGGGCACGCTGGTTCTACACAAAAATGTGCGACGTCACGTCGACGGACTTGCAGCCCAACTGAGGTGAAACCATGGGCTCAAGGCCTGGGCTAAGCCACTGCGCAGGGGTGCCACGGGCCATTGTCGACCTTTCGGCGGGAGGTAACCCAACACGAGCATCCGTGCATCGTGCCAGACGGGCTGCCTGCCAAAGATTGGGGACACGACTCGACGGACCAGTCACGGCAGTCCGCGGTGTGGCTTGGGTTCACCCGACATGAGCGAAGATGTCACCTCGGGGAGCGCTGTGGAACAGGTGGAAAGACGGTAGAACAAACGCGAATGCAACCGGGCATGATATTTTGACGATTTGTAGGTTTTTATTCTGTTTTTTTTTTTTTGGGGTCAAAAAAATGACGGGCAATGGGGAGAATAAGTCAAACCTGGATCTTTAGGGTTTCTGGTCCATGGCTCTATTATCAATGACGAGCCGTCTGGCCTCAACTCCGCGCTCCCCAGCCTCTTCTCGTCGTTGCCAAACGGGAAGGTGGGGCTGACCTACGCCGCCACCGCCAAGTCCCACGCAGCCTAGCTGTCTGTCAGCCGTCGCCGTCTGTCGTCTGCACCCGTCTGCACCTTCCCCGGCCGCAAAATTGCTCGCTACACCAAGATATATTGTCCGCACACATGCAAAGCACATTTCGCACCAGCTTTCCACGCTGCCCGACACATCCTGATGGCTACAACCGGCCAATTTGACTGACTGATTTACTCCCTCTTGTTTCACGTAAGTGCATTCTTTGTTCAGCAGGCTTTTCCACAATACCTTTGTTCCGTTGCGGGAGCATCCGCCCAACAGCCCGCCGCCGTCCGGCGTGGGGCCGGTGGCTGGGCACTCAGTACTCAATCCATCAAATCCAGTTTTTTTTTTTTTTTTTTTTGTTTTTTTTCATTTGTCGTGGTCCCCAGCCTCGTTGAAATGTCGGACGTTGAAAGCCCAACCATTTCTCGTCTTCTTCTTCCTCTACCATGGCGCATTCCATCTTGTATTACCGTCTGACTCCTCAATTGGCCCGTAGTTCCAAGTGGATACTGACGTGCAGAGGAACGCTTCGACGATGAATTTTCAAAATCTAAACTTCCGACATGTGGAAGCAACAAGTACGTCAAGCCCTGTGCGATATTACAGTGATCCGGAATTCCGTCTCGGGGATATTAGCACGCCGAGTTCTAAGCTGATACTTTTGTGATAGATTGGCGGCCAGCACAAGTCACGTCGTCGTCTGCTCGTAGAGCTCACAACGACTTGCAAACTATCATTCAGGACTCTTCTCATGAAAGCCGTCGCCTTCTAGAAAATCAGGTCTCACCATTATCTTCACTTTCCGCGCAAGAAACGAGTGCCCCGAAGCATTCTTCACCGTCGCCACCCACTGACTCGACCCCTGGTCCAGACAGACTCCTTGGATACTCAGGTGCATTCCAGCCAGTCTCACAGTCGCGAAGCCGAGCAGTCCCCAGAGCTTCAAGCTCAGTGCAGGCCGTCCAGTTGGACGGGTCTCAACTGGCCATGGTCCCCGCTGATAACGCTGCTCAAATGAATAGCTTCAAAGATGACTTGACACTTACCGCTGGCAACGTGACTCCTGGCGTAGACAATTCACCGTACATTCAGTACGCCCTCGACGCATTGACCCGGGATCCGGAAAGCTCGTCGGCAAGCCAGACGGTCATTCCATCGCCTCCATCGCCTCCATCGCCTCCATCATGGCGATACAATGAAGAGCATGCTCCGCAGCAAAGCCCCAGATTCATGGTGAAAGGCTTCGCGCCCGTCCAACCGTCCCGGATAGAGCCGATGTCGAGTCCAACGTTCGACTCACCAGCTACTCACCAGCAACCCGCAGCCCGATTGGGGTCACCAAAAGTCCTGGCCCAGTCATTCATGAGAAAGCAGTCTGTCGCACAGGCCCCCCGTTATCACAAGATCACCATGGTGGGCCAAGGTCAATGGATGCCCGTAGACAAAGATAAGCTGCAAACCATCGATCCCCGGGGCCGCACATACCAGCCATTAACATTCAAGCCACAAATATTGCGCCCGTTCTCCATGATGACGTTGATGGTGCTGGGCGCGCTGATGACAGCCGGTCTTGTCTTCTCGGCCGTTTACTCGCGAGCGCACCACGGACTGACACCGTACCCAGGCACCATGTACTCGGGGCAGTATTTCATGTTCCGCATCCTGCCCCAGCTCTTGGCAAGCATCGTCCTTGTATACGCCCAAAACATCGTCACGGCGTCACTGAGGACAATTCCATTCGCAGCAATGGCACGGGAGGATCCCGAACAGCGATACCTCGCGCTCTTCCAGAAGTTGTATCCGAAGACGTTCTTGCTGCCACAATTATCTGGCCCCTGGCAGCTCAAAGTATTCGGAGCGGCAACCTGGCTCCTAAACTTCACCATACCTCTGCAAAGCGCCGCTTTCACTGTAATCAACCCCAACGACGGGGCACAATGGATATGGGCCACGACCGACGGTGTAGTCTGGACTCTGGTGGCAGTCTATGTTGTTCTCATCCTGGCAACCTCCGTCCTGATGAAGTTTTGGTTTGGGCACTGGACAGGCCTCGCCTGGGACGTCCGATCCATCGCGGACCTGATCCCCCTCCTGCACCGCTCCAACACGATGGATAGCTATCGGCAGAAGGGCCTCCACAGCCGGGACTGCGACTTTCGGGCGGAGCTACGGGAGAGATGGTTTGACAGGCTCGGGTACTGGCAGATGGAGGACATGACCACCGGGGGAATCTGGTACACCATTGGGACCTCTGCCATGTCCGCCTCGGACCAGCAGCGTGACGCATCAGGGGGCAACTGGGCAGACGGCCGCGCGGAGCGCCAAAGCAACGAGCTCTCGGTCAACTCGCACACGTCGGGGTCGTCGGCACTTTTGGACCTCGAAGCCGGCAGCTATCTACCATTTAGTCTCCGAACCTTGCCACTGGTCTCGTTCGTGTTTGTGACGGGGTGCCTGCTCACAGCGCTGCTGGTAGTGTCCTTCCTGCCCCAGACACGACTCGAGGACGGATTCGCACCGCTGCTGACGGTGAGGCCCAACAGCGCCGGCTTCTCCGCCGCCGACTTCCTGTACAGTTTCCTCCCCGCGACGCTGGGCATGGTCCTCTTCCTGCTGTTTCAGAGCCCAGACATGGCGCTGCGCATTCTCCAACCATGGGCTGACATGGGGACACTGGACGGCGCCGTCGCCAGCAGGTCCATCCTCGCAGACTACCCGGCCTGTCTCTCCCTCCAGGTCTCATGGAAGGCTATGCGCAACGGCCACTGGCGCGTGGCCGTCATCTCGCTCATGTCCACGCTCTTCGTCTTCATCCCCATCCTCGCAGGCGGGCTCTTCATGGCCCTCACCACGCCCGACAGGCAGGTCCGGATGTTCCCGAGCATGCCCGTCTTCGGCGTCCTCCTCGCCCTCCTAGTCCTCTACGTCGGCTGCCTGTCCATCCTGATCCCCCACCGCCAGCAGTTCCGCCTCCCGCACGCCGTTGACACAATCGCCTCCCTCATCAGCTTCTGCACCGCAAAGGACCTCTGCGAAGACGCGGCCTTCCGCTCGGTCCGCTCCAGGGCAGACCTCCGAAACAGGCTGGGCGTGGGCCGTCCGGATCCCCGAGAGGAGTCAGTCTGGTTCTTCGGCCTCTTGGCCGGCCGGGACGAGAAACGCATCAGCGTCCGACGCATGAAACGATATACCGAAAAACCGACAATAACGAGATCAACGAATGACATGGTGTAAGCATCATGATTATTAAGATGAAACGTGGCATGAATTCTTTAATTTAAAATGTATTGGCGGGCATCATCCCCGCCAAGAATCCGATTTGATGAGTATTTTCCACGACATGCACCACGAACCTGTCTACGAGGGCGCATATTGAATTGGAGTTTGTGGGCATTGCAGCTTTTGTTTTTTTCGTGCCGTCTTGTCTTTTCGGCGCTTTTCCCGCACTTGTTGCATCAGGCTTGTTTTTGATTTTGATTTTGGTTTTGGTTTTGGTTTTTTTTTTTTTTTTTTTTTTTTTCATCATGAGGCGTTGCAGCGTTGTTACTCGATATGCTTGGACGAAATGTACATGATACAGGAGGGGTAGACAGGCGGTGCTAAGGAAATCTGGCTACGGAAAGGGGGATGCTTGACCAAGCCGATTTCACCATGACTGGTCAGTCGCTGCTAGACTAATAGAGCTTGTACATAATTGCAGATAGAGTATCGCGAGGCCATGTGCCTGCGTTGAAAGATGGAAAATACATTCACGGCGGTGGTGCTATTCGGTCACCCATAATCACGCATGCTCATAATCCGGTGACTCAATGAGGTGCAGTACGGGTGATAGTCTTGCTATCTGCTCAAAATCGTTTTCTTACAGTGCCGCCCGTTCATAGCCAACTCATTTCCCGAACGGCAAGGTGTCTCTAGGCCACTTTTGTCCAGCATACGCTGCAGGAATGCAAATCTCCACCGCTCCACCTTCATCGCCATAGTAACTCATGTCTTTGCCAGCCATCATCAGAAACGTAGTACTCGTAACCCGCTCCAGCCCATCCGCATCTAAAACAACAACAACAACAACCGAAAAATGTCCCACAGCGCTGGGACTCCGCTGAACGCCCTGTGATATGCCGACGAGTGCAGTCCGCTGCTCTCTGCCTCCCAGTACGAAAGGAAAGTGATTGACCGACAGTACGTCGCTCGAATGAAAAAAAAAAAAAAAAAATGAAAAGGAATGTACGTAAAAGGGCCCCCCCAAGCTCGCCAGGGGTGCAGAATTTTTGTTTTCGCCAAGGGGAATGCATGTATGATGAAGTAAGGAAAGGTATTTTTCGTGTGAAAGAATGCAGGGCGGCACATCAGCGGACTCTGCGACTGAGCATGCGCCCCAAGACTTCAGTACTTCGCTTCAGCTGCAAGCGAGGTTCGTCTTCACTCGAGTTCGAGCGGCTATGCTTTTGTTTTTGGTCGCTCTTGGAGCGCCTGTGGAAGCTGAAGAACTTTTTGAAATTATCTTCTTCGTCGTCTGAGTCATCCTCGAAGAAGGAGCGAGGCTCCTGCTCGACGGGGACTGGTGTCAATGCAGCGGCGGACTTGTAGCGCCTGGGTGTCTTGGAAAGCTGGACCTCAGGAATCGGTAAATGAGAGCTTGAGCTTGATGCGACGGAGTAGATGGTGCTTGTCGCTGACCGAGCTGAGGGGGCTGCTTCACTGGAATCCCGCGTCCGCAAGTGATATGCTGTCTTCGGCCGGCGGCCACCGTTGGGCGCGGAGACTGGGACTAGGGCGGTTTCCTTTTGGGTGTCAGAGTCTGATGGGGTGGGCTCTAATGGGAAGAAGGCCGTCTTCCGTATACAAGGTGATAACAGCGCTTCGGCTGGTGGGAGCGGCCTCTGTGGTACGTCGGCCCCTTCTGACGAAACTGGTCTGGAGTTGCGCTTGCTTTCCATTTGTAGTGGAATAGCCGGAAGCTTTCTCATCGGAAGAGCAGCTGGAGGCTTCGAAATTGTAGAATACATTGCCGCTGTAGACTCGGTGGGCGCTTGAGGCGATGAAGATCCGTCTGATGGCTGTGCGGGAAGTTCCTTTTCTCCCTCTTGAGGACGCTGCTTTTCCGCATCTGGTGGCAAGACCAACGATGGATATTGCTTGTGCGATACAGTAGAGCGCTTCTCAGGTTTGGATGATGACCTAGGCGGCCAGAAGCTGTTCCATAGCTCGGTCGTTTGGACAGGGTACTGCTCATCATCATCTATTGATACCTCGGAGTCGGTACGGTCTTCGACTAAACCTGGTGTTGACACTTCTGAGTCGAGAGACTCTCTGCCCTGTGAGGAGTTGGTGGTGTCTGATGAGCATTGTGAGTAATTGCTAGATGAAGAAGTGGTGGCATTGGTGCTGGTCGAGCCCTTGCGAGGATATGAGTTATTGTCGACCGGATGACATTCTAATTCCTTCGTCACAGATGGATCCATGGCTGGCAGCCGGATTTCACTTCTGCGCCTGCGTGGTAATTAGCCCGGGAGCGTCTGGTGTTGGCCTTGGTAGTATATCTTTTTTCTACCCTGGCTCCTGATAACGTCCAACTTCAGTGCAAGTACAAGCGAGGCACGTTGTGTATATATGTCAAGCTGCACTATCGAGAAGTAAGGGTTAAGAATAGCCAAGCAATAGTGCAGAGATGGCTTGATGGTGGATAAATAACACAACGCCGTGCTCTGGCTTACTTCGCAACGTCGGCCACCTAGGTCTAGCACTTCCTGGATAAACATTGCCAAACTAACTTTCCTGTCTTGTACTAACTGGATACGCTAAAGGCCAGTTGTGGGGGGAACACACCCTCAATCCAGGGCTAGCGTTGATGCCGTAGGCGGCCATCGTGGAGACATTCCTAAGAGAGGGGAGTCTGCGATGGTGTACAAGACATCGGGTGATGAGTCCTGATTGTGCATACGTGCACGAGGATGGGGAGACGAAGAGGCGCTGACCTCGACTCCTCGGCATTGGCTACTTGGTGAAATGGCGTCGACGACAATCAAGACAAGCTGGGCCTCTGGTGGTGAAGATGATGATGGTAGACTGAAGAGCTGATCGCCGTTACTCGTCACCCGGGCCTATGTCTTTGATGGAGATATGTGTCCTTGAGTGCGTCCAACCGCAGATGAGGGACACCGAGACATGCTCGCTGGCATGCAGTGTTCGGCGTTTCCACCCAGTCATTGCATCATGCCACCATCGTGGGACGCTGAACTGAGGCAAGGTTGACGAGCCAGCTCCGTATGCAGGTGCTATCTATAGCAACACACGGTGACGAGTTTCCCATTCACGCCGGTGGCTGGTGCATACGCCATGCCACCAGCAGCTTCGACGAAGGCAGCTGAGGAAATGGCGCCGGGATGCGAGCTTGAGTCTCTCAAGAGGCCCAAAGATACCGTGATGCATTCTTGGGCCGAAAGTTAAAGCCCCTGGTTCAGGACGGGAGTGTGGTGTCTTTTCAGCTCCCTTGGTCCATGTGAGGATGAATGCTGGGCGGTGACCCCGAAGGCAAGGAAGGTTGGCGGTTGTAGCCGCCGCACGGTGCAGACAGTTTTGACCCGATGGTCGCTCGACTGCGTCTGTATGCTTTTGCTCCCGGGCTAAACTGTCTGCGCCGTGTGATGATGGTCGTAGATAGAGTTGGGCAGGTTCGTGAAGACGACGAATTGCAGGCGAGGGCATAGCGTCCACCTGGGCCAGCCAATCAACGGCAGACAACAGGGGGGGGGGGCGTCCAGAGAAATGACAGAATACAGCGCGCCTCCTGCCTCCCTGCATTGGCACATGAGGTCATCCCGTATTCTGTCACCCTCATCGCAGGAGATGTGATGTTTGACATGCAAGGAGGCGTCAAAAGCAACCTGGGGCAACCAATCAACTCCCCTTGAGGCAGATCGCCCAACCGGCGTCATCTGTCACATCGCAGTACCGGCCGATCGGGACGTGCTCAGATGTGGAGGCTCAGACGCAGCTCTCAAGTTGTCTGTCGACCCCCTCGTTCAACTGGGGCCGCAAATGCCGCATAACACACACACACACACACACACACACACACACACAAAACAAAACAAACAAACAAAGCAACATACCTGGCTCGGAGACTAGTTCGTGTCTGGAGCAACCTGCGTCCAGAGTGCGAGGAATTCTCGAGACGTCGGTTCATCCCTGCTTATCGCGATCTAGGGATGAGGCTCCGATCTAGGGATGAGGCTCCGATATATGCAAGGGAACCTGTTTCTGCTTAGACACCACCTTAACCTATCCCTGAGAAAAAAAAAAAAAGGGCAATATGACCTGTGTCGCAGACATGAAGCTGTCATTTACCTGGTGTAACTCGTTGGCTTGATCAGAGAAGAGAAAACCTCCTGAAACCAGGGAGTGATTTTCGAACGTCAGCTGTAAATCATTTGGGTTGCAATTGCCTCTTGGCGACATGATATTCCCCTTTTGTTCAGGCTCGCGATTCCGACTTCAATGGCGTGCCGTCCTGAACTAATTGTGGTCTGTCCCAGCCATCCCTTGCTCTACATGATCAAGTGTCAGGGTGTTGGGCTTCATGGTCGAAACCGCAAGGCTGGATAGGTCACTCACTTGCGTGCCAGAGTATATACCAACACAGAACATGCTGCAAGATCACCACGGTGAGAAACCGTAGGGAGAAGACGTACAGGTAGCACCCAAGAGTTCTACTTCCCATGAGAGACGCGGCTCTGCTTGCGGACTAAGGTCAAGCGCCATTCTATTTGCCAAGCTGACCATCTACAGTTCAGCTTGCGGGGAAAGCGGCTGATGATAACCGATGACTAGTTAACTCATGGATGCATGTGCCAAAATTACACACGCCATGTAAAGTCTACCTCTGGTTGACAAGAAATGGTTGATTGGGCGCCGGGCTAGAAAGAAAGAAAGAAACATTATATAGATGCACGTTGAGATGCTGTCGTGTGACTCAATTACAGAACCCACCTCCTCGGCTTTGTGCAGGACACATCAAATTAATCCATCTATCTCCATGTACACGAGTACCTCCGTAATTTCGCGCAGAAAATAAGTCCTCCCCAAAATATCCAAGACTTCCCTTCTGCTGCTAGCCTCCTAAGGCGCTGCAATCTCCCATTTGCTGCACAGACCATTGTCTAATACTAACAATAAGGCTACCCTAGATAATAGGGAAGCCAGTCTCAAGAGCAGAAACTAAAAAGAAGACATATATGTAGAGATTATACAAAGAGATGCCGAAAGGAAAAGATAAAAGGGGTGAGTCCTAAGACGACAACTAGAGATTATGTTGCTTAATAGCGCTGTCCGATAGAGAACATCCATTCGTTTTTAAGTTTTTTCTTTTTAACTACCTTTTTAGTACTTGATATGCGGTACGGACTAATGCTTCGCCCTGATGGCTTTGAACCTCCAAGGGAATGGTGAAAAGTTCCTCTGCAGGGAAAATAAGTGAGTAGATACCTCTTCCGTTTTGGGCTTATTTGCTGCCGCGCGGTCAAAAATCCGTTGTTGCGGATTTACACACTCTACACACTCATCTTGCTCCGTTAAGTCTAAGTTGCACTAGTCGGCCCAGCTCAGTCGAGCCGTCCTCTCGTGCAAATTCCTCTTCCATGTGCTGGAGCATGCGGTCAATATATTCCCCCGCACCAGATAAATGTAGAACGTGACCAATAGCGCTGTGAATGGCAAGGAGTCGAGGCGATGGCGGTTCAGCAGTTCGACTGTCCGCAAGAGAAAGAGTCCGGGTGACGGGAAGAAGATTGTTCACCACTACATGAGGAAGAAATGTGTCGATTCGGTAGGTATGTGGTTCACCATCTCGAGGTTCGAAGTATATGTTAAAGTCTCCAAAAAGCTGGTGAAAGCGATGTGTCAGAGTCAAAGCATTTCGCGGCCTATCAACCCCGGGGCCTTCAATAAGAACCGCGATATCATTGCCAAACATGTTTATAGTTTGCAACGCAGCTTCTCGAGATGCATTCTAGGCTCATCAGAAACATGATATCAATCGCCGCAGTGCCGTGGGTAACGGAGGCTTACAAGAGGTGAATTGGGGCCACTCTTCACCAAAGAGTGCGGCAGGATATGGGCAACTTCAAGATGATCAAAGGTTGGCTCATTTGCAAGTGGTTGTCCGTCATCGTCGCACGCCTCTGCTGACTTTATCAGACGCTCCTGCGCTTTGGTTTGGTCGAAGTGGCGGGTAATTACGCAGCGGTGCCGGTCGCGTGTCAAGCAGTTACCTCGAAGAGTTGACAATCTCGTAGAAGTGCCGATAGGATTCTGATCGCCGGCTCGTACACTATGGTTCGCTGAATGATATACCGGGGACGGCTGTGGTGTTTGCTTGGTTGATGCCTTCACTTTGTTATATAAGCATGGCAGCGTTCCGCAGAGAAAATGACGAACTCACAGGGCAAGAAGAAGTTGTCAATCAAGAAATCGGCAAAAGCAAATAGCCTGTTCACTATCGCCGCCTCCTGAACCGAGAAGTCTATGGCCGCTTCATCGTTCATGGGCATGTTCAAAGCATCAAAAAAGGCTTGCAGAACATTGTCCTTGGAATTCTCCGATGCATACTCGTAAACGAGACGCACCAGCTTAGGGCGGTCGTAAGGGTGTTTGTGGGGGGTGATGTCGTGATGTTTGAAATGATCTAGAATGCTGTAAAATCGATTTTCTGCTTGGATGTGTTCCGATTCTGGTACTGGAGAACAGGATGACAGCCGGAAGGTACCTTCCAGAGAAGATTGATGGCAATGATGGCTGGATGCCATGACCGAGACGTACCAAGGATTTTACTGTGAAGTGGGTGGTTCCTTCCTTCATCACCAGTGTCATCGACCACAGTCCTCGCACGAAAGGACTTGTTGCGACCTGTAGATCCTTACTAATCAATTCCGCTGAATTTGCTCTTAACACGGGGCATTTGTCACGGAGCAGCCCAAGGGCCTGCGCTGGTGCCTGACTCTGGGTGCACAAGACTGGGCTAAAGCTCAATCCGCGACGGTATTCAACGGCGGAATGCTCTTGGCAATTAGATTAATTGCTCTATTCATCACAAACAGGCCCTTCAAGCAGTAGCAGCATCAGACCACTCTACTTGAAGCATATAGAGAACTCTTACACAAGACAAGCTTGCGGTGATCACAGCAAGCAACAAAGAGGAGGCGTAAATGTAAGAAGAAAAGGTAGGCAAGCATTATAGGAAAGGAATGGACGGACGTTGGAGCCCTAGGAATTTCCATAGCACCACTACTAACTTGTGCAATGTCTATACGCTTTAAAGTTATTTCCGCAATATAAGTACTTGGGTACCTATCGAGGTAGCTATAGTGGCTGCCTCGATGGCAGCTGGAGGCCTAGAACAAATAGCCAGAGGGTTTACTTTCGAAGAAAAAAACGAAGAATTGCGTCTTTAAGCGAATTAGCTTCGTTGCAGATTCGTAGTAAACAGAAACTGGACGCGTTCTTTCTCCATCTATCTGTGACCTATACCCAGGTATTTAGCTATTATTAGTCGAACAAGATCCGTACCTTGCAGATGGACAAGATTTGTGGCTCCCTATAACCCCACCCCCGCCATCGCCCCCCGTCAAAACCCCCAAGACCTATTTTTTTTTTTTTTTTAAAGGGAAAAAGTGTGCCTCGAGTCAACACTCGCACCTATCGTGACCCGCTTCGACCCGAGAGATGAGATCTGCCTCCTTATGCTGCCCTTTGTCCGTCGCAAGTGGCATCCGACTACGAAATGATTGTGACTATGCGTCTAATGGAAGAGCCCTACTCAGGGCAAGTGTTGCCACCGCTCAATGCTATTCTTGATGTGCTCCATCGGTAATCAAAAATCTCATTACCACTAGCAGGCGGTTACAATGCTCTTCCTCTTCCTAACGGTTATGTGGCCGAATATGCACACGCACAAGATGCAGGAGGAACACAAAACTGGGTAGATGCCTCCTCTGCCAGGCTACCAAGGATTCCATTTTCCTTCAACCTTGGCTCCAATAGTCCTGGCTGCGTTGCAGACAGTTGTGTTTGCGTCCATTCTTTGACTTCAGAGTCATCATATTTATTACAGACAGCTTCGGCCACTGAACAGTTTCTCTATAATTAAGGTGCCTTTTTTGCGTGGCTGGAAAATATCATGTCTCTCTCCTTTATACATGGAAGCACACCGGCGTTTGGGTCCCTAAACACCTAGTGGGTATGCGTCTCTGTACTATCGTCGCGACACGAAAGACACTAACATCTGCCTTAGGGCCAGTTGGGAGGCTAATGTCTCCACGATGTCTGTGGCTCTGCTGTACAGTATGATACGGTGTCATTTATCACCAAGTCTCCCGAGAATGGCAACGGCTATCCTGGAACCAACTTTGGTGCCAACTGCGCTTCCACAGTCTACTACAACAATGGCCAAAAGACTGAACTTTATAGCAGCTGCCACCTAATCAAAGAGAATATCCCTTACTGCCAGCGCCAGGGTGTAAAGGTGCTCCTGTCCACCGGTGGTGCTCCTGTTGCTGGCGTCGACTATCGAGTCTCGAACGCGTATCAGGGCCGGGATTTTGCAGACTTCCTCTACAGTGCTTTTGGCCCTCAGAGGGTGTAAGCAGAAGCAATTTAAGGTATTACAACTCTCAATACCTCAAAATTCTGATGGAACTTCACAGCAACTGGGCCCTACATTGTCATGGTAGATCGCTGGCGCAACCTTGACAGCAAACCTGTTCATTACTACTGCCCCTCAATGTGTCACAAACGAACGATATTGACTGTTTGATCAGCGGCGCCAGATCCGATGCACTCTTTGTCCAGTTCTGCAACAACCCGGTTTGTGACGCTGTTCCCGGAAACACGCCTGGCGATGAGTTCTCCTACGACAAATGGGGTATCTCGAATTCAAGGCGGCAAGAGCAAGGATACCAAGATCTTCATTGGCCTCCCAGGCAGTACTGAAGCTGCCGGAAATGACTATGCCACTCCCGTAGAGCTGACCTCGTTTGCAAGTATAGTGGCAAGCCCAACTTTGGTGGTATCTCTTTGTGGGATGCCAAGTTTGCCTTGGACAACATGGACTCAATCAAGAACGAGTCATATCTCCATGCTGCTGCCGATGCCCTTCAAAATGGATGCGATACGGTGTCTACCACCACACCTACCACAACTACTGACAACGAGAGTTTTCCCACTGCAAGCAGCAATTCCACCACTGCATTCATCAATGAGCCTACCAAATCGCCTGCCACTTTTCTTTCGGTCGGGTTCTCCTCCGCCCGTACAAACGCCAGCACATCAAGCAATGCTTCTTCCACTCAAAGCAGCACGTTGACAACATGGCCCGACCCGGGCAACACGTTTAAGAATGCCACGACGACAAATTCAGCTACCAAGGAGGCCTCGACCAGCACAAACTCTGATGAGTCCAACACTGCCGTTTCAGCTACTAAGCAGAATTCCGCTGCCGCCTCCGGAAAGTTTGATGGTAGTACCGAGACTGAATCCCCCAACAGTCAAGTCACAACTGACATCAAGGCTGCTCCGTTGACAAACAGCCGCTTATTTACCTCTAGGATTCACACGATTACTGCTTGCCCCCCTTACGTGACCAACTGCTCCAAGGGTATGGTCACGACTGATGCAATTCTTTTCCCTGTTGAGGAGAGCGAGACTGGCGATGCTCCCCCCCCTTGAGAAGACCGGTACCGCTACCGGTTCTTTCACGGCTGACCGCTCTGGCTCCATCCGGACACCAGGTCCGACTGCCGTAGTACCCCAGCCCCCCTGCGAAGGGTGTTCTGGTCCCGGCTGCGCCGGACCTGAGTACCCTGGAGTGACCATCCCCACCAACAGCTGGGCAAACACTGAAGCTGTGGTCCCTCTGCTACCCCCTTCATGGCTGGTACTTCTAATCTGGCTTTGGGCCTGGTCGGGTTGGCAGCCACTGTGGCGGCCCAGATTCTGTCAGTGGAATAGTTGCGTAAGATAAATCATTGCTTGTATATATTACGTGAAAATCACTGTTGAAATTTTTGGCAAGCTACATTGTTTGTCTTGCCAATAGCCATTTTGTCATATAGCGCTTTGTGTGCAAATACCGATGGTGCGACTACAGCAGCAACAGATGAACGAGATTGCCACGCCGATACCTGAGCTGTGAGAATGATATCGGTTGTCGGGCCGTATTGTGTCGATCGGTGTCAGAAATGACCGCGGCGGGAGGGTTCGAGTAAGGTTTGGGGGCGAATGGGTTGGTTTGGAGCAATTGCCGCAGACGCAACTTGGCCTGATTGGCAGAATGGCAGAATGGCAGAATGGAATGGCAAAATACTTCAGGAGCAACGGCAGGAGCAACGGCAGGAGCAACGGCAGGAGCAACGGCAGGAGCAACGGCAGGAGCACTTTGCCTAAAACCTAACACCTTAGGTGCCCTTAGCCGAATATACATGAGGGCCTGGCTGCCAGAGATAGGGAGGCACCTGTCGGGTACCGAGGTAGGTACCTAGATCATCTGGACAGATAGGCAGCTCCCCCACGGCCGTTCGGCTATGCTAAGGTACCTAGGTAGGTAGATACTTACCTGCCGGGTACTTGGCTATCTAGAAGGAGGCACTACCTAGGTACCGTATACCTTTAGGTAGCACTTCATGGCCTAGTGCAGCTATTAGTACAGGAACATGCAGATGTGGAAATAACGTCATGGTCAGGAGCTTAGGATGCCGACCTTATCGGATATGCCAAGGACCAATGTTCGACGGGCCAGTCTCCAGTCTCCAGTCTCCAGTCCCCATCCGAGCATAGCCACGATCAGCGGGAGGGGAGAGCGGTTATGCCGCGCCAGACGTTTGACTCCCTCTACCTGCAAGCTGTCTGTTCTGGTTGTCAACTCGCCCAACCGAACCTCAACCACGCCTTTGCAACCGCCACGGGCGTTTATTGTCAAACCGCACAATTCCCTTTTGCACTGTATTTGGCGTCTTTTTTTTTCTGTTTTGATTGCCCGAGTCGCGCATCTCCCCCCTCTTGGAAAGAAAGAACCCCCTTCCTCGTATCTGCGACGGTTATAGGCGGTGGCGGCTATTTCGTTGTCGCTTCCCGCATAGCGGCGTGCTTCTATCATGTCGGACGCAGGGGAAGGGTAAGCAAGCTGTTGTATTTTCCTCCTTATTCTGAACCATCTGCTATCAGCCGCCTCACGTTTACTGTTGTTTTCGTAAGAGCAGATGCAGATGCAAGCGCTGCGGCCTCGTTTGTTGCGATGCACCCAGCTTCGGCCTCAACTGCCCATTTCTCTTGTTGCATGGACGACAGCCGTCATTGTGCATTATACATTTTTCCATGTTATTCATTTCTGCAACAATATACAGCAGAATCAATCTAATCATTCTCGATGGCTAACTTGGTGTCTGTCATTTTCAACAGTATCCACAAGCGGTCCAAGTCGTCCGCCGCACTTCATCTGCTTCGTCGCCGAGAGACCCGCGAGGAAGAGTCTGGTTCCGAAGAAGGTCGGTTTTCAGCTGGTACTGCCTCGCCGAAGGGTGGCCATAGATCAACAGCTTCATCAGTGTCTCACCAAACGGGCACCCGAGGCCATGGCCCCCCCATGTCGACCACCACCGCCATGCTCAGTAGAGTCCCCTCAGCGCAGTCTCCGGCTGCTTCTGCCAGGACTGCTTCAGTATCAATCCCAACGGGGAGTCTAGAGCAGTCAGTCCGAAAGTTTAGGGTTGTCGAGGCTCTGAGAAGCGGCGACACCGCGTTGATCTCTAGAGTTATCCGCGAAACCGCTGAAAACGGCACTCGACCTAGTACATCCTCCGCATCGACAATTGGTACTGGACCTCTAGAAGACACCACGATTCTGCACTTGGCAATTCAGTGCGCTGAGCTGCCCGTCGTTGAATATGTCGTATCAGATTCAACCAGCAATGTGGACATCAACGCCAGGGATAAAGATGGCAACACCCCGCTGCACATAGCCGCCATACAAGGCCGCACTCAAGTAGTGAAGCTGTTGCTGGACCAACCAGAAATTAATGACTCTATTGCCAATCTTCAGGGCAAGCTACCTCTGGACCTTGCGCGGAACCCGGAGATTTTCCAGCTTCTCCAGCTGTCACGTTCTCTGTTCACCGAGGCGAAAGTGAAACAAGTACAGGAGCTCATAGCCCAAGGCGACTACGATACCCTTGCACAAGTCCTGGAAGAGCCTCGACTGAAGACCGTGGTTGACATCAATAGCCCCGAATTTGCGTCGGAGCCCGTAACGGTCCAGACCGGAGGCACTCTTCTTCATGAAGCCGCGCGGAAAAGGAATAACCAACTAATCCAAGTACTTCTCCTTCACGGAGGCGATCCATTTCGTCGCGACCGCAAGGGCAAACTGCCACAGTCCGTCACAAATGACGATACTGTCAAGGCTACGCTAAAGCGGTCTCCTGCGGCGGTTGCAGCTCAGAGGGGTATTCAAGAAAAGGCGGTTCTGGGTCACGCCGCTTCTCAGGGTTTTGCTACAGCTGCTGGCAAAACGGATTTGATGGCTGCCCGTGAATCTAGGGAGATGAAGGGCTATCTGAAGAAGTGGACAAACTACCGCAGAGGGTATCAGCTACGATGGTTTGTTCTCGAAGACGGCGTACTGAGTTATTACAAACACCAGGATGATGCTGGGTCAGCATGCCGCGGCGCCATCAACATGAAGATTGCGAAACTGCATATGCACACCGATGAGAAGACAAAGTTTGAAATCATTGGCAAGTCTTCAGTCAAGTATACTCTGAAAGCCAACCACGAAGTCGAGGCCAAACGTTGGTTCTGGGCGCTGAATAACTCTATCCGGTGGTCTAAAGACCAGGCAAAAGAGGAGGAAGAACTGGCAGCTCGGAACGCAGAAATGCTCAAGGTTGCCAAGGTCGAGCAGAGCTCACTCTCACTGCATGAGACTCACAGTGAGAGCGCTAGTTTGTCAGATTTGCAGCGCACTACTTCCCATAACCCCAGTCGCATTACGTCGAGCATGATGCCGCCTCCCAAGGCTGATTTCACTGGTGCCAGTACCGTGGAAAGCATTGATGACGACGAGTTTGCTGACGCTGCTACTGATGGTGATGCGTCCCGCGTCCACGCCAATGGCGGCACAACCCTCCCCGGAGAAGACGAAGACGACGATGACTATGCCGATGGCCGAAGTGTCCGTGAGGAAGCTCGGGTCACCAAAGACGCTCTCAACATTACAGCGCAATCTGCAAAACTCCAGCTTGAAATGATGACGGGCGTGCACAACGCCTTGATGGCGCAGCTTTCGTCGAGCCCCGCTACGCCGCTGTCGGACAGCAATGTCACCCAAGCCCTGTCCACTTATGATGCGGCTATCAGGAGCTTGACTGGTCTTGTTGGCGACTTGCTCCGGATCTCGAAAGACCGCGATGCTTACTGGCAATATCGCTTGGACCGTGAAGTTGACTTGCGCCGCATATGGGAAGAAAGTATGCAGCAGATTGCGCGCGAGCATGAAGAGCTCGAAGCGCGCATGGGTGAAGTGGAGGAGAAACGTCGTCTGACTAAAAAGGCCCTCCGTGAGGTAATGGAAGCTGGTGGACAAGCATCGGCTGCCGGGACGCCGGTCATGGAGCCTCGTCAGGAAGCCGTGGAAGTTGCTGCGGCTTCACCGTCAAGGACGCCCGGTCGGCGACCTACTGCTCTTGACCAGCTGGGCGACCTCTCGGAAAGTGAGTCTGGCGAAGAGGAAGAGTTCTTCGACGCGGTCGATGCCGGCGAGGTTGAAGTAACAGAGATAGTTCATGAAGACAGCACGCAGACTCAGAAAGATGTTGTCGTTTCCCGGGGTATTGATATAAGCAGTTCATTCAAGGGCTATGAGAATGGAATCCGGCACCGACTCAAGTTGGATGCTGATGATCGCCCTAAAGTTTCACTATGGGTAAGAGCGTTACATTTTACTCTCCCCTTGCGATCAAAAATTGAACCTCGCAAAGCAGCTAACACGATGAACTCTTTTTTTTTTCTTCCCCAATGATTGTAGGGCATTTTAAAATCCATGATTGGAAAGGATATGACCAAGATGACTTTGCCGGTCTCGTTCAATGAGCCCACGTCTCTATTGTACCGCTGCGGAGAAGATATGGAGTACGCCGACTTGCTTGATCTCGCGGTGGAGCGCACAGACTCGATTGAACGACTTGTTTACGTGGCTGCATTCGCGGCGAGCGAATATGCGTCGACGATAGGGCGTATCGCGAAGCCCTTCAACCCATTGCTCGGAGAGACGTTTGAGTATGTGAGGCCGGACAAGAACTATCGCTTCTTCATTGAGCAAGTCAGTCATCACCCGCCCATCGGCGCTGCGTGGGCCGAGTCTCCCAACTGGGAGTACTGGGGCGAGTCTGCTGTCAAGTCCAAGTTCTACGGGAAGTCATTTGACATCAATCCGCTCGGTACGTGGTTTCTGAGGCTCCGACCAACTGCCGGTGGCAAAGAAGACCTGTATACATGGAACAAGGTCACATCATGTGTTACTGGCATCATTACGGGAAACCCTACTATAGATAATTACGGACCTATGGAGGTCAAGAACTGGACGACGGGCGAGGTTGCCATGCTAGACTTCAAGCCCCGTGGGTGGAAAGCGTCGAGCGCATATCAGATCGCTGGCAAGGTACTGGATGCAGATGGCAGAGTGCGAGTCAGCCTGGGCGGACGTTGGAATTCCAAACTGTATGCTCGCCTGACACCTGGTTACGAGGCAGCCGTGGACGACTCTAAGGACGCCGGCCCACTGCACAAGGGGGCCATGACGGACCCAAACCGAGCGTACTTGATCTGGGAAGCTAATCCACGGCCGCCTGGCATTCCTTTCAACCTGACACCATTTGTCTTGACGTTCAACCACATTGATGATAAACTGAGACCGTGGCTTGCGCCAACAGATTCCCGCCTGCGGCCTGACCAGCGAGCCATGGAAGAAGGCGAATACGACTTTGCAGCCGCAGAGAAGAACCGATTGGAAGAGGCACAACGTGCCCGGCGCAAGGAACGAGAGGCCAGGGGCGAAGACTTTGTTCCTGCTTGGTTCAGCAAGGTGCGCTGTGAGATCACTGGCGAGTCGTACTGGAAGTTCAGCGGCGAATATTGGAAACGGCGTGAAAAGGCCGGGCCGAACGGAGACCCCAAGGTATGGGAGGGGCTTGAGCCGATATTTGAAGATGCAAAGGTGGAGGAGTAGACGCAAAAGAACGAAAAAGAGGAGGCGAACGTATGTTTACACACGGGTCGGGATGGTGGATGTAGTAAAAAGATGGGACACTCACACAGGTTTGATGTCTTGTATCGTCTTGGGGTACGTAGGGCTACACTCTTGCACCGTCAAGGGTGGCTGTCTGATTAAAAATGACTGTAGAAAGGTACGCTGTGCCATATACTAATCTAGACAATAATGTATGTGCTAAATAGCAGTCTGAATTATAAAGAGCGGCATCGCACGTCTCACAATCACAGAGTCAATAGGGGGTCTTTGACAATTTTGGTTGGAGGGAGTAGCACAGTCACGCGAGGCCAAGAAAAGGGGGTCTTACGAACGGCATTGCAAAGGCTCCTTCATTTAAACTAGTTGTGAACTGGCGCACCGACAGGAACTCTGGTCCAACCAAGCACGTCATTTTACGTGGCACTTGGGCGCTCAAGGCCACCTCTCCTCCAACCTTTGTTGGCCGGTATCTAGATGCTTGCATGTGTTGGAAGGACCAAGGACATAGTATAGCTTCTTACATGAACATGCCTGGTTCATACCCCGTGCGGCGGCTGAGATGCCGGGTTGACTACCTGGGTAGGGATCCATCCTATCTCGCTCTACCAGTTAGGGCGCGTGGCTACAGCAATGCAGGGTAAAGGTCTGTTGAGGATTATCACTTGCCGTGGTTGTTTCATCCACCGAGAGAGTGCAACTCCATCGACACCAAAGAGACGAAGTAAAAAGTAAGGCCGCGCTGAGAAAGAGAGGGTAGATGTTGATACGGTCGCCACTATAAAAGCAAGCTACCTAGCAGCTAGACCGTAGAGGACCCCCTTATACCGTGCAACAACCTCGTTCCACTCCTGTGTAAAACACCGGCCCTTCACAAATCCACCTACAGCACTGGTAAACATTCCGAAAATGCAAGCAGCAATTAAGCCTGGAGCGGAAGAAAAAAACGGGTGACCATTTCAACCAATCAAGCTTGCGTTCGTGAGAGACCAGACTAATAAAGACCGTTTGAAAAGGTCACAAGAAATCAAGAGTCTTTGATCGTTGTTAAGAAACTTGATCGGCAGGATTCTAATCAATATACTGTCAGTCAACAAGGCCTGCTACGAGTAGGGAGGGACCTGACTAGTAAGAGGTCTTACTGTCCTGTACCAGAGAATATCACACACCTTTATCAGTAAAACGCCTGCAAAGATACTTGCTGCTGCATGAAAATGTTGCTGCATGTTTTTCGTACGCAGAACTGGTCAGCATATCTTCTCCATGCCAGGCTATGCAGACCACTAACCTACTGTTTACAGGCCGAGATGTTGGCAGTCGGCACATCGAGCGTTGATGTAAAATCCTCGCATGACGTGTCTTGGTGCTGGAATTCCGCAGAAGCCGCTTCTCAAGGAAGGTGTCGTTTTGCGACCGCAATGGTGCGGATGATTTTGGTACAAGTGGCCGCAGTTGCCGTTGTAGGTGTACCACCCACACGGGCAACTGCCAGGGTTTCGAGGGTCAAATACAAGATTTATTCTTGTAATACGCGGTATATCCCACGATTCGATCTGCTGCGCAGGTTGGTTTGCCATTTGGAAGCGTTGCAAAGTCGAGGATGGGGACAAGAACGGGTCAGGTTGTGGTAGGAAACAAATCGAGACTGAGTGCTTGAAAGATGTGAGTCATGGGCTGTTCTGTACTCGCCATCTGGGGATTTTGTGCTCCTTATATAATTCAGACGACGCTTGTCTTTTAGCGACAGCTCTTGTCATGCCGCGTTTTTCGTTGGCTGCAACAGAAAACTATCATTTTTCTCAGGACAGCTTCTTTGGTTTATGCACCCATTGGTTTTTCAAAAACCCTGCAAGCGTCCTCTCTAAGCGCTGAACATAGAGGCCAGGCCCGTTAGCTTTGTACGTTGATAGACCCAACATCGTGGAGTGGTTTTAGACGCCCAGGCTAGGCAGGTAGTATCGATGAAACTGCGAATGTGTGATGTATTAATAATATCCACATTTGGAGCCACTGCAGATCAACGACCCTGCTGCCCTTCCAGTGGGTCGACTCGATTTCAGATTGACTGGGGATTAATAACCGCTTAGCATACATAACCGCGCAAGGATCCCGAGAGAAAAGATTGCGGGGGCGCTCCAATCTCCCCCGCACCCCATACCTGGATTCTGATCGCTTGATCATGGTACTCGTACGGTCGGTCCTTTTTAATGGTTTCTTCTTCTCATGGTTCCCTGGTCGGTGTATGGACCAGGCACACGGTGTTCAAAATATGCAGTACTTGGGCACTAATTGGGGGAGAAGATAAAAACATTGACAATTAGAAGAGAGAAGGCTCTAGATCCGTTAAGAAGTCCACTTTGTTGGAAAGAAAGTGACCATGTCGATTGACTAGGAAGGAAGGAGGAAGGAAGGGTGTTGTAAAGCGACCCACTTGTTGCGGGAATAGCGCAGCCTAGCGCTATACATGGTGTGTGATTCCGGTGCCGTGACAGGCCAGAATTAGCGCCCGTAACCTCTTCTTCTGTTGGGACGTCTGTTAGGCTTGACTGTAATATAACCTCACATATATACTCGGTAAATGTTGTATAGAAAACTCCGTGTACGCATGGAATTAAAAGGCCTCGGTTATTACGTAGCACAGCATGCAGAGGCAACAAACGGCCCACGAATCGAATTTTTTATGCCTACCCATGTCCTGATTTCTGATTGGCTAACGTGTCTGCAATGATTACTCAAAGACCCACACACATGCAGTACGCCTTACGCATTTACTTGTCAGCGACAAACGAGTTGCTTCTTCACGCATTCACTTGTCAGCGACAAACGAGTTACTTCTTCATGTTGACGGGATTATGATTCCAGACCCATTTAAAGAGCTTGTTTACGCCACTAGGAACCAGTAATATGATTCGCAAAAGGTCGGGTGATCTGCAGACTCCTACATTCATGCCATTGTTGCTGCCTGCTATTGTTGAAACTCACATCAGAGTCGCTTATACGGTGAGCATTAAAGACCCGAGAGTCGCTCTCTTCTTCGTCTAACTCTGTTCTCTGTTCGGTGCAGTTCTTAAAACATCAACCGTATCTAACAACGCATCAACTACCTCAGACGAGTCAACTACAGCAGATGTATCAACCGAACCCGCTAAACTGGCAGAACTAGCCGAACCAGCTAAACCATTAGGGACCAATCCCCCATGGCGTATAGCGGCCGCAGCAGCAGTATCAGCAGCACCAGCCGAACTGGCTAAATCAACGGGGATCAACCCCCCCCCC
>JFZS01000030.1:0-137646 GCA_000709145.1 Balansia obtecta B249
CTAGGTACTTACTAGTAATAGTAGTAATTAGTAGTGTTGCTTACTTCTGTTAAGTAGTAATCACCTCTTCTGCTTACTAGTAGAGTAGTAAGCAGCGATGTGATTGGTTGATCGGTCTTCTTCGGACCGATGTTCTGCTGGGCCGCTGGTTGGGCCGTAACATTAGGTACCTACCTACCCACCTACCCTAGGACGGTATATGTACGCTGGTGTAACCATGTCGTCACAAAACCACTCAGCAACCAAGCTGCAAGATCATGCAAGGTTAAAACCAACCTAACCCAATAAACATTTTTTCTCGGGAACAGATCTCGGTCGGCGCAATTTCAATCAATTCACCGAAACTCTGCAAGTATTGTGCAACTCAGGATCCGTCACGTGGGTTACAAGTAAATTGGACCGCCGTACGTCACGGAGGTCATTTTTTTACCTTTCCAGCTCATCCATACAATTAATTCGATCATCCAGGCTTTGCATTGTATTGCCATGGTTACTGACACACGAGGACCGGAGATGTCGGCCGCAACGAAAGGAGTCCTGGGTAAGGTGAGGCAGATGATCCCACCTATGCTGGACAAGTTTCACAAGGGTATGTCGTCGACCTTGCTGCTGCGTCATTACCTTGTTACGTGTGCAAGGTGAAACTCCAACTAAATCCGGCTTTCTTCTCACATTGCCTACGCTAAGATGACGAGCAGGCCAGCTCGGCAGAGTGGCAGTTATTGGCGGCAGCCAGAACTATACGGGCGCACCGTACTTTTCTGCCATGGCAAGCGCGAGGTTAGGGTGCGATATGGTACGTTTAGCCTTTCAACCCAGGCGAAATAACACAAGAGTCTCGCAAGGATAGAAGCACACTCATGCGGGAAATAGTCTCACGTAATTTGTACGCCAGCCGCCGCCGCAGTCATCAAGACGTACTCTCCGAATCTCATGGTTCACCCCCTCATGCGACAATCCCCTCCAGGCAATGAAAAAGGCCCTAGCGCAGATGATTTGTCGGCAGAAATCATCGACATGCTACCGCGTCTCCATGTGCTGGTCATCGGTCCAGGACTGGGCCGTGACCCCCTCATGCAAGACACAGTCTCAAGAGTTATCCGGGCGGCCCGCAAGAGGAAGTTGCCCCTGGTATTAGACGCGGACGCTCTCCAGCTGGTTCAGAAAGACCCGGATTCCGTCAGAGGGTATAAAGAAGCTATTTTGACGCCCAATGTGGTCGAGTTCGGTAGGCTCTGGGACTCACTTGGTCTCGGAGATGCCGGGAACAAGAGTGCGACAGATAGAGTTGAGACCATGGCCAGAGCCCTGGAAGGTGTGACGATTATCCAAAAGGGTGGCAAGGACAACATCTCGGACGGGGAGAGGACGTTGGTGAATGACCTTGAAGGCGGGAAGAAAAGAAGTGGTGGGCAGGGAGACACGTTGACCGGGTCGGTGGCTACGTTCCTGGCGTGGAGGAAGGCGTATTTGGACAAGTTGTGGGATACTGAAGGTGATCTGAAAGAGCATCAGTTGATCGGATTGGCTGCGTTTGGAGGAAGTGCTATCACGAGGGTAAGTTCTACACGTGCCCCTTGTAGCCCTGCGGAATAATGCCTTGGATTTCGGCCAATATGTACAGTTATTCTCGTCATCTGGATGAAGATGTAATCTAATTTGTGGAATAGGAGTGCTCGCGGCTTGCGTTTCTCAAGAAGGGTCGAAGCCTCCAGGCTAGCGATCTCACCGATGAGGTGCACACTGCCTTTTTAGGACTCTTCGGGGAGGTTGATGGCGAGTCGAGTGAGTGGAAACTCTGATGGCAAACATGAACGAAGGATGCAATTGAGGGTTGAGGAGAGACGGAACGCGAGCGAGTGATGCTATATACCGGTATAGTGCATGCTGGCAATGGAAAAAGTGAAATGCAGACTTGTCCATGATTGGACATGTGTTGATGATATGTGATAGCATCGGTGAACATATATGTTGGGCTACCAGGTATGTTTTAGACGATGCCATGTCTGTCTGCTACCCATTCAGATGCTACTAAGCATCGACATAAATGACTACCGGATGAACGTGAAGCGATATCTGATAGAAGTTTGAATCCACCATCGAGCACCACCCAAGTCGCACCGGAAGGCTGGCGCACCAGGTAGTAACGTGCAGGCCTGACAGTTGCCGTAAGCAACACCGGTCGACTGTCCAGAGGATGAGATGCAGACCTGGAGAGCAGGCCGCTTCCTCGTATAACGAGCCGAGAACACGACGACGGATTTAGCGTTTGCAGACCGCACCAAGCCCACAAACGAGACTAATGTACCGTGAGAGCGGCATGGGCCGCAAGGTTCGTACGGAAGTGAGCCATCTTGAATCTCGACAACGCCTGTCGGCTCAACTCGACTCGGCGGCATGCATCTCAGCCGCGGGCCAGGAACCAGCCTTCACGTTCCTACAAAGCAAGCCGATCTGCCGTTGCAACCACCTGTGATTAACCTGGAAAGAGCGAGCGTGACCGGAGAATGAAGCGGCTGAAGGTGACAAGCTGTGCAATGTGACCGCGCGGCATGGGATAGACATACGTACGATCATGAAGCCGTCCGTTTTCGATACGACGTCCCGCGGCATCAGGCATACATGATATGGATAGCATCGCACAGCCTGTATCATCAAAGTGGCGCGAGCATTGAGCGGTGTTAGGTACGATTTTGTTTATTATTTCACCCTGGTTTGATATCTTTCGTGTACATATGCCAGATGGGGAAAGCAGACAGCACGCTGAGCGCAGCAAAACCACCCTTTTTTTAATTATATACGTCGAGGGCCGAAACCTCTCCGGCCTCAAGATTGCATAGATTGCGGTCCACTTCCATGGTTCCCATGTTGGACCTGCCAGAGCGGGCAATGACAGATGCATGATCCCCGTCAGAGTGAACCCTGTTTGCCGCCTAGGTTGCATTGACCGCACCGCCCAGCATATGCTGAGCGCATTCCTGCAAGGCGAGGCCATCACCGCGACTTCATCTCAGCTGCTGCAGGATTTGACCGAGTTCACGACGGTGCTGTCGTTGCGGAGTGAGTTGTTGGTGTTTTGAGAACCTGGGCGGGCCCAGCTTACATGCACAGACATGACGGTCACTCGCCAAGGCTTTCTAGTCCTCGAGAGATTTCAGATCAGAAGAACAGAAAAAATAAAAAGAAAGCTACTCAGAAATGATCATGTCAGTATAGCACGAAACCTCGTCCGGAGCAGGGCGGTTACGCCAACGGAGCAGAATCCGCCGTCTGCTTTTCAGGAAACAGCGTGACATGGCATCTGCAGGGAACCGCGCTGCGGTGCAGTGTTCAGGTCAAGAGGGGCCAGGGCGGGCTGAGGTTCCTGTCGTGCAGGTGATTGCCAAGACGCGGGATATCGGAGAGGCGATCTCGACGGATGGGATCCAGAGACAGAATTGGTCGCTGGATCGACGGGAATAGTCGGCTGGTACTTTGGGGGGGGGGGGGGAGGAAACTTGGCGGACGGGGAGGAGGGGGCATGTCTGAGGGGGGAGGAATTGGAAGACGTGATGGACGTGATGGACGTGATGGATGCGTGCACATGGTGGGAGGTGGTGATTTGATGATGGTGGAGGTAGAAGTGGAAGTGGAAGTGGAGGTGGAAGTGGAGGTGGAAGTGGAGGTGGTGTTTCCGCCGTCATCTTCTCTCTCTCTCTCCAAGTGCCCAGCTGCGGGGCATGAGGAGAGTTAAGAGTCGTGGTCGTACCTTTTGAGTTACCAACATAGAGGTACTTCAAAAGATGGGCTTGGTTCCTCTATTCCTTGCATCGGGCCAACTGGTCGCAGTCGACAACTCGGTTCTGGCAACACGGAATACACATCGTGCATGCATGCATGCCCCGATCGCCCTCGCCCTCGCCCTCGCCCGCCGTCTCACACATCCTCGTTGCCTCAACCTCTCCCTTGCATGACCGCACCCTTCGCAAGCTGACGCCTTCGTCCGTTCCGGTTAACCTGTGGGCCATTGTCTCTGCCAAGTACGGATGAAGCACTCCAGCCGTCCCAGACGAGATGTCGAGCGCTGCTAATCCTTCCCTTTTCTTGACTCAAGGTTTTTTCTTTTCTTTGTTTCTCCCGAGGAATGCAATACTAATACTAACTACCCTGTCCCTTCCCTTCTAGCGCCGCATGGAGATGCCCACCTTGCATGAGAAACTCGCCTGTGTTTTGTTCTTCCCTGCGGACCATCACTGCCGTTTTGGAAAGCAGCCATGTCCATTCTCCAGCCTGCTCTGCTCTGCTCTGCTCTGCTCTGCTCTGCCGTCTGGATGCTAACAACCCGAGAACAGAGATCCCGCCTTTGGCGCTAACGAGAGATCTGCCCGACCTTTGAACCAGCGTGCCGGGACTTTGTCATGTTGCTTTGCTTTCTCGGGATATATCCTCTGTTCTCCACAATGTACGGGGGTGGTGTCTGCAATCTCTTGCGGTCTGACCCCCCCGTCCCTGTTACAGTCTAGAGCTGCTGTTACTCATGTGGACAAGTATCAGGGACCTGTGTATGTGTGCGAAATCGTCCATGGCCCAATACGCAGCCTCACCTGTATGCTTTGATGCATGGAGTTCTCGAGTGCGCCGTCATCGACACCATATTTCATCTTCAGCCCATATGGAACGGATAAGCATGGAGCAAAAAAAGAAGCAAGCTTGGCCAAAGCCGTCAAGCCATCGGAGGACACGAGCCAACCCGAACTGCTGCTGCTGATGACGAGGAAAGAAATCCCGGCATCTTGCCTAGGCATCTTATCCATGCGCTCGACCGGCAACGCTTTCGCCCACTTCGCACATGGTACGACGCGCATCGACCGTGTATAAGAAGAAAAGAGCCTGGTGCCCTTTCCGCAGTGCCCCTTTCCTACCTGCCCCGTACGTACATGGATGAACCCTCACGGTGGTTGTCAAAAGCAACTGCTGAGCGGATCCGGTCTTTTTACCTTTCTTCCTTCCTTTTCTTCTTTTTGGCGACGGCTCAGTTACATGGTTGTTCAGCTTGCTGGTTGCCAGACCTCGTCTCCAACCCAATGCAGCTATTCCATTCATTAGCCCATCGAGTATTGCGGCGTCGGGCAGTCAGTCGAATCAGTCAAATATAGAAACAACGAGGACGTCTTACATCTCCACGTTGAAATTGGTGGTGAGCGTCTTGTCTTGGCTGCGCAGACACCTGCCATCAGCTAAGCCGGCCACGCGAATTCGAGTTAATTTCCACAGCCGCTGTCCCTTAACCCCCCCCCTTCCGCTTGATAACTCGAGCCCCATCCAATGGGGCCTATTGCACGCCCGTGGCAGCGGAGCCAATGGTTGACTCTGGTGAGAACAAAAGAAGGAATATGGCCATGCCACAAACCATTTCGTTTTCTTCGGATCTGGCTGGGTCTGCTGAGGCGAAGCAAAAAAAAAAAATAAATAACAAAACAAAACAAAAACAAAAAACAAATCTTCCCGCCGTCCATTCGCCCGGGAACCACTGCTCCGGGTATGTGTCCGGCTGCTTTCCATTATCTTGAGTGACCTTACTTGCCATGACAGGACAGCCAAGACAACAGGGAGGCCACCGGCCATTTCAGTAACTCCGTATCGGTTATTTGCATTGTCCCTGGACTTGAAAGGGCGTGAATTGTTTCAATATGGATCCTAGATGAAAAAAAAAAAAACAGGTTCTGGCCTGATATTTTGTTATTAGTTGGTTCGCTCACACGATAAATTCACCACGTGGATTCGGGTCACCCACATTTTTGTTTTTCTGATAAGTCACATTTGGCTTCGGCTAGTTAGTTTGACGTGAATAAGGGTTTTCTGGAGCATCTGCTCAAGCAGGTTGCCGCAGTGGCTCCGTCGTGCATCGGCAGGGATGTGTCGCCAATTTAGCAAAACCGCTCATCTTGGCCGTCTGGCACCAAGGAGATGAGCAACAGGCTTGGCATGACGTTTTTTTTTTTTTTTTTGCTCAAAGGCTGACACGAATTTGTTTTGTTAATGGGGGCTAATGAGGACCTACCGGGTTGAGCAGTACTTGTTTTCAGACCTTGGGTTGCGAACCTCTACAAGGCGATTCGAGGCAATTTCCGGATTTAGGTGATTCAAAACAACAATACGGCTGTGATGCCCCAGGCTTGAAGTGTCACGGAGGGGTATCACAAAGTTGGGATGGGCTCGTGCTCGTGGCCTTGGAACGAACGAACGAACGAACGAACGAACGTACAGAACTGCTGTGTTGTTTTTATTTTTCATTTTTCATTTTTTATTTTGTTTTTTTTCATGGAACGAACTAGTTGAAGCCCGTTTTGGGACACAAGATATGCTAGTCAGCCAATCAGAGTAGTAGATTAGAGAGCACTCAGTACTCTGTACTCATTACAATTTCTACTGACGGTCGTTGGGTACTCGTTGTACTTGTCAGCTCGTCAGGAAAACTCCTCTTAGGGCGGCGGCTCGGCCGCAGCGTCTTATTTACTTCTCTTCCCTTTCCTCTTCCCTTTTTTTTGTGCGTGTATACGTGAGTACGTGTACCGAAAAACCAAGGGTTAGCGGGGCCCCACAAGAGAAGATTCTGCTTTGCTGTCACCTTGTCTTATACACGCTGTGTCACCTCTCAATTACCAGCCCTGCCACAAAATGCGACACATGGGGCTGGTATAAGCACACTCGCTCGCCTTTGCTTTTCCAAACGTCAAGAGGCCCTGACTGAGATGTTAAAACGAACATGTTTTCGCTGCGCTACTCCTCACCACGTGTGCAAGTAAAATATCTTGTTTGTGCAAGCGGGACCGCGAGACATGAAAGCACTCATCACAAAACTCATCACAAGTAATGGGCTAATTACAGCAATGGGGCCCTTGCGCGCCACCTATCACTTATTCGTAAAGCTGCGCATGTCATAGATGCTCCCGCTTCGGCCAGAGAAAGGCATCATACCACGCAACTCTTTGCTCGTTTTTTTTTTTTAATTTTTTTTAATTTTTTTTTAAATAAGTGCTCTGGTCGTAGTAGGCTGAAGAAAAAAAAAAGACTGCAATGTACGGACCAAAGCTCCAACAGTAGCAGCGAAATGACGTCCTATCGACCAACTGTGACGAGTCGACTTGGATGTTGACGAGCGTCATCAACATCGTCCGACTGGCATGTTCTCGTGGGAACTCTGTGATTGTGACACAATTGATGACGTCTTGTATACAGGTGCATCCCATCCCTTTGCCAACGCGTGCCTACTTCCGCGCGATAAGCTGATTCCTGGTGGGAGCCAACCTATTCTTTAGTGAAGTTGTCTCCCAAGATGCGGCTTGGCCGCGCGATGGAATCAGCAATGAGATGGCAGGACCCACCTATTTTCCGCCAGGTACGGAGTACGCCGTCTCAGTATCTGTAGATCTGGTTAGATTTGTGGAGACCTGTAGCATACCTGGTTCAAGTAACCTCTGAGCTTCGCCAGCTTTAATTGGTTCAATGGTCACTATCTCGTCCGTTGGCTACGTACAAGCACAAGGGATAGCCATCGTCCGTAGACCCGTGCAATGGAAAGAAATCAGCGGAAGCTGCTTCGACAAGGGTAATGGATGATTGGATAGCACAGCCTTCACGATTGCTCGAGCGCTCTTCTTCGGACTCTTTGAGAGGCATGGGATATAGGATATAGCGCGGTGCGGGGGTGGGCGGCGGATGTGATGAAAAAAAACCTTCGGAGGAGGCTGGTTGGGAGGGCGGGATCATTTACAAGACAAAGAGGTGGAGCTGATGCTGCAGCAGGGGTGAAATGATGCCTGCAAGAGCCTGCAAGAGCCTGCAAGAGCATCCTCCTCGGCCCGCAGCCCCTCGCCCTCGTTTTTTTAGCTCGAGCGTCCGAGAGCGCAGCATCCCTGCCACAGGGCATGCCTGTAAGTGGTGCGCGAGTCCCGGACCTTTTTTTTTTTTTTTTTCTCTTTCCTTGGCTGCTACACTGGCTTAGACGTGTGCATGGCCTTCCCGTTGACCCCGTAGACACTCGGCAAGCGTGTGAACGGCCATTGCTTTTTCGTCCCAATTCGAGACTTAGGTTTGCAAACCATGGCCCTTCCGCCGAGCAATTATGTTTAAAGACGCTGTCGGCCCCCAGCTGCTCGACACGCTGCCTGCTTCCGGGATACAATCTTCTCCCTACTCGACCAAAATCGTCCATGTTTGTCCTGATTGTGCAACCTGCAACCTGAGGCCTGCTCCTGTCACAGGTCACAGCCGTTTCAACCACATCGCTCCTTCCCTCTCGCATCGCAACCTCGCTCCCGCTGCGGTTTACCAAGCCACTTACACGCATCGCCCCTTCCGCCCTGGTCAACTCTTACCTCCACCTCCACCTCCACGCCGCCCGCACTGAGTTTTGCTCTGGCTCCTCCCGATAATCCGTTCCACAGTTCAGTTCACAGAGAGAAAAAAACAAAAACACCTTTTATTTTTCCATTGACTGCTGGCGTATCTGTAACCAGGGTTTTGAAAAGTTCTCTCTTTCCCCCGCACAAACGGCTTATTGTCGGCTCGTCCACCAAGAAGCACCCAGACAACGGCCCTTACGGCGCCCAGCTGTTTCACGGAACCAAGAGGCTGTCGTTTCATTGACGATTGCTCGCCTATTTTGCACCACGCAAACTCTCGGGGAAATATAATAGGATTCAAAAACGAAACACGATTCTACTTGAAGTAGATTGCTGCGTTACACCGTCTATATACTCTAGTTGTGGAGCCACTCGCCAACGTAGTTCTCAACCTCGGCTCACCTTAAAACTCACCTTTAGCTTACACCACATACATGCGATTGGAGTCATCCGTCTCATTGTTTTTCAGCGCATCACGCGCGTTTAGGCGACGAACTTCTCCCTTTTACCAATCGTTCCTCCTCATCCAAACAATCAACAATAATAGTCTTCTACTTCGCAGCGTCATTACCAGCTCCACGCTGCGATTCACCAAACAATGGCAAACGGATTAGATCGCCTCGAGAGGCTGTTTGCCTATAAACGCAAAATCTCTCCTTCACCCAATGAACGACTTGCATCTCCCGTCCAGTATTTTGATCAGAAATTTCCCTCGCCTTCATACATTCGCCCAAAGACAAGTCGAATGACGGCTCGACAAGAGGTTCGCCTTAGACAAGCGACAGAACGATCACCTTCTGTTCCAGACATTTATTCGACTCCTTTTGCTGATCACAGCCAGACGTTTGACATCAAAGCTGCCGACGGTAATTTTCAGCCCCAGAACAGACGGGGGCGTTCGCCAACATTCAACCAACGCCAGACAGAAAAGCTGGTTTTTGGATTTCGTCAATCCCAATTCTCCAGGCCTCCGGACCGGGATGGTAATGTGCAACGCTCGTCAATGACATTGAATAACGAGGAATTCATGAGGCTTCCGCGACTTCCCAGTCCCCGATGCCCGTCACCACTCGAGATCGCCATTCCATCCTCTCAGAGACTGTATACGCCCCCTTCTTCATATCTCGGGGACGATACAATGGTATCACCAAAAATGACTTTTAAAGACCATCAGCCTTCGCTTCTGCCTCGTCTCCCCACTCCTGATCAGAGTCCCATGATGCACCCTGTTCAGGACTGCCAGCCAGGAAGCGTCAAGTCTGACGACCGCACGGGAAAGACTCCTTGTCAAGCTATCGAGGACCAGGTCGTGCCATCATTCGACCAACTCTCTTTGGGGAGAACATGCAGCCAGTCCAGCGTCGCCCAGTCAGCCCACTCCTTCTGCAGTTCCACGCTGAGAGAGCCAGACTTCAATGAATTCCTCAATCTCAGCGATGACGATATTGCGGAGTCTGCTCCCGTAAGTCCGGCACTGGAGGCATTAGAGGAAGCCGACCTAACGTTACCAAACCCCTCGGATCTGTGGATTTCCCCTTCTCACCCTCTTACATCTCGTCTTTTGACGCTGACACCACCGCGTGCTAGCCGTCCAGTTACAGCTGCAGCGTTTGAGGCTGCCCGAATCGCTAGACGCTACGACTTTGACCTTGTTTATGTAGTCAATCTCTGGCCTGATCCTTCGAGTTGTACCATGTCTGGCCAAAAGCCAATGGTTGGACGCCTGCTCGCTGCTCATGGATTACACCACGTGCCTTCTCCCCTGCAGATCTCAGAACAGATACACACCACATTCCTTCGATCTGACGGCTGGGTAGAATTTCGGAACCAACAAGCCCTTCCGCAAGACTTGGCTCGCGGATTTGCCTGCGCCTTCTACACTGGCCAGCATGCACAAAATAAAAATTCCTCTTCAAACTGTACTAGTCCCGTTTCTGGCATCCGCTTGTCTGAAAGGATTGACCGGGGTGTTGTATTTGCTGCATATCGAAAGCCTCGGAATGATGACCAGTTTGGCCGGACTTTTAGCGATGCAGAACTCGGAGAACTCTACAAGGACGCTGAGGTCTTGGTGGAAATGGTGATTGACATTCATGTGGCCAGCAGGAGCCGTCGAGCACCTTCCCGCACTTCGTTGACAGACGATGCCGGTCCAATTCCGGTGCAGATCTAATTAGGCTGATTTGACTTTATCCAGAAGCTCATATCTCCACCAAGTGACCAAGTCTCACTTCACTCACAATCTTACATACGAAAAAATGTGCTCAACATAATCTGCTGATAAACTGGAGATTGGTTTCGTCATTTTCTGGCAGCATAGTGGTGACTCTCTCGTCGTCTTCCATTCACAAGACACCAAGGGGCGTCTTATATCGATATCGGAAAAAAAAATTATAATGCAGACGATTGATTATACGATTATGAATAGGCGACACCAACATGGACGATTACTTGACTTATACCCTCTTATTTCGATGTATTTAGCGCGCACTTTTTGAAAATACCTGGCGCATGGACGAGAAGCTTTCTTGTTCGTCGTTGTTGGGCCAATAATTAACACCAGAATGTATTTCAGGAAACAATGCGGCCATGGACTTGCATGGAAGAACGGTGTTTGGTGGCTTTCTGTCGTTTACGGATGCAGGTCACAGGATGCTTGGAGCATACCTGGGTGTACACAAGAAGTGGATGGCATATGTTGTCACGATAACATGGATTAGCGACAGCTTTCTTAAATTATAGTTAGAGAGCTACAGCACATGAGCAGGTTTTGACTTTGCTTTGATCACCGGCAGCTGCCACATGCAGTTTGTGTGAACGAAAATTGACTAATGCTTCTCGTTATACGGAGTATGACTCATGGTGTCGCATATTTTGCGGAGTGACATCTGCGGGACTGCCAACAGGCCGAGTAGGGCAGTTGATCAGCAGATGACCTTTTTTTTTTTTTTTTTCTTCTCCTGAGAAAGCCCCAACAGCTTACGCACTCGACGACGCCGGATGGACGGGTTTTAGAAAAGAACACGAACAGAGCGAATGCACGCCTCAAGGGATCGTGGCAACCCCCCCCCCCCCCGGCTCGAACTGGCGACAAGGGCAGGCCACGCACGGACAGCATTTGTATCCTGGGCAGGAGGAAACCTAGGGGGTTCGACCAGCTCAAGGGTGGCCTCTGCATTTTTATACTATTTATCGAGTCTAGCCAGGATTCTTGGCCTCGACAAGGATGCCATTCTTATGGTTTTGCGATTGTGGAGCAAGAATGGGCTGTGCCGGTCAGCGAGAACCGATTGACGTCCGGGGTCGGATACTGGCGGTGTGAAGCGCAGAGTTCGCCACAGATGTAAAATTTTATCGGTCGGTCCAAGGTCGAGATTCGAATGAATACTGACGTGGTCTGAATTGCACATGCGAGCTGCAGTGGGGATTGCACGACCTTCACGGGGATGGCCTGTGCAGGAGTGGACGGGGAAACAGCTTTGCCACTGGTCTATCTTTTGTCGTGTAATTTATCTTGATGCAGACCGGGGCAGAGTTTGGTTGGGATTCCGAACCTTGTTGATGGATGGCAGCATGGCACATGGCCATCTTTGGCAACGGATGCTGATGAACCGCGCTGCATGTTTCTGCGTGAATAGCGCAAGGACATACACAGACACCAGAGTGGGAATTCTATACGGCTGCATTGGACCAAACATGTGAGCCTGCGCTGCATCGCCCAGGGAAGCTGGCTGTTCGGCTGGTCCTCTTCACTTGCGCCCCTATTCGGGCCGTTCTCCTCAACGTACACTTTGCCATCGTTCATCTCTCTTCACATCCTCATGGGCTGCAACTCGAGTGTTATCTTGGCAGGAGGGCTTGACCTTGTCAAAACAGCAGGGCCTTGTGCCTGCAGTTTGACTGCCCATCAACAGTCCCTAACATCATGTTGGCGTGCGCAGGGACCGCTCTCCCGAACATGGAACGCTGAAGTCTTGTCTGGCAAATAGACCTGGTCCACACCTCAGTCAAATGGGATTCGACGCAAACTATCCCCTTTGCTCTTCTTCTTGCATTCCTGGGCTGCTGCAATACTGCTGGGGACTTTGATACCGCAGCAGTCTCCCCACCCGGTCCCGTCATGAGCATGCCCAGCGTGCTCGCCTTGCCCTGGCGGAACAACACCACCATGGTCGTCAACACTAGCCTCGGCTCCATCGTCCTCGCTCATCCCCTCAACAGCTGGTACTAGTGATCCAAAGAGAAAGTGCTGCATCACGGGCAGCTTTCCCAGGACCTCAGCCACAAACATGCGTCGCATCCCGCCATCAATCTTGGACCATGACTTAGCGGATGATATGTCATCCAGCATAGGACTGTGCCATCGCAAGCCCTTGACCGTCTTTGTATCGTTCACAAACGCAACCTGCCCTAGATATAGATAGTCGTTGCCAAATTCCTCAATTGTCAATTGCTGGTGGATAGAGCGAGGGGTGATGTACGGATGGTGCAATAGCTGCGATGCACCAAATAGAAATGGCAGAAATTGGTAGTCATCTAGGCCCCATACGCCGTGTGATCCTGCAGGCTCCAGGTAGTACGTCATCTGGACGGTCCGCATCAAGGCCAAATAACGCGAGAAGACGGTCAAAGTAATGGCCTTGAAATCCGATGGCTTCAAGAGACCTAGTTGATACAGACAAAGGAGCCATATAGCAAAGTTGAGTTCATGGCCGGAACCATAATCAATCCGATTTCGGTTCCCGAAGGATTGCTTGAAGTAGGTAGCCGCTTCCAAAATGGCGTCTGGATTCTTGAGGCCAAGGTATTCGTGCCAGCTAGTGGCCCTATCGTCAATGAGATCCAGAAAGCCTCTGAAAGCTTTATTCCCAAAACGGGAGCTTCCCTGTTCGTCAGGTGGCGATTGGCTTACGAGGCCCTCCGCTTCCTTCAATATGACTAGAATCGCTTTGACGGTGTCGCCAAGGTCATTGCTATTCACCGCAGAGCAAGGCGTGTCCACAACACTTTCGGCAAGACCAAATATCCAAGCTTTGATTAAGTCATCAGTAGGTGAAGCAAGAAACATGTCGTGATCTTTCTTGGAAAGAATTCTTCTCTTCGGCGTGACAAATTTCCAGTTTGAGACATCTGGCGGTGGTGCAAGACAGGGTGTTTCGGGGACGGAAGTTGGATTTGAAGCTTCTGGTCGTCGACGTCGTGGCTCAAGCTTTGGTATCTTGTCTTTGAGGTTTGCGGTTGCGGCTGTGTCGCCGCCAGACAGCCCCGCCGGAGTCGCGGCAGGGTGGGCAGACATGGCTTTTCCTGTCGGGTTCGATTGCTCTGCTAGAGGCAAGTCGACCATGCGGAAGCACGAAGTAGATGATGAGATGATGAGATGATGATGATGATGATGATCTAGGAGAGTGTCGGATGATTTAAGCGATGATGCGCCGTGCCCCGCTATTAATTACTAGCTGCTTTGGCTGCCGGCTGTCCCCACCTGCCTTACAGTAGGCAGCAGGTCGGCTGACCGCCCGCCAGTTCTGGGAGAAGTCGGGCCCGCTGCGCCAACTACGGAAATTCCAACGCTCGAGGTTTTGCTGGCGGCTTTGTGGGAGCTTGCCTCCCCCCTCAATCTATCCTGCATGGTCTATGCAATTTCAACTCGTCCCAATCAATCACGACCGTCGAATTTGAACTCAAACGTGCCAGGAATGACGGCATTGTCCGAGCCTCTGGCTCAATTGTCCCCTTTGCCCAAAGCAGATGGATCTGCCGCTTTCTCATACTGCGGATACGCTGTGACAGCAGCTGTGAATGGCCCAATTGAGGCACCGCGACGGGACGAAAATCCTTTCGAGGCGTTGATTGATGTCATTGTGCGACCGGCAGCCGGTGTTGGAGGTAATCTATCGACGCTCCCCGCCCTGCTCAGATCGCAACGCTGGGACATGGACTAATACCACAGCACAGGTACTGCAGAAAGACAGCTTGAAACCATATTACAAGCCGCTCTCCGACAGTTGATTCCCGTGCGAGACTTCCCCCGATGCATGATACAGGTCACACTCCAAGTAATGGGGACTCCGGAAAATGCCTACCAAAATGAGAAACTGGTCCAGGCGCAACTTGTAAGTGCAACTCATCTCATGGCATGGCCTGGATTAGCAAGTCGTCCATTCTGACTAGGTGACCAGAATCTTACCATCATCCCAGCCTTATTTCATGCGTCAATTCTGGGCCTCCTTACAGCTGCTGTTCCTCTGAAGTCTATAGCAGTGGCTACAACCCTCGCGATTTCGCCGAATGGTAATGATCTTATCGTCGATCCTAGCACTGAGGAGGCCAGCAAGGCCAAATCCATCCACGCCTTGGCATTCACGTCGAGTGATGAGATCTTGCTGGCAGAGAGCTCGGGCTTATTCTCTGCCACGGATTGGTACAAGATCCTTGAGATTGGAGAGCGCATATGTTGCCAGGATCGAGCTTCTGGGTTAGACGTCGCCATGTCAGGAACTAATGAGGAGTCAGCCAGCATCAGAGCCTTCATACGATCAGTCATGGAAACGAAAACCGCTGCTGATCTCGAGTGGAAGTGATATTAAAGGGCCAGTCCCTACAGCTTGAGTCTTCCATAAGAGTTCATTGATGCACGGCCTCTACGCGGTACAAATAATGCCTTCACCCAGTACAGAATCTCAGGGTTGGCAGGATGGGGTGGAAGACTATCTATGGTAGGGCGACAGTTCTCAGTAGACGCGTCGCCTGCTGCTCGCTGGAAATAGGCAGGTCAAGTCGCACGCAGATATTCTACCCAACCATGAGCAATGCTCGTGAGTAATGCTGGTCCGGGTTGCTGGCATATCGATTATGAGGAAAGCGGTTGCTTATACCAACATGTCCCTCATGTTAGGTGCCGGCTTGCCTGGGGATAGCCTTTGGAATAGCCACGATGACACTGGACAACTACGCTGCCTCGTCGGAAGCAACACACCATCAGATATGTCGCCAGGTTGGTCTGAGGTTATCTTTGAGAGTCGAGGTAACGCTGGCCGATGAAAGAGCATGGCATGTGACATGTACATCTTATTTGCTGGACACGATTTGGAGAGGTTTTAGACAGGCCAGTTATATTTGCCGTCGCAAGGACGCCGAGTTGTAGTGTTGCTGACACGAAGAGCCAAAGGCAAACTAGACAACAGGAAATTCAATGTCATGTCTGCCAGACGCTGAGTGATGAGGCATCTGCGACAGCTCCATTGAGCTCCCTCAAGAGCTGTGTGAAGTATCAGCCCGTGAGCCCTAGTATCCTGTGTTCCGTAGGGCGCTCTTGATTGACGACTTTATTCACTCTGCCGTGACGTACCGATAGATGCAGCCGAAAGGAGACAAGACGGACTGGGTTCCGTCTCAATCACTGTCCTCTGTGACTGGCTTTGTCTGATCTCTCTGTCCGTCATGCATCGTCAAATTCATCTTTCCACCACTCAAGTTGAACAAAGACAGTAAGATCCCCAAAAAAAAGGATTATAATTTTAATTTTAATTTTTGCTGCAACTACCTTGGGCCTCTGCCGGCCCGTGAAACTCAAACTATTGCATCCTTCTGCTCAAGAGAAGAAAAGTTTATTTACGCACTAGCATTGCACACCTCTTCTTGCCTTGCTGCCACCCGCCGTCATCCACCACCCCACCAAGCAGACTTGGCAGCCCAGAATAACTACCCCGCCAAACTTATTTTTCGCATCATCAGTGGGGAAAAAACTTATCACAAAGGGACAAGTGGAAATAAAAAGACAACACAAGTCCGTTACGGTTGATTTTTTTTTTTTCCCTTCCCTTCCGCCCAGTCGCCAAGGCGATCCATCATGTCTGGAAATCAGAAAATTGCCATTCTGTCCGTCTATGACAAGACCGGGCTTCTCGATTTGGCTAAGGGCCTTATCAAGCAGAATGTTCGTGTTCTTGCCTCTGGCGGCACCTCGCGAATGATTCGCGAGGCTGGCATGCCTGTCGAGTAAGTTGATGATAGCTCCAAGCCTCTTACATGGTCAATAATAATAATGCAAAAAAATTACAAAAAATAGGGACGTCAGCGCCATCACCAAGGCTCCCGAGATGTTGGGTGGCCGTGTCAAGACCCTACACCCTGCCGTCCACGGCGGCATCCTCGCCCGCAATCTCGAGTCCGACGAGAAAGACCTTGCCGAGCAGGGCATTGCCAAAGTCGACTATGTTATCTGCAATTTGTATCCTTTCAAGGACACCGTTGCCAAGGTCAATGTCAGCATCCCCGAGGCCGTCGAGGAGATTGACATTGGCGGCGTGACCCTCATTCGTGCTGCTGCCAAGAACCACTCCCGGGTGACTATCCTCAGCGACCCCGAGGACTATGCTGGCTTCCTCAAGGAGCTCGAGCAGGGCGAGATCAGTGAGGCGAGCCGGAACCGATACGCCCTCAAGGCATTTGAGCATACGGCCGACTACGACACTGCCATTTCAAGCTTCTTCCGCAAGGAATATGCTGGCAGTGGTGAACAATACGTGGCCTTGCGATACGGAGCCAATCCTCACCAAAAGCCCGCTGCGGCTTATACCGTCTCAGAGAAGCTGCCGTTCAAGGTTCTCTGCGGCTCGCCCGGCTACATCAACCTGCTCGACTCGCTCAACGCCTGGCCTCTGGTCAAGGAGCTGAAGCAGGCATTGGGCAAGCCTGCTGCTGCCAGCTTCAAGCATGTCTCACCCGCCGGTGCAGCTATTGGTCTTCCCCTGACTGCCGAGGAGCGCAAGGTCTACTTTGTGAACGACATTGAGGGCATCGAGTCCTCGGCCCTTGCCCAAGCATATGCTCGTGCTCGCGGCGCCGACCGCATGAGCAGCTTCGGCGATATCATCGCCCTCAGTGACATTGTGGATGTTCCCACTGCCAGCATCATCTCCAAGGAGGTATCCGATGGTGTCATTGCCCCAGGTTACGAAGACGCCGCTCTTGACATGCTCAAGAAGAAGAAGGGCGGTAAATACCTCGTCCTCCAGATCGATCCCGACTACAACCCAGCTCCCAACGAGATGCGTACCGTCTACGGCGTCACCCTCCAACAGTACCGCAATGACGTTGAGATCTCGCCCAAGTCTTTCGAGGCCATCATCACGCCCAAGGATGCAGTCTCCCTGCCCGAAGAGGCCGCTCGCGATCTGACCGTGGCCACCATCACCCTCAAGTACACCCAGAGCAACTCGGTCTGCTACGCCGTCAACGGCCAGGTCATTGGTCTCGGCGCCGGTCAGCAGTCTCGCATCCACTGCACCCGCCTTGCAGGCGACAAGGCCGACAACTGGTGGATGCGCTTCCATGAGCGCGTCCTCAACATCAAGTGGAAGAAAGGCACTAAGCGTCCGGATAAGAGCAACGCCATCGACCTGCTGGTCAGCGGCCAACTACCCAAGTCCGGCGCCGAACGCGAGGGGTTCGAAGCCGTCTTTGAGGAAGTCCCCGCTGCATTCACTGATGAAGAGAGAGAAGCGTGGATGAAGCAGCTGAAGAATGTTTGCGTCTCAAGCGACGCCTTTGTAAGTGTTTCTCTCCCAGCCTTTTTTCCATCAAACTCATATACACGTCCATGGCAACTAATACATGCTGTAGTTCCCCTTTATCGACAACGTTTTCCGTGCCTCCCGCTCAGGAGTAAACTACATAGCTGCCCCAAGCGGTAGCCAAAACGACAGCGCGGTCTTTGAGACTGCTGAGAAACTGGGCATCACTTTTGTGCAGCAGAACATCCGTCTGTTCCATCACTAAAATACCGCATATCGTTTGGTCCTTTTTTCCTTTTTGTAACGTTTTAACTGGGATAAAAATTTGAAAAAGGTCGGGATGAGAGGGGCATATCCACGGTTCAACAGGTGGAGGGAGTTTTTGGGCAGTGCTAACCATCTGCACGCGGGAATGACAATGGTACATTTTTCAATAATGGCCCCTATGCGTGAAATGTGAAGTGTGAAAATGTGAAATATGAAATGTGACATGTATTTGTTTCAATGTGGTTTCTGCGCCCGCATTGGATTAGAGCGGATAGTTGGGATGAAGTACCCCTAATGTCTCTAGGTCACCCCAACGATGAAAGTGGGCCGGTACGGAAAAGTTGTGGTACCTAGGTATTTATCCGTAGTCTTACGAGCATGCACGCGGTCGTACTAGGACCCCGAGGTACATAGGTACATAGGTACGTAGGCACCTAAGTATCTGTCTACGTAGGTACCTGAAAGAAAGTTTCAAAAAAAACACCATGAATCGCAAAGCAAAAAAATACAAGGACTAGGGCATGTCGCAATTGCATGGTATCGTTTTGCTGCAGATACCTGGGTACTCAGGGTTTGGCAGACAACCCTTCCGTCGACGTCGTCCACTATTCATCATACGGACTGGCTGCCTGCTGCTCTCTCAAACCCGACAAACCAATTTCGGAGGGCTTCGCGCGCTTCGGCCATTGGGGGGGGGAAGGTTTGGTTTCGGAGTTTAGCGCCGCCCCCGTGGCCGGCCTCCCTCTCCACTAATTATAGTGCCCCTAGCGGCCCTAGTGGCCCGCCGCTTGTTGCGGTTCCAGTTCGTCCCAGCTCGAGTTTCGGTTCCAGTTCCAGGCCACCCCGCCCCCTTTCGGCTGTACATGCGTGGTACGCCCACTCACTTGGGCCACCTACCTGGTACATGCTATTTGTACCGACCCCGTACGGAGTACAACACCCCAATGGGAAGACAGCATTGAAAAAGCATCAAAGGGTCGAGCGCAAAACCTATTCCTTTTTTTTTTTGCTTCTATATTGCCATGCCCTTTGATGCACTTCTGTCATCAGCGGCACTCCATCCAGCCATAGCTGGTGCAGGCAGCAACCAAAGCACCTTGGACCACGACGGCGTCGACCTCGACCCGTCGCAGTCCTTCCCGCGCTGCTCATCGTCCATCGAATCCGTCAGCCAACACCACATCCTCCAGCGCTGCCCGTCCTGCGCACGATCCGTCCGCACCATCTACTGCCCCGTTCCCGCGCTAGGGGGGGACGGCTCCTGTGCCTTCTTCTCTCGCCTCCCACCAGTCCGGCAACTGGCCCTGGGCGTTGCCGTCGATATCATCTTCTCCGACACCCCATCCCGGCCACCGACGCGGTGCGCCCCCCTCCCGCGACGCTCCTCCTCATCCTCAAACTCTCTGCAAAGGACTCGGCATCATCCGCACCGCGAAAAGGGAGGGCGACCCGAGGCAAATTATCCCTGGACAAGATGCTGCCCGGACGGAACGGCGACGCTCCCGACTCGGCCGCGCCCTCGCAGATGCTGGCGGATGCGCTGCAGGACCTGGCTCGGAAACAAGCTACGCCAACCTCTGCCTCGACGGCGCTGCAGTCCCCGTGCTATTATCATCAGAGATTCGACGACGCTGTCGACATTGACAAGATTCTTGATGAGATCAAGAATGACCAGTCCATGTCACATTCGAGACTGGTCCAGACGGCCACCGGTGTCCGCGAGGTGTCCAAACAACTCCGACGACGTCCCATCAGGCGAGCTGTGAGGAATGTCATGATCGTCACCAAGGCCAGGGACCATCACCTCGTGTACCTGACTCGTGAGCTCGCCACCTGGCTGCTGCGCACGCCCCGATACGGCTCCGACCTGGGAGTCACCGTATACGTCGACGCCAAGCTGCGCAGCTCGAAGCGCTTCGACGCGCACGGCATCGTCGCCGAAAACCCTCGCTTTGAGCACATGCTAAAGTATTGGTCACCAGATCTGTGCTGGAACCAGCCGGAGAAGTTCGACCTCGTCCTCACCCTGGGCGGCGACGGCACTGTCCTCTTCACGTCTTGGCTTTTCCAGCGCATCGTCCCTCCCGTGCTCTCCTTCAGTCTCGGCAGCCTAGGGTTCTTGACGACCTTTGAGTTCGACAAGTACAAATCTCACCTCGACCGTGTCATGGGCGACAGCGGCATGAAGATCAATCTGCGCATGCGATTCACCTGCACTGTCTGGAGATATGGCGCCGCCGCCTCCCAGGGGGGTCATTTGGAGGAAGGGGAGCAATTCGAGGTGCTCAATGAGCTCGTCATTGACCGCGGGCCGTCGCCCTATGTGTCCAACCTTGAACTCTACGGGGACGACGAGCTCCTCACCGTCGTCCAGGCCGACGGGTGCATCTTTTCCACCCCAACCGGCTCGACGGCCTACTCGCTGTCAGCCGGAGGTTCGCTCGTCCATCCTGACATCCCGGCCATCCTGCTGACGCCCATCTGCCCGCATACGCTATCCTTCCGGCCCATGGTGCTCTCAGATACCATGGCCCTGAGGGTCGCCGTGCCCCGAAGCTCCAGGGCAACAGCCTACTGCGCCTTTGACGGCAAAGGCCGCATCGAGCTCCGACAGGGCGACTACGTCACCATCACGGCGTCGCAGTATCCCTTCCCCACAGTCACCCGGACAGACACAGAGTGGTTCGACAGCGTCAGCCGCACGCTGCGGTGGAACGTCCGGGCGGCCGCGCAGAAGCCCTTTGACCAGCGCGACGCGTCGGACAGCGCGCTCTCGCAGGACGAGGACGACGCCGTGAGCTGGGACATTGACACCGACAGCGCCTACTACCCCAGCGAGGAGGGAAGCGTGAGCGCAAGCCCCGTCCGACGACAAATGAGCATGCTGGGACTATAGGTCGAGAGAAGGAAACAGACTTTCTTATTCGTTCTTATTCTTATTCTTAATCTTTTGGTTCAGGATCACGGGATTTACTGTCGGGAAGAATTACAATCTATTTCATGTCTGGGGAAGTAGACCAACAAGTCCCGAGGCACAACGGAATTGTGGACATACTTTTTTGGTTTCTTTTTCTTTTCTTTTCTTTTTCTTTTTCTTTTTTCTTTTTTTTTTTTTTTGCCCACGTTATATTGGCAGGTGCTAGATGGCGCATGGACGCTCGGGCGACTTTTCTGGTCTTTTTCCTTGGGTAGATTTAGCGTGGTGGAAGTCACTATCATTGTCGTCGGCATTCCTCCTCGTCCTGGTGACTTTGGTGCTGTAGAGTTCGCGGGGCTTTGACAGCAGAATGTGTCCCTGGTTGGCCTGCCTGTCAGAACAAAGTTGGAAACCCAGTAGGAGCTCGTCGCCTCTACGGAGCAACAGCACGGGAGGACCAGATACCCCAACCATACGAATCACGCTTACACAAGTTGATATGGAGGAATTGCAATTCATCAATACACTCAAGTATCCCATTTATGAACGTGCCTTGACTCGGAAAACCCTACCCGCCGTAACAAGTCGCCATTCGCGCCAATTCCCCAATATCACTGTTCCCCTGAGGGATGCCCCGTCATGGCCAGCCAATGTAATAACAAATGCGAAACATACATGTACCTACATGTCCGGTAGACTAGCATGATGACCAAGAAGCTAAGAAGCTAGATGAGAAATGAAAAGAAACAAAAGAAACAAAAAAATAGGCAAACACCTCTGCCATCATTCATCATAAGACTTCAACACCGTTTGATTCCAAACACTTGTAAATAAGTGAGCCTTTTCAAGGCACCATTCCGTACATTACAGCGTAAAAGGCTGGACCGATTTGTTATTCTTATTTTGTACAACTGCCAGTCGATTCTCATCGCCAAGCTCCTTGACTGAGGGATAAAAGACCTGCTACGCAATCCATGTCTGGTTTCTTACTGGGACTGACGTCTCCGCGCATGAATTTCTCAATGTCGTCTTCTCGAGGCGTCTTTTTCTTAGGGCTGCGGTCCTCAAAAATGTCGATTGTGGAGGCGCCTTTAGACCCATGGGGGCGGGATGGCGCTGTTTGAGATCGACGGCCTAGCATAGGGGGGATGTTATGGTCGCGTAGGACGCGTGCGAGGCGTCGTGGATTGACAGGCTGCGACTTCGTAGCTTGGCCAACTGGAAGGGGCCGTCGACGAGATTCCTCGTTGGGGTTGCCGTCCTCATCAGGGCTCCAGTTCTCTTTGTCTGAATCAGTCGGGGAGATGAGCATCGACACCTTGACTTTGCCGTCGTGGTTGGCCTTGTGGTTGGCCTGCGATTTCTCTAGTTCTGGTTCTGGAAGAGGGGTACACGTTTCTAGACGAGCAATGGCTGAGCCGGTCCGACAGAGTTTGGCTTTCTTCGCTTGACGAGCTTGGTGTGGCCTGGATAATGACGCGTTGCGCTTTGTTGAGCTGGGCTGGAGGATCCCGCTGGATGAGCGGAGGAGACTAATGGCAGCAATGGCCGAGCCATTGGATTCGTGTTCCGCCTGGGCAGTTAACTCGTCGCGTCTTTCGGAATCAGCACACGACTCCCAAGCTTGGACGTCCCGAGAACGACCACGTGCTAAGCGCGGCGGTAGTGAGTTTGTCAGGGCTGAAATTGGAGGAAGAGTGATGCTGGGCAAAGCACTCTGGCTCCGTGACAGGCCTGCTCTTGGTCGAGGCGGCACAAATGAAGCTGCAGGTAGATATTTCGACGACGGGGGCCGCGAAGGAGATGTTTGGCCCGAGACTAGCTCAGCTTTGCCCTCGAGTGACAATGATAGTCGCACTTGAGATTGTGATTGTGACTTGCTCTGGCTATGGTGCGTCTTATCGGACGAGCAAGATGAGGGCGTGAATGATTCCAGTCTAAGGAGACTAAAATTTTAGTATGACGTCTCCCCGAAAAGGACAACAAGGTTTGAGCCAGGACTGCATAATATGGCAACTAACCTCAGAGTGTCATCACCACAGCCCGATGCTGATGGTGTTGAAAACGAGCTACCCAAATTCCACCGATTGGCGAGATAGCCAACAGAACTGGAGAACGAATGAGACATAGGCTCGGAGCCATGGTCGGACTGTTGAGATGATAGCAGCTCTTGACTTTGACTCAGCGGCGGCGAAGTGCCATGCTGCCTAGGCGTCGCAGTAGCAGCATCTGAGTACGATCGAGTGAGTTCCGGTCTCGTATGTGTATAGGAGGGTGATATGGTTCCGTGTTCGGCAGGACGTGAGACGGGATCCGAGTATGGGAATTGGTGATCGGCAGGATCCATGTTGACCATGGAGCTACGAGACGAGACTAGGTCGGGAGACACATGATGCGCGCCGCCAAAGCGAAGAGCGGCGAGCTCCTCTGGAGACAATGGTCGTGATTTCCGGCGGTCATTCTGTCGGCGGTTCTGAAACCAGATCTGCGAGTTGATCGAAGAATGAGCATGATGGCTTTTTTGGAAGATTGTGTGTTTGATCCCAATAACAACACGTATACGTGTCGAGGAGAATAGAATGATCCTCCTCCGTCTGCTCCATTTTTCTGGTGTGTTGGATCATGACCGAAACTAAAATTAGCTTACCTGGACTTCCTTCTCATTAAGCGAGACGCGATCCACAACCTCTTGACGTGCCTGCTTATCAGGCTTGGGATTCCTGCGATACGCATCCTCTAGAATCATTTTGTCCTTGGCACTATATCAATTGGGAATGAGTTAGGAACAGCACCAGTAATCCTTTGTTCAGGCACCACCCTGTGCGGAGCAGTCAAACGTACGCAGTTCGCTTCCTCTTGCCCTTGGGATGCTTCTCCGTCTCCACGCCCAGGGTCGACACGTCGTCCCCGACCGACGGTTGTGATGTAGAAGAACCATGTTGGCTCGGCGAGCTACTCCGCGGTAGCTGCTCGGTAGGTGCCGTCGGCGAAGCAATTGTCGACATTTGGAAGAGGTGCGAGAAACTGCGGGGAAGGCGATGAAGAGCGATATGGAGCGTGTCGGTGGGATATTGGGTTATGACGCGGGATGCATAACTGTCGGGCTTGCTCCTCCTCAATGTACAAGAAACGTCAAGAAAGTAATGATTGCTCGGCAGGATAGGATTGGATAATTCAAGAGGCTAGAGGAGGTGGAGGAGGATTGAAGAAGAAGAAGGTGAATTGAAGAAGAAGAAGGAGGAAGAGGAGGAGGAGGAGGAGGACAAGGAAAAGGAAGGAAAAGCAACAAGGCTGGTCAGCGTCACGAAGAAGCGTGTGCGTGCAGTCGTGGACCGTGGACGTGGAGTTTGGTCTAGGAATGAGCAGGGCATGCTCCGTACAAGGGCCGGGTGTACTCCGTACCCATGTGGATGGTGGATGGTGTATGGGTAGATAGAGTGAGTCGGTCGTGGGCTAGAAAAAGACGGAAGCCATTTTAAGTGGAAGCGGGACTGGCTGGGGACGGGGGAAGGGGGTGTGTGTGTGCATTCGCGACGAGTTGTTCTTTGCGTGTGTGGTCGGTCGTTCACCTTGCTCACCTTGATCAATTGATTCCTTGTTTTTACTTTTTTTTTCTTTTTTTTTTCTTTTTTTTTTCGAATTTTCCTTAATCTATCTGTTTTCCTCCTCCTCCATGGCTTCCTGTAGTCCCGTTCTCCCAGAAGAGCCTGTGGTTTGCTGGAAGATGCCTCCGCCGAAAATCTGATGACGACGTCCACGGGTCGCACCTTCCCTCTGCTCCTGTCCCTCCTGTCCCTCCTGTCCTGTCCGTGGCCCTGGCGCTCCAGCGTGGGCGGCTCGCTCGCGCCTATGGAGCTGGTGTTGCTGGCACGACAAATCACGTCACGCCATCCGCCGTTGCCATGTCCCGAAGGGGAAACATGTCAACACGCGTTGCACACACACACGATGGGGGCGTGTGCCCAAACACCAAGCACGAATCCAATCCTATTTTACTGAAGAATTAACATCCGTTTCGAAAGCTGGATTGCTACCCACCCAGGTAGTACCCAGGTATCTAGGCGCTTGGTCGCGTAAGGCTATACTTACCTTCCTACATAGGCAGGTTACCTTGGACTGGTAATCTTTTGCTTTTCTTCACGCTTGGTTTTATTTTCTTGCCGCAGAGCTTCTGAACTCGGGATGATTTGTTTTGGTACGGAGCATCATGTCTCTTAGTCTTTCTTTGCTCAATTCGAGCGGCTGGGGTGGCATTACAGTGATAGTTGCAACCTGGCCAGCCTCCTCAGTCGTCCACGACGCGTTTTTCGTCGTCGCCGTTGGCGTCGCTGGTCGTGACCCGTACTGTACATTGCACATTAATTAGGTAGCTGCGGTTCCTATCCCCCCCCCCCCCCCCCCCTCCCCCCTCCCCCCGATATAGACTTAATACTTAATGCTGGCCTCAATGCTAGCTAGCCAATCCCAGCCGGTCATTCACGATACTCCGTACAAGCGCCGTGCATATCCAGTCTCCTCCTTCATCTCACCAAACCTTGGGATCTGCGTTCATGCTCACCAGCCAAGCCGACATGCCGACATGCAGCTCGAATTACACATGTTTCTTCGAAAACCATTAACCTGCCGCCTTTGTTTTGCCCGCTCTGCACTTCATCGTTGCCTGATAGGACGTGCAGTAGCGTCTTTGTCTGTTCACCGTCTGCTCACCGATCTTTTGGGCCCCGCCGATTCGCCGCCCTCGTTTTGGCCTTTTGCATTACACATTACGCGCGACGCGGCTCAAGTAACACCTCCCCCCCACTGTCATTTATTCTTTCAAGTTGAGCATGGGTGTCTCGACATCGTCTTACGGAGAAGATCGTGGCACAGCGCCAGCTTCCACTACTAATATCGCCGTTCCCTATCTCATCACAGTCTATTGAACATTGCAAATCATTCCGAGACCTCTTGTCTTTTATTACTTGCTTCCTCCTAAGCTTTTTTCTAAAATAACCCGGGCCATGCCGAGTACCTACAATAATGCTGCCCTATGCCACATGGAATGCGGCGTAGAGATGCTGATTAGAGACAATGCCTGGGTCGACATGACCCAATTCCTTGCTATGCCAGCTTCGAGTTTTGTAATTAAAGACTGAAACTTGTAGCCTTCTTCGGGACTCGCACCATAATCCATCTTCGTTAATGCAATAAAAATCCCGCCGTGTCTGACATAGGAGCTTCGCTTCTTAGCCCTGTTGTTGTTATTATTGTTATTGTTGTTGTTGTTGTTGTTAATCTGAGCTGCCACCAGCCGACACTTTGTTTACCAGGTTCAACTGGACCCATATCTGGATATCCACATTCAGTCTGAAATGACTGATATGCAAAGGAAATAGTATGAGAGCCTTGCACGTCTGCCGTACAGTTTACACTCATGATGCATCACATCGCGTGAGAACTCAAGCAGCATTGTACCGTACGCAGGTCCCTACCTACCTAGCACCCAGTTCACACACCGTTATCCACGTCCTGATGTACTTACCAGGGCATTTGACTTCCAGTCCTCTTCGTCACAATGTTCGCATGACTTGATGATATGGACTATGAACCACCATCACCAGATCCATATGGGGAGACCCAAATACCGTTCTAACAGTAGCCCGACAGTAGCTCGACACTTTGGAAGGCGCCATACACGGCTCACAAAAGGCGCACACGGCTTCGACTTGGCAAGATTGTTTTGTATATATAGTCTAACTAATTTATTGCTGCAGTTGTCCAGCAGCGATGCCGTGATATTTGCCCCAGACGAGGCATTATAAGGCAGCAGTCCGCCCTCTCCAATCACGCTATTTAAACTTCATAATTCCCATCCCTTTATTCATAAATGGTCGCCTAGACCCCTCCTCAAGTCTGTCCTCAAAGCGAGGAGGTAGACCGAGCTGGTTGGACCGTATCATGATTGCTTCGACTAACGCAAGTCCCTTGCGGATGACGAGTTGATTTACAAGTCATCGTCGGAAAGCTCACCGGGAAGAGGTTGAGCAGCGGCAGTCTCCATCTCCTTACGGTACTCAGCCATGAGAGCCTCGTCGACTTGAGCGGTGGGGGGGGCCAGAGCAGGGGCGGCAACGAATTCCTGCAACATTCATTAGTAATCGCCGGTATTGTAGCGAGACCTTTTCGGGCCATCACAGGGCCTCTGCACAGAAAATGCGTACCAGTTGGGGGTTGCCAACCAGCTTGCGGGCCAGCCAAAGGAAGGGCTTCTCGAAGTTGTAGTTGGACTTGGCAGAGATGTCGTAGTACTGGAGGTTCTTCTTGCGGTGGAAGGTGATAGTTTTGGCCTTGACCTTTCGCTCCTTCACGTCGACCTTATTACCACAAAGAACGATGGGGATGTTCTCGCAAACACGGACAAGATCACCTATTGAGTCGTCAGAGCAGATCCTGCGAATAACTCTTGTGCCCTTTCAAATGGTATGTTAGGGAGAGTACGTACGGTGCCAATTGGGAACATTCTTGTAGGTGATACGAGAAGTGACGTCAAACATGATGATACCGCACTGGCCATTGATGTAGTATCCATCACGGAGACCCCCAAACTTCTCCTGGCCAGCGGTATCCCAAACATCAAACTGGATCGGGCCAAAGTTCTTGAGTCCAAAATTAGCTGCACCGTCGGCACGTGGGGAGATGTGACCACACTCACGGTAGTGAAGCCAAGTGGGTGGACGTCGACGCCAAGAGTGGCGATGTACTTCTTTTCGAACTCACCAGTCAAGTGACGCTTGACGAAGGTAGTCTGATAGCGGATCGATCGTCAGTAAAAACTCTCATCGGTTGACCTTCGGGTTGGCGACGGTCGCTTGATAGGCGGGGAAGATGGCATCGCGTCACCAAAATCCAGAATAGTAGAGAGGGCAAAGTTCGTCACTGCAATGTGAAACCAACCTTTCCGGTACCACCATCGCCGACAAGCACGAGCTTGAAGATGGGGGTCTCCTGTTGAGCCATACTTGTGATATCGGATTCGTCGCAGCACGAAAAAGTGATGTAAACAAGCGGGGTGCTAGGAGGGTGGTGTTAGCCAACAGTGGGCGACGCGAGGCAGTCGAACAATTCAAAGGAATCACATGAGGTTGGGAGGGTGGCAGAGATGTGATTCGGAGGTCGAGAGGGATGACAATGGATGAATCTTGCGGACTGAGATTACCTTTTCTGCGGTCTAACTGACGTTAGTGGGATGTGCTTCAAGAGATAAACTTGCACAGACAAGGTCGGTCAGCCTAGATGTATGAGGGCAGCGGGGAACTCTTCTGGCCAGGGCATCCAAAAAGCGAAAAATTCAGTCTGCTGAGGGGGGGGGGGAGGGGGGGGAGGGGGTGGGCTGATGCACGTGATATCACTGCATGAACCTGCTCCAATCAAGAGCCGCAACTTTGGAATAACGTCAACTGGTCACCGCCTCTCTTAAGTACATTAAATGCGATAATTCTGATCAATACCTGAGCTTGCCCGAGCTTTGCCGAGCTGCTTGGCTTATCACCCTGACTACTTTGCAAGATTTGACAGTTTTCAAAACAAGATTGCGTGGCGAATCGTCTGGGTGCGATCAGCGATCCGCATATAAATAATACAGTATGGCGCCCTTGGGCACAGACGCCCTGCGTCAAATAAGTGTCGGGCGCCAGTAGTCGCTCAGTCATGCTTCCCAATGGATGGTCAAGATTTCTACGCGTCGCGCACTCGCTTGCCATATCACACCATGCCTAAAGTCACCTTGGAAATGCTAGCCTGACGGCCACTGTTCTACGTTTGCCGAGAATTTCTTCTGACCAACAAGGGCAAGGGCAAAGGGCAAGGGCAAAGCTATTATTCGCGCGCCGTGCAGTGCCCAAGCTAAGTTCCTATGGCCAACCCCTTGGGCTGTCAACCAAGGTTGTACACGCACAGAGCCGAGTCAGCTGCCTAATAGCACGAGAAACCTCGCCACCGATGTTCAGCACACTGCCTCGCAATTTGGATTCGCATTTCGCAATCTCGTTCGTGTCCGTACAAATGTTGTTACAAGTCGAGGCTTCGTCATGTGTTTGTGGGGATGCATGAAGTCATGCTCTGAAACGTTTCTCACAGAGGTAGGATGTGGCATCCCAACATGCCGCGGCCTCCCCAGTTCCGCGCTGGTGTAAGGGTAAGGCGTAGCTCCTGGCGTTGGGCAACACCCATAGGTCTCGAAATTTTGATGAAAATATTGCGCTGAAGGCACGTCAGCAAGCGCAATACCACATGCTGGATTGTAGCACATACCCCTTCGTTGCCCTGGACGCACTCTGCCACTTTTTTGAGGCTGTCGTGGTTGGTCCTATTCACGTATCCAAAATTGCGAATCTCGTCACCTTGCTTTAGTCCTGCACGATCGGCTGGGCTGCCAGGAGCAACAGAATTGACCTTTGCAAAGGGTTCGTCCAAATCGCGTGTCTCGGAGTCGGGTAGCACAGGATGAACAGTACTATCAGATGGACAGCTGCCCACATCGCTTTCATCTAGGCTTGCGAAATGTTCATGCAGATATTTCTCGATATTGGCCATCAAATCCTTGTAGTCATTTCTGAGTCGGATGATTCTGGCTCTGGTAGTGCGTACTAAGCAGAGTCAGCAGGCAGTCTATCAGTAGTCAGGTCGTGATGAGGTAGGAGCGCACTTTGAGCAACGTCAATGTCAGAACGCGGAAAACCGTCTCTGGTGACAAGAGGCGTTTCCATGTTGACCCCATGCTGTTAATTTGTTAGATGACGCCCGGCTCTCGGCTCTCGGCTCTCGATTCTACTCGAGACAAGACAAGACGAGACAAGACAAGACAAGCATAAACTGAAATAGACCATTGGAGGCGATATCGACGTAAACGTACGGATTCAAGAACACCCCCAAGGGTTTTGAGTTCTTCCTCCAGGTCGGTTTTCTTCCGCTGAAGCTCGCCAAAGCTGAGATGTGCCGCGCTGCCATTTGTGACTGAGGTGGTGGAAGTCGGACCCGATGGTACAGTTGGCGCATGTAAGTTGTCCATCATGGGTGTATTATTGGCCAAGGGTAATTGATAAGTTGTGCTAGAACACACAAGACTTTGGGTTGCGTCGAGGAGTCTATTGCTCGAGCGTTGCTCGTCAGAATCTTGGCACACTATTGATTGCGGGGTTCAAAGCAGCTCACCTAGCAACGCACCCTGCGTCAGCCTAACAGGTACTTATAGGGGTATGTACCTAGGTAGAGAATTCATGTCGCACTTAATTAAGCGCAACGTTGCTACGGGAGGTGCTAGAGCGTGCCTGCCAGCTTTGCTTTGTTAAGAAGCAGCTTACTTCCTGCATTTTATTAGCAGCAAGACCTATCGGCAGCAACAAGACCTTTGTACGTAACAAGACCTCTAGCAGCAGCAGAACTAACCTTTGTACAAGACCTATCTATCAATAGCATTACAACTCACACAGTTTTGCGCCACCTATGGCAGGGTCTCTTCGCTGGCATCGGTCATATTATCATGCCCACCAGATTTCAGTGTTTTCGATATTCACCAGCAGTGACGCAAGAGTCAATATTCGGGAATTGACAGACAGCCGTGCCAGATTATATGATTATATGACGCCATGGCAACGCCGCACAAGTTTCCAGACCATGAAATGGTAACATCTTGGCATGGCGGAGCTTGGCGAATTCTCAAACGATTTGAAGCTGCCGGCAGATGTGACATGATGCACTTGATGAGTCTAACTATACCCAAGGTAAAGTAGCGACTCATAAATTGCTTGGTGCACTTCCCACTAGCCTTCTATGCCTTTGGCCATTACATCCCCTTGGAACCCGGAGAAAGACAGAAAGAAAGTTGGACATTGACGTTGCTGCATAAGCAAGTTAGTGGCTGCCAACTGCTGATTATATGCGAACCTGCGAACCTGCGAACCTGCGGATCTACGATTCCTAGGTATTCTGTAGTCTGTTTTCTACATTCTTGCAATAAAAAAAGTACAAGTTTGCTAGACTCTAGGGACGCGCCTTCGAACGTGGGTCGTGGCTGCGGCGTGGTCCACAAAATCGCATTGGTCTGTGCACCCGACCGCCTGCGTGATTCACTACCTACTGCGCCTACCCAGGCAGACGTCACTCTAACCATTCATTTTTTCGATGCCTTCTCAACATCACTATCAGCCCAGCCATCATCCACCATGGCGTCAAAGGTAGACGCGCGACTGCTCAAGTCGACGAAATTTCCCGCCGAGTTCAGTAAGAAGGTTGACATGCAGAAAGTCAACCTGCAAGTCATGAAGAAGTAAGGGCAACGCAGCCAGTATGTCGCAGAACGACAGGAAGCTGACCTAGCCTTTGCAGGTGGATTGCAAACCGAATATCTGACATTCTGGGAAACGAAGACGACGTCGTTATAGAACTTTGCTTCAATCTTATAGAGGGACCACGCTATGTAAGCTTCTACAATCATCACCCGCTCGACAACGCATAGTGATCTAGGGGTTCCTCAGATTCTGACAATGACTGTGGCAGCCCGACATCAAATCACTTCAGATCCAGCTGACCGGATTTCTGGATAAAGAAACGGCGTCTTTCTGTAAAGAGCTATGGAATCTCTTGCTGAGCGCCCAAGGCAGTCCTCAAGGCGTACCTAAAGAGTTGCTCGAGGCCAAAAAGCTGGAACTTATGCAAGAAAAGGTACGTCAATATTCACAGTCTAAGATTCTCCAACTAACGGCTTATTGGACTGACGCTCGACTAGAGGGATGCTGACAGGGCTGCTGATGATGCTCGCAGGCGGCGTGAAGACTTCGATCGCAGGGATCGTGAGATTTCAGACCTTAAGCAACAAGATCGACGAGAGAGAACAAACCACCGTGCTGATACTTGGCAGGGAAGCCGACGCGACAATCAGGCTCCTGATAGCCGCTCCCGGAGAGGAGATGACGAGCGGACAGGAAAATCCGGTCGAATGTTGGAAGCTCAGGCTCGAGCTTCACGAGATTCGTATGGGCGCGACAGCTATGTCCCTGATACTCGACGTAGTCGACCCAATGAGCACAAACGACGTCGGGACCCCTCCTCTTCCGCAGACGTATCATCACGGTCCAGGTCTCGAGGTCGCAGTCCATCTATCGGCAGTGGTGCGTCTCCTGGTCCGGCGCGTCGAAGATCCTCTCCAATACAACGTGGCTCTCGGAAGAGGTCGAGGTCACCCCGTGGGGATGCTTACCGTCCCCGAGTCGTCAGAAGCTATCGAAGGGGCCGTCGTTCTGGACACGATTGTCAATCTCGATCCACATCCTCCGGTCGCAGCTCTCCAGCGCCGAAGAAGAGAAAGGGGTCCGAAACGCGTAGCCGTTCACCCTCCCGCCGTAGACGACGGTCGCCATCTCCTTCCTCGAGCTCTTCTCGTCGATCAAGATCACGCAGTCGTGGCAGAAGTTCATACGTACACAGAAGATACACACGTCATCGCAGCAATGAGTCTCTTAGCCCCGACCGACGGTGTAGGACAAGTCGGGACCGCAGAGAATCGGATGAGGGTTGTGAAAGGCAGAGAAGATGAAGACGAAGAAGTTCCTCCGCATCTTCCAACAACTCCAGGGGAAAGTCCTTGGAGATCATATGAGACGAATACCTTCACTGCTTAGAATCGCAGGTGGCGGAGATTGAGAATGCACCTTCCCTTGAACAGGGTGGTCAGAACGGCAGATTGGATTTCTTCGTACCAGAAATTACGCCTCGTCATAAATGTAGATTGTCATGAGCCAACGCACTAACACGACAATTGAGGTTGGGGCAGCAACGCAAAGTCTATCTAGCTTTCGTCCAGCCCTCTACTTTCCAATGTGTATTTGTGATGGGAATCCATCAATACTTCAAGTTGGCTTTCAAAGAACTGGACTAATAGCGGGCAACTGAAATTCTATTTACATGATAGTATTAGTTCAACTGCATACCTTCATGAGCAATCATTGCAGAGGGCCGCCAATACATGTGCTTCGCTCGCAGAACAGGGTGACAGAAAATGCGGAAAGTATGCGAAGCTCAAAGTCAAGACTATATTGGAGACAACCAGACTCGAATTGAAAAAAAAAAAAAAAAAAGTAATTGGAAAGCATGAGTGCATAGTAGGATTCAAGCTAGCGTGGTAAACCGGTTGAGACTGGACTCGATTTGTACTGCGTAAACATCACAAAGCTATTGGGCAAGTTACGTGATTTAACTTGAACCAACAATGGCGAGCATGTGCTTGAAGAATGCGTCACTCACAAGTACATCAAAGGAACGACAATACTACTTGAACTCAGCAATTACATCATCAGCAGTGTGGTACTTACAGAACTCTTCGCCACACCTCATTATGTGTACCTGGTCACGTGGTCACTGGCTCGTCCACCACGATGAATCCATCGCAACAACATCCATTCTAAGTACAGTCAATACTATACAGCGACCCCCCGCCTGAGCCCTGAAACTGCGCTGCCCGAGGCCAAATCAGCTTCATTGGCATTTGCGCAGTGCGCATGGCGGATCCCAAGAATGGCAGCGCCACAGGGCCCCTGCCAACACTGGCAGAATACAAGAAGTCCCAAGCGCGGGTGCGCGAACTCGTCGAGAAGCGCAGAGCCCTGGAGAAGCGGCTTGTAAGTAGGGAAGAATTTGAATTATTACGAGCACAGACACAGAAAATGCCCACCGAAGTTGGTAACTGACAGTGACTGGCCAGAATCAGGTAGAGGAAAGCATCATAACCAAAGAAGCATCCTATCTCGAAAGCACACCGAGCGGCAATATCATCACGGGCTTCGACAACTATATGAAGGGAACGAGCGGTGCTGCCGCCCAAAGACGCAAGGCAGGATCAACTGACCAGAATCGGGTATTTTCAAAGTCCTCGATATCGTATAGACCAAACAATGGGGTATTTACAGACAGCTCGATTCCTTCTGTCTTGGTTCCGGCAGTATTGCGTGCGATGCTAACCAAATACCCCAGGACTCGACGCCAGGTTCAACGCCTGCCTCACATGCGCCAACGCCCGTATCGGCCACTTTCCGCGACAACGGAACGCCTTTGTCTGGAGCTGGAAATAAGAACAAGCCCAAGAAGAAGGGGGCAGCGGCGGCGGCAGCAGCGGCGGCAGCAGCAGCAGTGGATAAAGAGGTCGAGGACAGCGAAAACGATGGTGGAACAAGCAAGAAGAGAACCAACTTCGGGGCGTCGAGAAAATAAAGCATTGCTTTTGCTTTAGAAGAGGAGACTATTAATTCGATGATTTCTCGTGATGATGGAGTTTGGGGTTTCAGCGGGAGCGGATATTTTGAAACTATACTGGATGACATAGTGCATAAGCAAAAATGCTATCGGCCGAGCGCTGCTACGGTCGTAATTAGAAATAAGACGAGGCCATGTTGTATGGCCTTCAAACATGATAGATTGCCTCGGGCCTCTGGAGAGGGGTGCAGAACGATTGACAAATGGCGGGCATGAGTTAAATGTTTACATTTCGAGCTGATGCCATCGCCTACGCTACATTTTTACAATACGTGGCATAGTGAAAGGCGCAAGACTTACAGAGTCCTGGGTCAAAGGGAAGAAAAAATATGCTTGTTTTGTTTAAGCCGCAACTACAGGCCAGTTTAGAGGTCATGAAAGTGCAGACGCAGCTAGCAAGGAAGAATAAGTGTTCTAGATGCTATTCGACGATTGAACACCAGTGACCTAGTTGGCGCTACAACCGAGAACCGACTGTGCCTGGATGACGCCAATCCATGAGACTGAAATTGAATCTTTATCCATCGGCGGCCACCGCCCAACGAGGATCAGCCAGTCCGAGTTCAGATGCGGGGGCGGGTATTCCATTGAGGTACTCGCACGTAATAACGCCGTTGATCGATTGGAAAGGTCTATCAGAATTCGCATGCCATATCTCTGATGCTACCCCTATAGCCCTTCTCCCGACAGGTTCTTTGCTGCTCTCCTTTCTATGCTACGCTCGGGGTCGTGATGCAAATCGGGTTTCCCTGACACTGGAATGCCCGCCATGACTATCCATGCTGCTCGATTCACGCCAGAGGTGCTCCTCTCAGCGCCTCGCCGCTCATCAGGCGTACCCAATTCGACCGGGGAGCTGGTTCTCTATACGGTACGTCTGGACCGAAGCATCGATCAAGCTGTGCGGGTAAGGGATCGATCAAGTCTCGTTGCTGACGGATCCGCAAACCACCAGGTTTCCGTGTACTCGTTTGAGACACACTCCAAGTCCTCCCAGATTCGCGTTTTAAATATCAAGGAAGGTACCTCTCACCTCATCTCCGAGGACCCAGGAGCGAGTGATCCTGTTTGGATCGGCGAGCATGAGGTCCTGTATCTCAAGGCCGGTGACAATGGAAGTACCATGATTATGACCCAGCAGGTGCTGGACAAGTCCGAGTATAAGCTGAGCTCTATTCTCCTAGAGGCGTGTTGTCTCGAATAATGTCAAATTTGAGGATCTAATATCTTTTATAGGCCACAACTGGTCCACTACCTGGCTGGTAGCATTTCGCACCCCAAAAGTAAAGTTCTCTCTGTTGGCAAAGTGGCTATCTGCTTTGCCGGCGTTTCGACCCCGGATGGAGGTCTCTACTGGCCACCGGCCGAGCAAAAGCCACATGATTCGGCCAAGATCTACACTTCACTCTTTGTTCGTCACTGGGACACCTGGAACACTGCGAACCGAAACTCGTTGTGGTATGGGCAGTTAACCAAGGATGGTGGCAGGTGGAGTCTCCAGGATTCTACATTGACAAATCTCCTCGCTGGTACCAATTTAGAATGTCCGGTGCCTCCATTCGGCGGCGTGGGAGACTTCGATATCTCTTCGCACGGCATATGCTTTGTCGCCAGAGATCCCAACATCAACCCCGCACGACACACCAAGACAGATCTCTATTATGTGCCCATCAAATCTTTTCTTGAGACTCCTACGACGCCTCAAATCGTTGAGACCGGCAAGCTTCAAGGTTATAGTATTTCTCCTACTTTCAACAATGATGGCACAAAGATTGCATTTGCCAGAATGAAAAATATTCAATATGAAGCCGACAAACCTCACTTGCTGCTCATTCCAGATGTCAGTGACCTGAGCAAAGTCCACGAATTCTATGAGACCAGCGACGGTGAGGGTGGCTGGGACGTGAAGCCTGACTGGATCGTCTGGAGCCATGACGAGAAGGAGCTGTTTGTGGGTGCACAGAAACACGGCCGAGTCGTGCTCTGGAAGCTTCCGTCGTCACCTGCTGAAGCAAAGGAATCGCCAACACTGATCTATAAGCAAGGATCCATTAGCGATGCTAAGCTGCTCGGCACTGGCGCCACTCTACTGATAAGCTCCAAGTCGCGTGTGGAGAGTTCGTTATACACGGTGTTTGACCCCAATTCGAAAACTGCGACGGAACTGTCATCAAGCTCCAAGAATGGTAAATCGTTTGGTCTTGATGACTCGATGAAGGATGAGATCTGGTATAGAGGCTCCATGGGGTATGACGTCCATGCTCTCGTGACCAGACCATCTAACTTCGACCCCTCGAAGAAATACCCTCTCGCTTTCTTCATCCACGGTGGACCTCAAAGTGCTTGGATGGATGACTGGAGTACACGATGGAATCCGGCCATCTTTGCTGAACAAGGTTACATTGTTGTTGCCCCAAATCCCACAGGCAGTACTGGATACGGGCAGAAGCACACTGATGCTATCAAATGCAACTGGGGAGGGAACCCATACGAGGATCTCGTCCTGTGCTTCGAGTATTTGGAAAAGAACGTGGATTACATTGACACCTCACGGGCCGTTGCACTGGGAGCGTCATACGGAGGCTATATGATCAGTAAGTATGTCGTTTCTCAAACTGCTCTACACGTACCTTTGGTCAAGGCAACACTAACTTTTGACAGACTGGATCCAAGGTCACCCGTTCGGTCGCAAATTCAAGGCACTCGTGTGCCACGATGGCGTTTTCTCTACCCAGAACCAATGGTCGACCGAGGAGCTTTTCTTCCCTGAGCACGACTTTGGCGGCACATTGTGGGAGAGCCGAGATATCTACGCGAAATGGGATCCTTCGCTTCACTGTCAAAACTGGGAAACACCCATGCTGGTACGTGGAACCCAAGGCAAAGTCCAGTGAAGGAACAAACTCTGAAAAAAAAAAATAATAATAAAAAATTAGGTTTTGCATAACGAACTGGATTACCGACTGCCCATCTCTGAAGGCCTCGCCATGTTTAATGTCTTGCAGGCGCGAAATATCCCAAGCAAGCTCGTTGTATTTCCAGATGAAAACCACGTAAGTCGAGACATTTTCTCTTGCCCCCCGAGCGCTGGCATACTGACTATGACAGTGGACGCTTAAGCCAGAGAATTCTATTGTATGGCACAGAGAGGTGCTGGGGTTCATCAACAAGTATAGCGGAGTTGCGGATTCAGTTTGAGGCCGGAGGCTCTATAGGCAATGATGCTAAACAAATTTGGATTAAGAGTTCAAGAATCTGATAGTTTTGACATGGGACAAATAAACCAGTGGTTTACATCGGTTTTTTTTAAGACATATTAGTGAAACAAGCGAGTGGTGGCTCGCTTGACAGGCTCCGCGCCAAACTCTAGCAACCAATACCGTGCGAGGCACAGTCTTGCCGCACGGTTGTCGTCCTGCAAGGCTGCAAAGCAAAGAGCAATATCCCGTAGCTACGCAGGCTACGGAGTGCAAACAAATGCAAACAAGCAACCTCCAACCTTGGTGCGACCCTACATCCACGTTATCTGCACTACCCAGCATTTCTAGAGAAGGAGTTTCCTCCGGTCACCGAACAATGCGCTGCACGATCAACTCGCAAGACAGCCGATGAGGTCCGACAGCAGCGACACCATCGGTCATCACGAGCAAGCTCGCTCACATTTATTCCCTCCAGCATCTACCAGCACACGCCGCCCACGCGTGCCAGATCTCGAGCGGGCGACGACGGAAACGCCCAGCTTCGTCCTCCCGCAGCGCCCCGGCCGCTCGCCCCTTGCACAATGACGACCCATTCAGCCTTCTTCCACGCGCTCCTCCGACCGTCCATCCTGCAGATCCTCCGGGCAACGGGCTACCACTCCGCCAGGCCGTCGGTCGTGGATTCTCTCACGGACATCGCGGCGCGGTACCTGTCCGCGCTGTGCGAAGCGACGGCCTCGCACGCGATACACAACCACGGCGACGCGGGCGACTACTCCGTCGTCGACATCAGGCTGGCCCTCCAGCAGATCGGTGCGCTCCAGCCGGAGAAGATAGCCACGGAGCAAGCCTGGCTCGGCGAAGAGGATCTGCGAGGCGTGGGAGAATTCATCGAGTGGTTCTCGGGGCTGAGAATGCGGGAGCTCTTGGAGATGGGGGCCGGCGACGGCGAGGTCGACGCAACTGATTACTTGAGCGGTATGAAAAAAAAAAAGCTCTCTTTTGCACACTGACGGCTCTTCTTGTTTTTTTTTTTTTTTTCTTTTTCTTTTTTTCCTTCTCCTCTCTGCGCGTAGCCTCGGTCGCTAACCTTGCGCAGCTCTGAAGAAGAAGCATTCCAAGACGGCCGAGGAGAGCAAGTACACCGGCACCGTGATCGGGAAGCCCCTCGACACAATCACCGAGATACAAGTAGAAGGGGGTCCCGTCACGAGCATCAGCGACTGGATCCAGCAACGGAGCTCGATCATGCTCCCCGCAGAGACGAACGGCGCCGGCCGGCACGGCAGGGGCTCACCGACGCCGAGCTCAGGCCTGAGCTCCGTCGGAAGCAGACTGGGCGATGACGGCGAGGACATGGATCTCTCGTAGGAAAAGACGTCTCCGAAGGGGAACAAGACGCGCGGTGCTGCCGCGGGGAATAAGTTTACAAACAAGGGCGTCCGGTCAAAAGCGATCGCGTCTGTGACGCGGGCTCGACGCAGCGATGCGCCGCAGCCGAGGAGGTCTGGACGAAAGAGGATGCCTCGGTTATTCTTTGACCAGCAGCGCGGTTGAAAAGCAAAAGCGAAATAGGCCGGGTATTTTTTATTTTTTGTTTCTTTTCAAAAATCTTTTTTTCTTGAGTACTGCATAGCGCTGGAGTTTGGAGGCCGAGGGAAGCCGTGTCTCGCAGCGGTCGTGGGACGTAGATTAAGCTTGATACCTCTCTTGCTTGCTTGGTTAGGTGTTCCTCGGTATTGTGTACCTTGGTAGATAACAAGTCGGTTAATGGGACAAAATTGCGCGTGACAAGACTTGTTGTTGCTGACGACGAGACACTTGCACCTGCACGTGGTTATGCCTTCTATAGTACAATTTTAAATTCCCACGGCGCATGCCTATTCTACAGATGGTCCTCCTTCAGCGCTACCGCTCTCGAACATGATCTCGGACAAGCCCATCTGCTTCATTGCCCCCCTGATGGCAACCCGAGTGGCCTCGTCCTCCCCGCTGGGCCAGTACTTCCTGACGAGAAACTCGGACAACGCGTGCTGCCTGCCCTCGGCCTCCAGCCCCTCGACGTCGCCGCCTGCACATGCCGTCAAGCCCTGGTCCATAGACCGCTTGGCCAGGATCAGTCGCCGCCTCTGCGACGGGGTATCCCACTGCAGTTTCGTCGTCTTGAGCACGAGTTCCAGCGCGAGCGTCTCCGTAGGCAGGAAGCGAAATACGTGTCTGAGCGCGGTGAGGGCGACGACGAAGCCCGCGTTGTCTGTCAGGCGACGGAAGGTATGGAGTATCTTGCGCGCAAGCTGTGCGTCCATGCCCTCTGGTTCAAACACAGACTTGTGCTTGACTATCTCGCGGAAGAGCGTTCTTGTGCTGCCAATCTCCTTGGGCAGGGACGCCGGGGGGAGGATATGGAGGCGGTTGATGGCGAGGGTCTTCCAGAGGATGCTGAACGTGTAGGGGTCGGGTGCGATGCCCCGGTCCGTGACGAGCGACTGATAGAGTTGCAGTGCTTCCTTTGGCCGGCCCGCTTGGATGTGTGATTCGAGGAGCTGGTTCACCATGAAGGCGTCTGGGCTGATCTTTGCGTCGTGAAAAGCATCCCACAGCGCAGCCATATGCGTGTCGAGTTGTCGCAGCTGATAGTTTTCTGCCAGCAGACAAAACGTCTCCAGAGTCGCTGTCGGCCATGGCGGAGGCGACGAACTCGTCGGGTTTACCGACGCAGTGGTTGTGTCGTGATCAGATGCTCTGGATCTGACAAAGCGGACCCGAGATTCAATCATATCCCAGGCGAGTTTGTCTGCACGTTCGAGGTTGTCGACGCCTCTAGATCTCTGCCACGCGCCAATGAGTCCATTCAGGTGAACCGAAAACGCATTTACACCCTTCTGGCGCATAAAGTTGACCACACTCCACGCCCCATTCAAGTCACCGGCGCCAATGAGTCTCTTGAGCCATTTGCCAACGAAGAACTTGTTCGCGATCACTGAAGGCATGTACTTCTGTTTCTTCAAGTCAATCCGTCCATCGCTCATCATGTCAACAAATGCGTAGAGCGCATTCTCCATCTGATTTGTGCCCAGAAAGTACGAAACGACCTGATCATAGTCTGCGAGCTTCATCGCCGTCCCGAGGCGGCCTCTCATCGTGCGATAAGCGTTCCAGGCTCGCTCTTGGCTCTCTGGTGTTTCCTGCTCCGAAAATGTACGGATAAGGGGCATCAGGATGCGCGGATCGCCGTTCCTCTCGAAAAGCCTGTCTACCGCTCTCTCAGCTTGATCCATATCACCGACTCGGCAGAATATCCGAACGCCGAGCTCCCAGAAGCCCTGGAAGGTTTCGGCCTTTTCATGTCCCAACGTGCTGACGCATCTTTTCCAGTTCTCTATGGCTTTTGCCTCCCACCCATCCACAAAGACTGCCTCGATTATGAGGAGCTGTTGTGAGGGGCTCAATGTTACTTTGGCTTCGCTCATATCCCTCGCTAATAGGGCCGCGTGCTCCAAGCGGTGAACGTTGACAGATTCGTCAGCGGAGAGCACCGCCCATAGAAGATCCCACACGTCCACCTGGACGTTGTTATAGCTTCGTGTCAGTATAAGCCTTGCCGCATGGTAGGCTTTGTAGACCGCTGATACTGTGTTTTTACTCAGACCAGACCCACGACGCAACTCCCTGAAGGCCAATGCCAGACTATGATTCAGTCTGCTTATTTTTTTCCGTTGGTTCAGCGTCCACGGCTTCTCAGAGATCTGTGGAATCACCACTCGAGGTTGGCCGGTATCACCGGACAGAGATAGATTGCTTATATCCTTCCGTAGCTCATCCAGAACATCCTGAGGCAGGTTTGCGCCTGCGCTCTCTATTTCGGCGTCTATTGTTTCTGTGTATCTCTCCATTCGCTCTATCATCTTCTCCAGGCGGCTTGCAGAGTCGACTTGGTTCAAATCTGCTCCGCCGACTTCTCGCAAGACAGCTTGAAAAGCATCCCGCTCTTCCCTGGAACCTAAGCTTGATTGTATATCACGAAGCGCCTCCTTGAGCTCACTCCCATCAAGCTTGCATACAGAGTCTCCGAATTCCGCGTCATCTGGTAACTCGCTTCGCTCATTACCGTTCTGTTCGAAAAATCGTACCGAAAAGCCGTCCGTCTTTTCATCCGACTCCGACATTTGCTGCAAGCTTTTCAACCCTTGAAGGTAGCTGGCTAATTCTGACCTGCTAGGTTGTCTCGAAATTTCGGCGTGATTTCGCGGCCCGCGTACTTTCGTTCGCGCTTTCGTTGAAACTGCTTGGGAGCTGTAAGCAGCTATTCTTCTTGGCTGCGTTGTCTGCCGCCGAATAGCCAGCAGACATGACCGACATATTGAACCATTCGGCCTCCACAACTCGAGAACAAATGACCGACAAGGCATGTTCCTCGAGTATGCATTGCGTTTCGTCCAGCCAAGTGTTGGAAAGATCTCGACGGCTTTGCTTTTACATGGCCCCCTAAGCATGTTGCAGCAAAAAGATTCAGACTTACAAGGGCTCTTTATCGATAGACAAGGATTGGAATTGGCGCTTGTGCCGGGTCGAAGATTCGGCCCACCGCCTGCCATTCTTAAGTGTGTGGAGGAGACTTCGTTGACGGCAGAAATTATTTTTTTTTGTCCACCCTCTCATGCGCGCGACTGCGCCAGAATTGCCTGACGTGAGACCTCATCAAGGAAAAGGTTATCGTTCTGAACGCCAAGAGGACGACGAGACAGCGAAATGTTCAACTCCCAAGAATACCTCCGGTTCACGGGCCACCGCTCGTTCACCAAGCGACTGACCATCTCCACCCTCACCGGTCGCCCAATTCACATATCGAAAATCCGAAGCACATCCCCCACGAACCCTGGATTAGCTCCCCATGAGATCTCATTCCTTCGACTCCTCGAAGCCGTCACCAATGGCAGCTCGATGCAAATCTCATATACCGGCACGACAATGACTTTTCACCCGGGTCTCATCACAGGCGCCATTGTCGGACAAGGCGCTGTAGATGGAGACGTCATCGAGCACAAGATCCCAGACACCTGCACGCGAGGCATCACATACTTCCTCCTCCCTCTCTGCCTCCTGGCTCCCTTCTCAAAAGCGCATATGAATGTGCGCTTCTCTGGATCCGGAGTCATCACCTCTGCTACAGAAACCGGCGACATCTCCGTCGATACGTTCCGAACCGCAATCCTCCCTCTCTTTTCACTCTTTGGCATTCCGTCTGTCAGAATCGAATTGAGGGTGCTGCAAAGGTCGTGCGCTGGTCCGGGCGGCAAGGGTGGTGGCGGGTGTGTTGAGCTTCGGTTTGCAAGCCAAGTCCGCTTACCCAAGACGCTGCATTTGAATCGCAGCACGGGTAGGATAAAGAGAATACGAGGTGTCGCATACAGCACAGGTGTGTCGGCCTCGAATAACAGTCGCATGATCCATTCGGCGCGCGAGGTACTGAACCCTCTTGTTTCGGATATCCACATTGCGGCGCAATACGACCAGGCTCCCCTGGTCCCGACCGGTGACAAGATGGGAAGTAAACGGCGTCTCGGGATCGGCTTCGGATTAAGCCTTGTCGCTGAATCCAGCGCTGTTGGAGTACTGTACTCTGCGGACATGGTAGTGCCCGCGTCAGGAGGTGCGGTTCCTGAGGATATCGGGAAAAAATGCGCATATCAATTGTTGGAGACCATCGCCCAGGGTGGCTGCATCTCTCAAGTCTCGGCCAGTACGGTGCTAATTCTGATGGCGATGGGTTCGGAAGATGTCGGTCGGTTACGGATAGGCCGAGACGTATTGGCAACGGAGGACATCGTCTTACTAGCAAGAGACCTCAAGACTTTCGGGGCAAGTAGCTGGGGGTTGCGAGACGTAGGTGATGAGACGGACGATATCATAATTTCAGTCAAGGGAACCGGCGTTGGCAATGTGGGGAGGAAAATAGCGTGAATGGAAGTAGATGGAACCGCCAAAACACCCTTTTTATACGAGATGACAATATATGTGAAGCAAACAAAGTTCAAGTTATGACTGTATCAAACAATCCAATATCTATCTATTTGGCCGCATTGTGGCAGATTGTGCGAGTGCCGCTCGTCTTCGAGCTTGCAAGGTCGCCAAAGTCGCCCCGTAGCTTATTGTTCGTAACGAGTGAGCCGCTGTGCGTTCGAGTTCGCCTGCCGCCGACATGACTGACTGTATGATATAGTAGTCCCCTAACACAGCATTTCCCGAGTTCATGATATCCGAGAGCTGGGCTCTAGGCGAATCCTCGCTTGCGCTTTGCTGTGGGAGGGAACTCGCATCGCCATTCTGTCCGCTTTCGTCTACAGCCTCGAGCAAGCCATTCGCATCTCGAGCTCCAGCACCGACACCTTCAACACCAGCCACGGTACTCGGCGCAGAAGCAGATACATGCTGAGCGCGCAGCGATACACCCCTTTCCTCGGCATCTAAATCCTGCGCTGGGCGCACAGCAGCCTCCATCTCTTCCGAGAGCCCGGGCAAAATAGGCCGGAACGTTTTCAGCTGGACCCGAAGCTGCTCCCGCTGGGTATGTACTGCGAGCATCAGGCACTGGACGGCCAGTATAGCAAAGTCGAGAAGTATGTAGTATATTCTAGAAGTCGCGGGCCGCTGTCCAACAAAATCGATAATGAGCCCTCCGTGTTGGTAGCCACGGTGGAAGTCGGGCCCGCGTGGGAGGGAGGTGAGCAGGTGAAGGAAGATGCAGATGAGATTCGGAACGGCGACGAGGAGAACGTGGACTCGACCGGCGGGCATGAGGAAAGGGAAACTCTCGTCCTTGGGAGTTAGATACATGTATTGCCCGACGGCACGCAGGAGGAATCGGAACATGGAACATCTAGCCAATGTCCGTTAGCGAGAAGCTGAGCGGCGAAGAGAGCGTCAGAAGCTGGGAACGACTCATGATCAAGACATACTCCATATAATACAGACCGCTTAGCTCCGCGAAGACGAGCAAGTCGAGAGTCTTGAGCAGGTGAGTGACAAAGGAAAGCTTTTTAGCAAGACCGGGATTGCGGTCCTTTTTGTCCTTCTTCTTGCGCCGTCTCCGAGACCTAGACGCCGATCGGTACTGGGATCCTCCATCCTCGGCGGCGCCTACGTCCACAGTCGCGGAGGCGTTGAGCGTGGGCGTCGAAGCCGTATTCTCGCCGGTTTCTGGTCGCTCGGGTGGGCTGTCATGGGCTATGACGGGCGACGTAGACGCCTGATCATGGTTCATAGTCGGTTTCCGTACCTCATCTGCACCGGGTTGATCAAGCCCTGCATTGAAGCAGCAGCAGCAGATCAGGCTCAGGCTCGAACCCTGATCGTCATGAGGATGAGTGCAGAGTGGCTTGTCGAGGATGCGCCGTGCTACGGACTGCGGCTAGAGGGATGACATGGAATGGAATGGAATGGAAGACGAGGTTGCAGCCCGGTCGACGTAGCCTTCTGAGCTTTACCACAAATGCTCATGTATTTTCTGTTGCTCGTGTGCTGATGCTTCACTACGTGCAGCGAGTGGGTGCATGTACGTACGGCCTGCAGCGTGCGCAGCTGGCTCCCTGGCTGCTGATTGGTCGGCCGGCTTTGGCTGCTAGTCTCAATCAGGCAGAACAGAGATTGGAGAGCTCAATCGAAAACACCAAGCTTTCGCCCCATGGACCGACATCTCCAGACTTGGCACCTTGGCACTTGAACATTTGTCTTTGGCCGATTATTCAATTGATTACTATTATTATAAGGTTGGTACTCCTGCCCCATATAATGTGCGAGATGGAGAAATGTCGATTCTGCCAACGCCTGGCACATCTCATCTTGTCGCCCTAATTATCCTTGCCCTCGAACCATACCCAAGGCTTGCAGGTATCACATACATCGCACTCTCCCAGCTTCTCCCCAAGTCCCTTGCAAGCCCGCATGAAGTCTCCAATCTCATTTTCCGTGACGCAGCAACCTCCGAAGTCGCATGAGTAGCTATAGGTATGCTTTGACCGGGCACATGCCAGTTGGCTGATGGCCTCTCCGCCAGTACAGGAACACTTGACGGCTTCACCCGCGGCGAACAGCGTGAAAGCTGCAGCGGCCAATTGAGCGATAGATACCATTGTCTAGCCTGGTAGTCAGTCACCAAACACCTGAGTGAGAAGGAAAGGAAGTTGCAAAGCAAGAGAATAAGGGGTCCTTACAAGATATTGCGAGATGAAGTATTCCCAGGTGAGGAGTAGGTAATGCGTGGTTTGTTTCGGGATTCGTGTCTGGCTGACTTGATTCCTTCCATCAGAACTCGAATATCGGGATATGCGTTCCCTATTTATACCCTGATGAGGCTCCGTCATCGAGGATGGATGGATAGACACCTCATAACAGTGGGTAACACCAGAAAGCTCTACCTTACTATTACTACTAGAAGGGCATTGGCCCATTGCCCCTATAGAGACTATAAAGAAAAGAAGCTAGGCTATAGCATTAAACAAGCTAAGAAGTCGCTCCACAATGCACAACAGAAACAACAGCTGCCCTAGCTAGCTTAGCAGGAGAGGTCTTCCTCCTTGCGTCATGGTCGCCATTCTGCGAGACAATTATTATTGCGGACAGACGAAGTCCAAGGAGTTTACCGAGTGGTGAGCAGAAGTTGGTCGCATATTCCACCCCGGTCTTTGCTTTTCGCCCAATTCTAAAAGGCCCGAGCTGACTTGATCTGATTTCTCACGTATGGCCCGGTAAGAAATTAATAAGTGTCCTCTGAGCGATACCATGACATGCTAACCCGGATCGAATGCAGGAAGCCTGTCATTTCTCACCATCTTGTTATGAAGATCTCAGGGCAGCATCTGCATGCCATGTAAGAACGATATAAATATATACCGGCTATACAAGGCTTGTTACAGGTGAGGGGTCTCCCAGTCGAGGGCCCAGAGTCCTGCAGCATCGGACTAGGCCTCATGTCGAAAGGGGTTGCTGTGTACGCTGTGCGTCCGTCAAGTTTACTCGCTCCAACAGGTGAAGGGTTTACTAACTGGAAGGGCTGACTTGAGCGTATGAGCTTCTGTGCTATGGTTGCTCCCGTAATTGTCTGCTCGCAGATGCATTACCTTTGCGCCGGACTGATTTTCGGCATGAACCAAGCGGTCCATGATTGTCTGGGAAGTGCAAACCGACGAGTCGTTATCCTTCATATGCGCCGCACAATGCTGAGCCGTCTGACTGACTGACTAGTCAGCACTTGACGTGGAATGTTGGGAGGAGTATAGTCAATAAATCAGCTTATATCACAACAATTAAGGAGTGACAGATCGCGACACGCCGTTGAGAATATCCGTTGGGAGCCCGCTTTGGACCTATTCCTGGCCTGTGATATCACGGCACCAGCTGGACGATCTCTTGCATAGGATGTTGTCCTCTGGCACTCTTTTAGAGATGAGGGCCTGATAGGTGAGATGAGGAAAGGCGATTTGCGCAGTTCTCTTTTCTTACAAGTGTACAGATTGACTAGTCTGAGTAGTTGTTTGTTGTTCCGGGCATCTAGCTGGTTACGTTACGGGAGCAACCTGCTTTGTGTTTGGGCATGTAGAAATCCAGCGTGTAGTGAGTATGGAGAGGGACACTTGCCAAATGGCATAATTTCTGCATCACTTGCGTACCTATATCATGCGTGAGGAGCAATAGCAATTATTAACAGCAGTTGTATACCTCAGAGTTGCGCAGCGGCGCCAACTGGGTCACGAAAGTGGCTAGCAGGCTAATCGTGAACTAGCGGCAGTTGAGGCAACGTTTGTTTTCCATGATAGAGTACTATATATGCTGCATGCAGGTATAATACGGAAAACCCTTTAATAAGCATTGAAGCATTAAATTCATTAATTCATTAATTCACGCATAGGACGAAAGCGGGGGGTTCCAACTCGCCTTGAGGGTAGGTGGAGCAGCTTCCTAACCTAATTCGGCAAGGCAGCGAAAAGAAAAGAAAAAATCGAACGGGATTATACTCCGTAGCAACGATTGGTCTGGCGATAACGGCTTTTGTTGAGGGCGAGCTTAGCAGCTTTGAGGGCCTCGTCATGCGTACAATGCTGCGCTGCGCAGCTGCTATTGCCCGGGAGACGACGAGCCAGGCTGGACCCAGTGGTGCAGGGGTCATTTTCTCCTGTGTGTATTACTAGAGACGTTTCGGGCACCTCATCTTCTTTACCCAGAAATACCCCATTGGGGCTAGCGTCTCCCACTTTGAACACTTCGTTTTGCGTCTCCGGGATAGACACTGCGGCATCCCGCCTGCGTTTCCCCAATGCCATTCTTCCCAACCAAGGACGTTAATCTCGGCCCGTTTATCCTGTTCTGTGCTCTGCTCCCTCTGATACAAGTCCATTCTGAGTCCTCCAAAAAGCGATGGTTAACCACTGCCAGTCAGACCTAGACTTTTACTTTCTTTTCCTACTTCTGGATTCTGTGCCCGATCTAGGAAGTTGATTCGGGTTGTTTGTCTTGGCTTGCCCCTTTCGGCTGGGCGACAACGAGACATTGAGAGGTTTTGCGCAGAAGAATTCACGACGACGCGAATGCAGCAAGCGTGCTGTGATGGGGATTGGAACTCTACTATGTCTGGTGGTTGCGAATTGCACGTTCCTCGGCAGGACCATGTCGCGACTGTGAAAAGACAGACTTGACTCGGACAACGGACGCGTCATCTCGAAGCGACTTTGCTCCAGACACACTCTTGTTTCTTGTTTCTTTCGATTTTAAAACATTGCATCATGGGCTTGAATACTCTGGCTGAAAGGTGCGGGCTACCGGCAGCCGAAGTCGGGAATAACGCGCCTGCGCTCCAAACATTCAAACAAGAAAGCGGCCTTTGGTTTGACTGATACTCTTTCGGTATCAAGCAGATATTGACTGAGCGCCAAGTTCAACCCCATACACTGCTCCCATCTGTCCTCCACGAAAGCATCGCGGGTGCCCGCTCCCGGGCTGACGTCATCCATTACGACCTGCTTCTTCCTGAATCCCCTCAGACACGGCTCACCTGAATTGCCCTGCTACTCCCCATCTACAGCCAGCACCCCTTCCGCGCTGATGAGCGCCGACCCTTAGGCAGGCAATCGTAGAGGCCGTTGAAAAACCAATGTTGCCCTCCTCATTTTCGGTTGGTAAATTCGACGGTTTAGCTGCACTACAGGCCACGCAGAAGTGGAGCCGGCAGCCAAGGCTTTCTGTGCCGGCATTAGTCTCGATCGGAGCCGCAGACATTACGTATGACGAACAACGACTCGAATCGACCACTTGTGATACACCCTCTCCTCCCCCGATTCAGATACCTATTCGTGCAATAGCTGCTGATGCCTGCGGGGAACCGCACAAGATCGATGAGCCGCGCACTCTGGCCGTGGCTTGCATCACCCCATCCATGCGAGACGGGGAGAAAAGCCAAACGTCATTGGAAAAGCGCAAAATGTCTATTCCGAGCAGAGAACAAGGCGGACATCGTTGCGATTAGTGGGCCGGGCCTGGTCTAGAGTGCAAATCCCGGGGCTGTCATTTGTCATTGCTGTCGCGCCCCCGTCTCCGCTTTCGTGATGGCATTGCCTGATCGATTCGCCGCCCCCGCCTTCGTCCTGCTGCCCTTCGCCCTTCTATTGAATAGCAGGTACTGGCTGATTCTGTTTGGCCAAGAGTTAAATAGAACGTTTCGAACCTCTCGTTTCCCTCCCCCCTCACCTCTACATCCTGTTGCCATATTTCCTGTGTCACAGTGACCATCATCATAGTTCGTCAAAGTTCCATCCAATCTTCATCCAGTCTTCATCAAAGACACCCCTTCAACTGCCCTTTCATCATGGCCGAGCCAAACCAGACTGTTCCTCCCGCCACCTCCAGCTCCCGTAGACGAGTAAGCTGCCCACTCCTGCCAAATCATGTGTCCACAGCGCTAATCCACCTGTGATACAGAGCTCCGGGTGGATGCCCGCTTTCGAGTCTCTCCAGACGCACAAGAACAACCAGGACGCCATTCGCCGCCAGAGCATATCTGACCAGCAGGCCAAGGGCGGTTTCTTCAGCCAGTTTTTCCACAAGTGAGTCTATCGATGAGTCATGTCGTTGATCAAGGACTGCCTCAGCTAACAGAATGTATCAGTAACTTTGGCCGCAACTCAAAGTAATCAACATGGCTGGTGGATAAGGGATACGAGTAATGAGACCAAAGGGCAAGAGCTTGACTATGTCTCGGGTGTATAGTAGACGGTGTGTCGGGCTGGATCCCGCGCTCAGGATGACGGTGCTTCTGTTCTTGTTGTAGTAAAACAATGTCGAATTGTTCGTATCTTAGTATATCCGCATTGATATATGCCACCACCACTGATTGCTGCAAGCATGCGCGTGCGTAGTTCAACCTTCTAAAACCGTTGCTGTACTGCAAACCATGTCTTGTTTTATCACTGCGAGCGATATTGTGCACACAAAAACCTCCTATCAGTGTATGTATGGAGAGAAACAGACCATCCCAAGGACTGACTTTTGCCCAACCAAACAACGACACCTAACTCCGCATGTCTAATTAAAAAACGCTGATGCAATGTGTCATGTCTTGACCATAAAAATCTATGCAAAGCAGTCAGCGTCTTTTATACAAGAAAGCGCCGGAACGTCACGTACCTGAGCCAGAGCCTTCGTATCCAACACCGCCTGCCTCTTCTGCGCAATAAACCGTGATCGTACAAAGTTTCGACTTCCTAGCGCCATAGACCCAGTTGTTGTCGGCGTCGAGGTCCCCGTCGTAACCGCTGAACTTGATGCCGAAGCCTCGGTCATGGGTTCCGTATCTTCACCGTCCTTCTTCCGTCTCTTCTTCTCTTTCTTCTCCTTCTTCTCCTTCTTCTCCTTCTTGTCTTTCTTCGGCTTTTTCTCATCTACTTGCTCGTTTTCGGCATCGGAACTTGTTGTCTTGGATTTAGACCGGGATTTGTCCTTCTTAGACATCTTTTTGGACCGGCCGTTGTCCTCGTTCAGATTGTCGGCTTCCCTGGCAGCTGCCAGTTTCTTGGCTTTTCGTTCCTCCTTTCGCTGTCTCTTCTCCTGCTTCATCGTGTCTTCACTTGAACCTGCTTCGCTATCGTCCAAATCTTCTGCCTTGCGTTTCTTGCTCTTTTTGTCCCCCTTCGACCTCCTGGGCTTCTTGTCTGCATCTTGCCTTTCCGTATCTGAGGACAGCATGGAGTCCACCACGCTAGGCTCTACCTTCATCTCGTTGCCGATGAGCAAGCCGCCTCGGACGAATCGCATTGGACCCCATTTTGCTTCCACGTATCTGTGTGTCTTGACTTCCAATCGGGCTTGTCTGTCTCCTTCGATCATGTCTTCTGATTTACCATTGAGTCGACTAAGCAGGTCCGAGAAGACATCTAGACCGGTGACTTCGTCCTCCTTGGCTTTGGCGAAGCCCAGACCCTTCATGTCGTCTTTGAGCGCTACTCGAATGTAGGATGCATTGGCAGCGGTGTGCAGCTCAGAATGAGCGGCGTCTTGAACTCCAAGAAATTGTCCGGGCTGCCATCCCTGAGCTCGCAGGATCCTTTGACCAAAGGTGTTCGTGTCTCGAGTCCATTTTGTATTATTGGGATCTCTGTTGATCTTTGATCGACTATTGACCGCACGCGAAGCCAGCATTAGCAATCGGGCACATGCTAGCAAGCAATTCAAGGAAAGAAGGAGCCCCCGCCCACCATGAGAAAACCATAATATTCACCTCTTATTATCGGCAAGCAAACCCATTTCGTAGTGGCTTATGGTTGGTACAACCAGATGGCCCTGAAAGGCTGATCGAGATGTAGGAACATCAAGTCGGTAAATGGTTGAGAAAAAAAAAATCGCAATTAATAGTGGGGGCTGTATGGGTGAGCCCCACCCTTGATCCCGATCCTGACCCACTATCTTTCCGGGAGTTTGAAGATTTGCGTTATAAAGCATAATGTTTTCTAAACGGTGAGGTTCTAGCTGAAGCCGCGTATACGGGTATATGGCGGGATGTTTCAGCGAAGTGGGAATTAAAATATCGTATGTGTAAGACAAAGGGCGTGTTGTTAATATTGAGATTCCTGGCAAAATACTGAAGTACAAATTGTCATGGCGCAAAACTGAGAGCCGTGTCTTATCACAATACATTCCATTCCTCCTTTTATTTCTCTGCATTTCCCAAATTATGACTCTCCAAGCACGCGAGTTTAACATGACAGTTACTTCAAAGACAAAAAGACTTTCCGAGAAGTAATGTTAGCATTTAGATCATCCATTTCACTTGTACTCTACAGCTGCTTAAACTAGCGCCTATTCAGAACATGGTTAAAGACCATTGCCACAACAGATTCCTAACTGCCTCTCTGAAAGGCGTCATTGAAGACTTGGTCGGGGTTCGGTTGCCCCTCTTGGCCGCAGCCATGGTTCACCGTTTCCCATAATAGAACCACATCATCCCCAATGCATACTGGCGCTTATTCGATCCGATCAACTTGGCACCAACTTCGAATTCTAATCAAATAATGCTCAATAATTGAGCTCTCCGCCACCACCGCCAGAGACTTGGTCGAGATCCTCGTAACTCTTCAAGCTACGACCCTGGACAGCTTCACGAGGCCCGCCAGCTGCACCTCCAGCGCCATCCCCCCATCGGGACCCGCCAACACGGTTACGACCACTGTCGAAACGATTGCCACGGCGATCGTAAGGCCCGGTGCGGTATTGCCCACGGTTTACCATACCCCCTCGACGGATGGGACCTCCACCGCCAGTGCGGTCATCGCTCATGGGGTTCCAGCCGCCTGCTTGCATGCCAGCGAACATTGGCGGAAAGCTGCTACCAGCCATGGGGAATCCAGTCATACCCATCATGCCGTTCATGGAGAACTGCTGCAAGCTGAATCCTCGAGGGGTTCCAGTGGCCGATTGACCATTTGCTGGTGGGAAGTGGCCATTGGAGTTGGCATCAGTTCTGGAGGGCGCAATATGCGCTGGATCCATGACATAAGCGTTGATGAGCTCAATCTAAGTGTCTTGGTTAGCACAGAACTGCAGGTAATCCAAGGTCGTGCTGGATGTCGACGTACCTCCTGCTTCAGAGTTTCAAGGAACCCACTATGTCGTTTGTCCATGTGTTTCCTCCAGAAATGTTCCTCCTTGAAGAGCTTCGTACACTCTGGCGCCTTGCAACGCCATTTGTGTTCGTCCTCTTGCTTCACGTGCTTGCTTAATTCTTGTTCAAGAGCTTCTTCCAACGGACAACCCCCGAGTTTACGAATATCAACCGTTTGTGGTTCCAGAATCTGCATGATCTTGTCCTCGAACGTCTTGACCCAATTGTATGCTCGGAGCAATTGCTGTTCTGTTTTGTTGGAAGTACTTCGAAATTTCTTGTCCCCTTCTGTTGCCTCGCCATCTTCCTCTGGGTCTGACTTCTTCTTCTCCGGGAATGGCTCTCCAGTAGCACTCGCGCGTGCGACAGCTCTCGCTGAAGATGACAAAGTACTTCTAGGCCGGCGTAGATGACCTCCTGGGCATTTTCTTGTCAATTCATGAACAGAATCGCTTTCAAATACGCAGAAGAAGCAAAAATTGAAGACGCGGCGAAGGTACTCAATGAGAAGATCGAGTTGCTTCTTCTTCACAAGCATATCCTCATCGTCAGTCTCGTCTTCAATGGCACCATCCTCTTCTTCCTCTTCTTCCTCTTCCGCCATATCGTCGTCATCCATGGCCTCGTCAAGCGCGGGCTCACGCCGCTTCTTCACCTTGTTCACAGGTGCTGATGTTACGGCTGGCTGCAACTGATTCGTGTTACGCAGCTCTTCCACCCTCTCCTCCACTTTCAAAATCGCCTGGAAGTCAGAGCCGAAATGCTCTTCGAATTTATTTACTAATCGTTGAACAAGCAGAAGGTCCCGTTCAATACGCTCAGGGGCAGAGAAGAGGTCCCACAAGGCCTTCTTCCGAGGGTTGTTTGGAGGATTGTGTACTCCGACATGACAGACAAAATCTCCGCGAACCTCGTCTTTCACCGTCTTGCCGTTCACTGCTTCTAGAGCCTTTTCTGCTGTAGATACCAACTGTGGGCTGGTTATGTCCACATCGCCGTCCTCGTCTTTGGGATCAGATCGATCAACTGGAAGGGCTGTTTCTGACGAGGGATGTAGCATCACCCAGCCAATACGGTGATATCGCTTGCTTGGATTCGGGTCGGAAAGAGACAACCATTTAAATCCACCTTCTTCCTCACCCAGATTCTCTTTGCAGAAAGTTTCTAAGTTCTGTCGACTAACGTGGGGTGCGATGGTTTTGATCAGAAGTGTGGGTTGGAATTGGTTCTCGTCGCGGATGTCTACTCCGTTGACAGGGAGAAGATCCCCGACACCAAGGATTTCGTTGCTAGCGGTTGCCTCTCCTTCTTCCTTTTCTACGACACCGCCGGAGCCGTTACTGTCAGCCTTGGGAATGCCTTCCAACGAGAAATGGTCAAATGTGCCCGCGTCCAGATCTTGCTCCCACTGGCTGTATGCGCCACGGCGAATTTCATTCAACTTGGCTCGAAGCTCGTCGCGAATCTCAGGCACATATCTTTCCCTAAACCATTGCTCTTTCTTGTGTTCCGAGACGAAAGCTCGGGCCATTTTTGCTTGAAGTTCTTCCTTGTAGGCATCATATGCAGCCTGGATTTTGGCCTTCTCCCTTTCCCGCTCTTCTGAACCACGGGGTCGATCTGATTCCCTTTTGCGGCCAGTCTTGGGACGTTCTTTATCATCTTTGATCTTTTCATTCATTCTCCACCATTCGCCAAAGTAAGAGAACCCCACTTGATATGGAAGTCGGGCAGGATCTGCAAGCGGATTAACTGTTATACCAGGAGAGCCACTCTCTTGTCCCGGAACGTAGCGATCGATGTTTGCTGGCGGTGAAGTAATCCTTCGTCGATCGTCTCTATCTCGATCGTCTCGGCGAGACCGAGGCTCATATCGGTCCACTGGTCCGGGAGAACGGGAACGTCTACGTTCTCTTCTATCATTTCCTGCGATGTCCGTTAGCTTAGCATAAAATGGAGGTTATTGCCTCGAAAGATCGTGACAAGGCCGTTGTCAACGGAGAATGGAGAAGTATTACCAGGCGATCTTCCACGGTAGAAATTGTCAGTGCGTTCATCCCTCGTCCTCGATTCTTCACGCCCCCAAGTTCGGTCAGAAGGTGACCGCCCCGAAGAATCGCGACGCGAGCTGTAAGAATCCATCACGCCCACCACGTTGGCAGGAGGTCGAATTCCGAATTCCGATTAGGGCTAAATGATAATTCTTCGTCCGGTTGATCAGCCTTTGCCGGATGCTTGTTCACTTTGTGATCGGATGTGATGTCTGTAAATCGGCGACACGATGCCGGTTAGAGAACACATTTTCAAGAAGAAAACAATTGTAGTGAACAAGTGAGTGTAAGAGACAAGCAAGGGTAAAAAAGAAGGCCAAGAAGGATGAGGATCAACAATTTCCTCGAGACATGATGTAGAAAAACAAAGAGTTCTTGAATGATCAAGCAACAGGACGACGGAAAAAAGAGGTGACTAGGTGCGAGAAGCTAAGACTTCAAAGAACAGATCGACAATTGGGGCGCTCAAGAAACGAAAGCCGAAGGAAGCAAAGAAGAAGGGATAACGAACTGAAGTCAATGAGCGTGCAAATCTAAGGACAGGATGCTGCGCGGATGCGTGACTGTTCCAATGCGGTCGTGGCGAACAGCAAACAAGCACCGTGAGGGTGGTTGGAAGAGGGCTCAATCGGAGAAACGTGGGTGGAGCTGCCAGCTGTTGCTGCAGTCGGCATCTGGCCGTGCCTTCCCAGTTGCGAGGGCCCCGGCGCAAGTAGTTGCGACGGTAGATGCGGGGACGTGTGAGCTCGGATCATGCACTGTACAGCTCCTGCTTACTTCATACTTCTTGGCCAATTGGAACACAGTACGCATGATGGCAAAAGCGGGGTGGCCAGCAGCTCACCGTCAGCCAGTGAAAGGCCTCTGTTTCTTCCATCATGGTGGCGAGGTCAGAGGCTACGGCGACAACCAACATCACTCTATCTGCCACCAACAAATCGTATCCTTTCCATCTAAGCAGCCGCGTCAAGATCGGCCATGCATATGATATGCCTCGAAAATTATGTTTCGGGATGACACCTGGCAAATGAACCTTGACATATCGTTCGCGTATCGCTTATGCCGATTTCTTTGGACGACTTCAGGACTCGTGGCTTTTGAGATAACATCTTCTACGTGAGAGCCATTCGTGCACAAGTCAAGTAGCCTCTTCGGCCTTGGTATTTGAGAGAGGGGAGATGGCGTGCCAGCAGAAAGATGGTTATAATTCGGCCATAGAAAAATTCCGAGACCAGGAGTATCCCATGCTTCAAGGTATGACTGAAAATGACCCGCTCTGCCGTCCCATGTAATTCATACTGATAGGTTCCTAAAGGTTCAATATATCTGGATCATGGAGGATCAACACTTTGCGCTAAGTCCGTGATGGACGCGTTCGCTCAAGAAATGACATCTTCTCTTTATGGCAACCCTCATTCGGGCTCGTTATCATCGCAGCTTTCAACTTCACGCATAGAAGATGTTCGCCTGCGGCTGCTCGAGTTCTTAAAGGCAGACCCCTCAGAGTTTGACCTGGTTTTCGTTCCCAATGCCACTGGGGGGGTCAAGCTTGTTGTGGAGGCGATGAGGGCGCTTCCAGAAGGATACTCCTACATATATCACCAATCCTGTCACACTAGCTTGGTTGGAGCTAGAGAAGATGCGAAACAAAGCGTATGTGTCAATGACTCAGACATGCACCTGTATCTCAGTGGTGAAGACCCGTTACCCTCTGCTGAGCCTGTTTCCGCCACGCTTTTTGCCTATTCTGCTCAGTCTCATATGGATGGTCGACGGTATCCACTGTCGTGGGCTAAAAGAGTCAAGGAGAACTCGACTGGGAATGGAGCGACGATATACACTCTTCTGGATGCTGCATCCTTCAGCGCTACATCGCAGCTTGATCTCAGCTCCGAGACTTTTGCGGCTGACTTTGTGGTTCTCAGCTTATATAAAATGTTCGGATTTCCAGATCTTGGCGCTCTGATAGTTCGGCGCTCGGCAGAATGTATCTTCGACAACCGACTTTATTTCGGTGGCGGCACCGTTAATTTGGTAACTTGCAGCAAGAAAGAGCAGTGGCATGCGCGAAAGTCGCAGTTTCTCCATGAACGACTGGAGGATGGGACGTTACCGTTCCATAACATCATGGCACTCAACTCTGCTATGTTGATACATGCAAAATTATTTGGCTCGATGCATCGTGTCAGTCAACATACGTCATATCTGGCGCAGAAACTATTCGATGGGCTGAAAAATCTACGGCACGGAAATTCATCCTCTGTGTGTGTTTTGTACTCACAGCGAGAGGGTCCAGGCACTGAACTAGGAACTGGACCAGTTGTGTCGTTCAATCTCAAGAGTAGTATCGGTGGCTGGGTAAGTCTGGGAGAGGTTGAGAAGCTAGCAGGGCTGCAGAATATTCATATCCGAACAGGAGGACTGTGTAGTCCTGGGAAGATAGCAGAAGCCCTAGAACTAGAGCCCTGGGAATTAAAGCGAAATCTATCGGCCGGCTTTCACTGTGGCACTGACAGTGAGATCATGGGAGGAAAGCCGACGGGAGTGATTCGAGCGAGCTTGGGTGCAATGAGCATAGAATCTGACGTGGATCGGTTCCTTGATTTTCTGAAAGAGTTTTTTGTGGAAGACTCTCCGACCACGACTGCTCTCCAACACTTCGACACAAACAACTCGACACAATCTCCAAGCAATATGCGTGTGAAGTCAATCAAAGTGTATCCGATCAAGAGTTGTGGTGGGTACGCCGTACCATCTGAAGTACGCTGGGACGTCAAACTCGAGGGTCTAGCATGGGACCGCGAATGGTGTCTTATTCACCCAGGATCCGGCCAAGCCTTGAGCCAAAAGCGATACCCAAAGATGACGCTTCTGCGACCAATATTCGACTTCAAAAGTGGCACACTGCGAGTTTCTTACCACGGATCTAAAGACGACTTGATCGAATGCTCCGAGATTCAAATTCCTCTTTCTGCGAATCCAGCCTTGTTTAACAAAGACTCTAAACGAATGTCGTCCCTTGTGTGTGGGGAACAAATAGTCGCCCAAACATACGTTTCATCAGAAATAAACAACTTCTTCTCCTCTGCTTTAGGTGTGCCGTGCGCATTAGCAAGGTTTCCCGCCGGTGGTTCCGGTCTATCTAGCCGCACGGCTAAGGCTCGGGTCCAGAAGCACCAACAAATCGAAAATAGTCGCAAAGTGCCCGAGTCATTTAGTGGCATGCCAACTCCGCCAGACTCAGATTCTGAGCTGATGGGCGAGGGAAAGATTTTGTTATCAAATGAAAGCCCGATTCTATTGGTGAACAGCAGTAGTGTAGATGCTCTAAACGAAGAAATTGTTCGCCGAGGAGGCTTGGGTGTCCCAGATTATTCATACAGGGCCAATATTATCATAGAGTCTGTTGACAAGGGGAGAAATGATCATGCAGCTTTTTCGGAGGATTCTTGGAGTAACATACGTATCGGAAATCATGGCTTCAAGTTACTCGGGGCTTGTCGGCGGTGCCAAATGGTCTGTGTGGATCAGATAACGGGCAACCGACGACAGGAACCGTTTTCGACTCTCTCCAAGACAAGAAGATTTAACGGAAAGGTATATTTTGGGGCGCACATGCGGCATGAGCCGCAACAAGGGGATCTCAGCTTAATTGACCAATCGCCAAGCATTGAGGTTGGCGACATTGTCACAGTGGAGGGATGGTTATCATGATGTTTATGTCTACAATGACTCTCTCAGGACTTGTCAATGTACACCCTAAGCAAAATGTGGCTGTCCACAGCATGTGGATGAATCGCTTGTTCTATGGCCAGGGGGGTCAGAGTCTTTGCTCGATCTCGTCATGGTTGCTGTGCTGAAAGTTTCTGCACACTTTCGCCGCTTGCAGTCGCAACTCTCCAACGTCTCTAGGAAATGTTTGGAACTGATATCAATATGAGAACCACACTTCGAAAATGTGCCCGGTTTACCTTCGAAAACGTTTCTCGGTGAAACTAGGTTATGAGCTTAGTGACACCAAGTTGCTGTTGAGTGAACTGATCACCCCCTCGATATGAGTGGGAGTTGTAAAACTGACCTGACGCCCTATTCACAGAATGACATGCCTCAGACAACAACGAGGCCAGTTCTTGGATTTCTAGATTGATCCTCCATGAAACCACGAATAGACTGACTGAGCATCAGTGAGTTTTCAGGTTTCAATTCAACTTGACGAGAAGCAGAGTGGGTGGGCACGCTCGGAACCGTCACCTAAGCAAATATCTGAGATTACGTCTCCTTCTCAACTCTTTGACCATACTTTTGCCGCAGATCAAACTTTCCATCAACTGGCCATCCAATTCTGGTGTTCGAAAAAATAAGAAGACAGCTCTTTTGAGCGGGGGCAGTCGGTTCCAAGCATGTTGCTCTCACTGGAGCAACTCTTTCAGGAGCGACGAAAGAATGGGAGGCTCTGTATGGACAGCATCAGCATCAAACATAACTGCATCATTTATTATTGGCTCCAAACCATTATTATACAGCGGTTTGCTCTTGTTGGTCTAGCCGCCGCATCACAATATAGACCCCATGGGTTCTCATCCAAGCGACTCCGTGTGACACTCCAACGCATGCACCATTATATACTACATTCCTCGTGGTCTTCAAGGCTTTCATTGAAGATTGTTCCTATTATAGTCGGATTTCTGTCCCTACTCTCTCGCATGGTTGTCAGATATCTTCACTCTTTCGTCAGTCCACGGCTGTCGCAGTGTGAAGAGGGATGCAGACCACCTCGGCAAGGGGATAAAAGGAATTCGGCTCATTCTATCACACAAAGCCCGAAGAGGCACACAAATTTAGCAGTTTTGAGTCACTTGAAGGATTAATTAACTACTGCAGATTGTAGGCCACGGGCAGCGTGGGTACTGGTACCTTCAGAGATGATGACTACATGCTCAGAAGCTGACTCCGCGTCCTCATTGACTGACTGTGACGATGAAAAAACTACAAAATGCCTTTTTTTTTAATTTTTTTATAACATTCAAACTCTAAATTCCTAATGTGAGGGAGGCAGAAGATGGCAAGGGCGAGGAAATTGAAAGGGAGATTCGCCTCCCTTGACTCACCAGCAACTGAGAGGACGCATGTCTGAACTTCGCAAGAGACATGTCCATAATCCAATTATCTTTTCATTGAATAGCTTAGCTATTCAATCCATAAAGGCTGGTTTCATCTGGAGATATCCAAGTTATGCCCAAATTCGCGGCCGTCTCCCGTCTATACCGACAGGTTGCAGGGCTCTCGTTATGTCCGACAACCAAGCAAAGTGACGCCCAGCGCGGAGAATAGCTTCCATAGTTACTCCATTGGAACAGTTGCATCCGTAACTCTCCATGACTCGGTTCGATCACAAAGTTTCTTGACGGCGCCGAGGTTACAGACGTCTGGTCAGCCAAGCTCGCAATATTCGCAAATGCCATGTGTGGATTGTCTCAGCACCCAGACAGAAGTGGGACAATTCTTTACTTCTGGATATGGAAATCACATTTATTGTCTCGAGTATCAAATGAGCCCAAAATTGACTGCTAAAACTTGTGTCTACTCGTCAATTGCGGCCTGGCATACCACGCATGATGTCATGCCCCCAGGCGCAGCCAAACCTATGCCAATATGATTCTGAACCCTTGGAATGCCATATTAAATCTATTCTCGGGAAGATATTGATGGCCACCGCTCAGCTGCACTTGTACTCGAGTGTTTGAATAATAAATATCGTCCTTGCCCCCATCAATGACAGTCAATCCGTTGAAGTGCAGATCAACCCCCTTCGCAAGCCAACGCAATCGGACATCCCTGACTGAACGAAGAGAAGAAAGAAAAACATCGAACAGGACGGAATATGCACAAGATACTAGCTACAGTGCTCCCCTTGCTGGTCGGAGTTGCTACTGCAGCGCCAGCACTCCAACAGCAAGGGGCAGCAGACAAACGCGATCTGATCTGTGTCCAAGTTGAGCCTTCAACAGTCTTCCTTCCCACAATAATATACGTCACAAGAACTGTATGGTCGAGCCAGAGCGCGGAAACGTCGGCCACACAGCTGTTGCAAATCACCATCACCACCGCACCGGCTCCGGAGCCCACGGCAGCAAAACTCCCTGTTTCGCCCTCCATATATGCAGGACGGTTGGTGCCCAAGCCGAAATACGGGCTGGGAAACGGACCGAAATGGAGCAACTTCACACAATGCAAGACCAGCATCACGAATAATACGCACCCAGTTGGCGCCAATAAGACAGGTAACCTGGCGGCAGGGGGCTACGCCGTCAGCAGCCGAACACGAGCTCGTTTCAGACCGAGCAAGAGCATGCCGGCGAGAAACGTGCTGTATTACTCGAACTGGTAGGTACAGGAAAACAAGAGAGAATAACGAAACGGATTAAGCTAAGAATTCAAGGGGAATCTACGATGCAAACTATCAGCCTCACGATGTCCCTGCAGACCAGGTCACGCATTTATTGTACGCATTTGGCGACCTCGAGCCGGACGGCACAGTGTAAGTATCTGACTCTATTCGAGTCCGCGTCCTCAACTTTCTCTAGAAAAAAAAAACACGTTCAATAACCATATATCAGCATCTCATCGGATACATACGCAGACGTCGGAAAGCGTTTCAGCGGAGACGACCTGGCTGGACGCGGCAACAACGCCTACGGAGTAGTAAACCAGCTTTTCCGCATGAAGAAGAAGAACCGGCGCTTCAAAACTCTCTTCTCCATCGGAGGATTCAAGTACTCCCAAGCAGGCAAATTCTCCAGATTTGCCGGATCGGGGCAAAGACGCAAGAACTTTGCCACCAGCGCCGTCAAGTACATGGCAGACTGGGGAATGGACGGCCTCGACATCGACTGGGAGCATCCCCGGGACGAAGCCGAAGCCACGTCGTTCGTCGAGCTGCTGCGGGAAACGAGGAAGGCGCTGGACGAGTATGCTGCCGGCAACGGCCAGCAGTATCACTACCTCCTCACCGTCGCCGCGCCAGCCGGCCCCCAACACTATCGCACATTGCATCTCAAGGCCATGGATCAGTACGTCGACGCGTGGAACCTGATGAGCTACGACTACGCCGGCGGATGGGACAACACCACGGGCCATCAGTCCAACATCAGGCCCGACACCTCATCGATGGCCACGACCAAGTTCGACACTGACCAGGCCGTCGCCCATTACACGCGGGCCGGAGTTGCAGCCCACAAGATCCTCCTGGGCCTGCCACTCTACGGACGCTCATTCGGGAACACAGATGGTCTCGGCAAACCCTTCCACGGTGCCGGCAAGGACGCGTCGCCGGAAGGTGTGATTCCTTACCGCGACCTCCCGCGCCCCGGGGCCACGGTTCATCTGGACGAGAAGCTCGGCTCGGCATGGAGCTACGACCCCGGCTCCAGGCAGCTCGTCTCCTACGACGACGTCGAGAGCGCCAAGCTGAAGGCGCGCTATGTGAAGAGCAGGAGGCTGGGAGGTGCCGTCTTCTGGGAAGCATCTGGCGACAAGCAGGGCGAGGAAAGCCTTGTCCGCACCATGGCCAGCTCCCTCGGTGCGCTGGACGACTCTGAAAATATGCTGCACTACCCGGGAAGCCAATATGATAATATCAGGAGCGCCGCCTATTCGTGAAGGAGGCTGGCTGCAGCGCAGATACACGCTCAGGAAGCCGTGCTGGATAATAACAAGCATTGTTCGCTGGTCGAGATTGTGCCTTTTCACGTCCTCTGCGGCGTGTATCAACATAGAGAAGCTTGGGAGTTGGGCATTGCAATTGTTCTGATATCATGATAATCTGGCAAGGAAAACGGAGCTGGTTAACCATATGATGGGTGATCATATATGTATGTCGCCGGGAAGTTTTTACTTTTTTGGAGTCTGGGAAATTCCACAGCATCCCGTTTTACGTTTTATAATCTCAATAATATCTCTTCTCATTCGCTATGCTAATCGCTTGGAATACCCTCGCAAACGACCTCATACATGTATGCGGACATCATTGACCGACTGACCACCAGTGCACCGCAGTGACCTCGAAAGACGGCCCGAACTCCCACCACCATGAACCAAATTGCAAACCCAAATGCTAATGTTTTCAGAACCTAGCAATGTCTTTTCTTCAGTAATTTGTGCTGAGCACTGCATGAGTAAGACCAAGTTAGATACTGTATACCTAGTGCACTAACTAAAGAACTACAAGATACAAATAAGAGAACTCTGTAAACTGTTATGGGCCCTACAGCGTCTGCGAGTTAGCCTCCTCTAGAATCATTAATACTATGAAGAAGAAGAGAAGAAAAGGATGAAGATTACTTTCTCCCTAGGACGCCCCTTAAATACCCCTTTTAGCCTCCCATGTTCCTCCGGCCCAAGTATGAAGAGGTCCCGTGCTCCCTCCCTGCCTCCTTTGATCGTCTGGCGCGGGCGGTAGCCCGAGACTGTAACATAAGCATTATGATTAAGCTTTTAGAATCTAGCTTTAGATATACAGAGGACGTAACGTACCTGCAAAAGCCAAGTTGTAGTTGCTCCTGTGATATATGTAGCTAACTTACGATAAAAGCTACATATTGCACGCTAGTAGCTTACGCTGAAACTTATACATATGCTAGCTATTCTGCAAATAACTTACACAAGACTCTACATACGGTATATATAACGAGCCCTTATTGCCTTCCTTTGTGCCTTCTTTTTCTCTCCTTTGTACCTCTTAAATCCTGCAAATATTCAATCTTACCTGTTACGTGCCGGTTCTGGTCACATAAGGGGTGGATTCGTACGTTCTTATTACGAATCCGGTGGTGTCACTAATAAGTTGTAAGGTTAAATATAGTGGTTAAGTAAAGGTAGGTAAAGTGTAATATTATCTGGATTCTTGTACATGACTTCGAGATAGTGGAAGCGGTCTTTAGGGAGGTCACGTCTGGTACAAGGGAGGCTAGCCTTAAGGCCAAATATGAAAAGAAAGTAATAAAGTAGACAAAACTACAGAGAGGCTAAAAAATAAGGCTAAATGAGGAGGCAAGCTAAAGAAGACAACCAAGGATTCTGTTGCTTAGCACTATCCGATAGGTTTACCTCTTCCCGGAGGCTTTTCAAAACCTATAGAAATAAAAATCCTGCAGCTAGCCCATACATCAGCATGTACAAGCCGGGCGCGTATCGCGTTGATGACCCTTGCATGTCTATCCTCGATGTGTCATTACTACGAATGGCGTAGGTGCCATTACCGACCCCGTTCCCGGATAATGACGCTACAGATCCAGCTGCTGATATCACGGACATGGGGACAATGGCCGTTTTAATGGTCGTGTCTGCCCCTGCAAGACGAGGAGATAAGAGTCTGTCATTCGGTCTGGACCTTGAGCCCCTGTCGTTGAAGCTTCGGCGTGGTACGCTTGTGACTTTTGTGCGTGCAATTCCATACGACGCCGAAATGGCCCGTTCCATAGTGTTGGTGCCGCTGGTGGTGATGGCCCGTCTGGGCATGTTCCGTGCTTGGTTGGACTCAACAGCCCGTTTGGCCGTGGGCTTCCTGACTTTCGCTGCCGGAGTCATCTTGGGCTTGTCCTGTTTGCCACTTGCTTGTTTCCCCTTGACCACGGTACCCATTGTTGAGCCAAACTTCTTTTTTCCACCCGTCGTGACCTTGTTGCCGTCCCTCTTCGCACCTCCTTTGGCTGCTTTCGTGCTAGCCGGCCTCGTTGATGACGCCGTGGAAACGGACCTGACGACTGCTGAGATTTTAGGCAGCGTCTTCAAGGGCTTCTGACCTGCTTTGACGCCACTGGCAAACGCAGGCAAGAGTTTCAAGCCTTCGTTTCTGACTGTCGAGGGAGCGGCGTCTCGCTCACTCGCACCCGTCACCAAGTTATCGGACACCTTTGCCTTGACAATGTTCATTTTGACTGGTTCCATTGGCAGCGTTAGCAGAGCCCGAGATGTGGAAGCAGCGGTAGTTGTAGCAACGGCTCCATGGTCGTTGGCGCTGACGTCGTGAACCGGGCATTGTGGGAGCCGAGTCTGGAAGCCGCGCTGTTGCACACAAGAGCTGGCGACAAGGTCATTGAAAACCACCGCTAGTCCTGCAGAGTCCACGATGATGATGGGAGCAGTTTTCGGTAATGCCACAGTACCAGTACCAGTACCAGTACCTATAGCTGGTGTCAATGCTAATCCGCTTGATGGATGGGCATCGCCTAATTGAGCCCGCGGTTAGCAACCTGTTCCAAGGAAGGCGAAGGCAGAGGCGCGAGTGGTGGGAAAGCCACATACCTGCAGATTTTTTGTGAGCAATGGAAGCTCTCCCAGCCGAGCCTCCTGCTACCGAGTTGATTGGAACGGAAGCCTGAAGACCTGCGGTGTTCCGCTTGAGTTGTACTGATGCCACCACTTGTAAGGATGACGTCCTGGGAGGGTTCCTTAACTGCGAAGCGGCAGTGGCCACGGTAGCCAACAGCTCTAGAGAGTATTGCACGCGCATCGTGAAGTGTGAAAAGAGAGTGAATTTTTCGTCCGAGAGCGTCCTGGAAACCAAACAATCGCTTAGAGTTGCCGAGTTGAGTGACGGAGTTGGACGCTGTTAGATTAAATAAATGAAATGGCGAATGAATGAGCCGTAGTTTACAAAATATTGCAGAGAACTAGAACATACAAATACATGGCGAGACGAGAGAAGAGAGAAGCTGGCGGCGGAACAAGTCGAGTCAAGACAATAGCAACATCAGACGTTTTGCCCATCCTGCAAACAAGTTGCAAGAACATAAGAAACGGAAACAGAAACGGAAACGGAAACGGAAGCAGATACTTGCTCATGGTAAAGAGACGCGCGGATGCGAAACATGATGAGTACTATCGATTTCCGCACACTCGCTCCGATGTTGCGCCCAAACTGGATCACGTTTCCAAGGCAAGATTCGCAACAGCCTCGGTTTGGAAACCCTCGCGATTATAGACCCGCGATCCCAGGTCCGTCAAGCTGTGACGCTCGAGACTTGTCTCGCGTGGAAACGAGAAAGGGTTGTTTGCAAGCTGTGGATGAGCGGATGGTGAGGCTCGCTAGCTGGGTGTTTTGGTGTTTCGAAATGCAACGTCAGGGTGTCATGGTGAAACAGGCCGGGCTCCGAGCAGCGACAGATGAACCACTGCGTTTCGAACCCAGTCACATCCTCAGTGCTGTTCTGAAAAGCGATGCACGGGATTGTCTGGGTTGGCCATCATCTGCTGTATTCTTGAAGTTCTGTTTGCGTCTGGGTCGCGCCCACGTGCCTGCTGTGGCTGATGGACGAGGTCCCGCAACCAGAGCAAGACGGAGACGATGTTTTTTTCATCGCTCGTCTGTCCAACCATCTCGCAACGCAAATCAATGCCCGTCCAAGTAAGAACAGATACGCGTGGCTCATACAATAAATATACCGGGTCTCTCACGTTCAAGCATTCCATTTCCCGCCTACACCAAGCTCCGGGTCTACCTATATAAAATACAGATCAAGATTGACGCGTAGCACCTCCTCTCGAAGTGCTTTGTCCCACACGAGAAAATAAGAGGAATATAGATGAAATAAAATAAGGGCACTAACACCGCCGACCATTTGAATTCTGCATCGGTTTTGCCTGAAACACGCCGTTGTCCTTTTCATGTCACAAATGACCGCTCCTTCGCTGTCAAGTGGCTGTCATCCGAGATACTCCTGCTCGAGAGCATAGCAATTACATGTCCTGGTTCTGGGCATCCCCTGGAGTCCCAGAAGAGTCTACCGCATGGAATGCGTCGCCAAACGCAGAGTCCTCCATGTCCATTTGCAGATCAAGGCCATCTCCCAGGCCGCCAGCCGAGCCGTCTAGCTCAGGAGCATCGTAGCCGGCCATGGCATCTCCTGCCGTATCCAAATCGCCCAACGAGCTAAAGTCGTTCTGATCAAAAGTGGCAGATCCTCCATCCGTGACTGCTGGAGTCGCAGCCGACGAGCTTGGCTTTGTTGGACCTGGAGCCGGCCGTTGCTGTTCAGTCTCTCCGCTTACGGCCTCGCCCGAGCCATTGGCCGCCGTCGCCGCCGTCACCGCCGATGCTGTTGTGTTTGTATGCTCACTTTTGGCAGCAGGAGATGTTCCGCCTTTAGGTACCATGACCCACTCACCACTCCCTGTGCCTGGGTCAGGAGCCAAATCTCTCTTGGATACGGCTGTCCCAGACATTTCGACATCACCAACTCCCGATGCTCCCGGTGCTGCCGGCCTTGCCTGCGCGGAAGCGACCGCTGATGGAGCAGAAGTGACAATTGTTGGCACGCCTGCAGATGGAGCCGCAGGAGACGGGGCATGAATGGCGTTTGATGGCGTTGGGGCATTCGATTGGGCAGCTGACGGTTGAGCCTGTGGAGTTGGGAAGCTATTCACTGGCGTCGACATGGAGGAAAATCCAGTGTGCATCTGATCAAGTAAGCCCGCAGCGGCACCCCCCATGTCCATATCAGAATCCCCAATCATCATGCCGCTATTTTGAGACGGCTGCCGGGACATTTGCATGGTAGCCGGCACAGGTGTAGGCGGCTTAGGTGCCGGCGCTTGGTAGCCGCCATCCTGAACCCGGTAAATCATGGGATATACCTGAATTCTGCGGCCTGTAACCTCTTCCACGCCTTTAACTATATCATCAAAAGCTGTCTGTATGGGAGCCGTTGCTGATTTGTGCTCCTCATCTCCCGTTCCTACATGGTCTTCTGCTTTGAAAATTTCGGGTGCAGGAGGGTCGGGTATAGAGCGTATCTCCTTCTCCTTGACTTTGAGTGCAGAGCTTGCCTTGAAACTGGCCAACAGCTCGGCGTGCTCCTGTTCCATTTTCTTCATCTCAGCCATCGTTGATTCTACGTATTGATCGACACGCTTTCGAAACTCGTCTGCCAAGCCTGCATCGAGGCGACCAACATAGGGCTTGTCCGGCGTTTGAGTGAACGCGTCGCCACCTTGCGCCGTGAATATACCCTCTGTTAAGGAGGCCAGCTCGCCTTTGAGACCGAGATTGAGATCTGAAGGTTGGATTTGTCCGATTCTATAAGCTGAAGACAGGATCTCCTCCATCCACTCGTGGTTTTGTTGATACCGGCTAAGGGAAATTTCTCTGGGGGTCAAGTGATCGAACATGTCGCCTCTCGATACGTCTTCGTCGTCGTCAAAAGCGACGTCTGAAAATGGCGCGTGTGGCGCTCCAGCAGCACCTGGCTGACTTTGACTAGCATGGCGAGCACGTTTTGCTGGGGGGCCAGTTGTTGGCTGTGGAGGATATGCCATCTGCTGAGGAACTCCTCTTGGTGTCACTTGGGGGCCCATTTGCTGTCTTGTTAACTCGGGAAGTGACGGCCAGTTGACGCGATCCGAAAGCATGAACAGCTTTCGACGGATCTGACCCCCACGAAGAAGAAAATGGCGCTGCTGCATGATGGCATTCACTCGATCATCATAAGGAACCATGGATGAAGGAACACGATCGTTTTGCTCCGAAGGGCCGTAGTGAACGATGAATAAACTCATATCAAGTTGCGGAGGGTTAGGGTGGGTAGGGGCCGGAACGAGGCGAAATCGTCGACGGGCATGGATGGCATATTGCTCTGACGGAATATAACCGGCTTTCAGATAGTATATTTCCAATAGCTTGACGCCCAATTAGCATTGCTTCATCATTATGAACCGGCGCGGAGCTCCTCAGACATATGACACTCACCAGCCCATTTCCCAAATCATGTTTATAGACCTGCTCGGGGGGTGCCCAGACAAAGCCATCTGTGGCGAAGTTGGTCCCTAGCCTTTGCAGAGGCTGCCATGTGAGAAGAATGGTGCCATCGGCGGGTTTGTCGAGATATGTCCAGAAGAAAGGAGCTCGGTCTCTCGCGATCTGGGGAGCCGTCATGAGCCACTTGGCAACCTCATTCAAGTCTAAACGAGGCATTGTCGGATAGCGATACGAGGACACCAAGTGCACATGTGGCATCTACTTCACGATTAGTACACTAGCAAAAGACGTTCGTAAATAATGAGTAGGAATGGCTGACCAGGTCCTGAGGAACGCTATGACTTGGGTCTGGTTGCGCCATCTTGCCGGGATACGCAGTAGCTATCCTACGTGTGATCGATTGAGAACAATTGTCCGCGTTCCGGTAAGCGAGCGTAACTTATTTGGCGGCAGGTGACTTCCTGCAGATCGTTCTCGAGCAGTCCAGGCTGGCTACCGCCCTTCTTGATGAATGGTAACAAGCCTGGGCTCCGCGGCGCAATTGCTTGTGATGGACGTCGATGGATGGAGTTGACACAAAAGTCCTGGTTGCTTGCACAGTTTGTCCTGGCGCGTGCGCGCCCGGGACCAATATTCCTCGCGACCAGGCTGGAGCATGTATCAGCCAATGAGGAGCGAGTGTGGTGATTGGAAAACAGGGTCCGTTTCCCTTCTAAACCACAGCCTCAATTTTTGTTTCAATGGCCAGCGATGCTCATTGTAGTTGAGACACGTTTCGCTTCTAAGTACTACATCTTTTCCAAGGCTCTACCTGTCTATTGGCGCACAGCTGCGGTTCATCATGACATGGTCTGATATTGTATTGAGAGTCTACTGCCCTCTCGGCGCAGACAGACGCCATTCGGTACTGAATCGTAAGCATGGCCGCTACTACTCATCGTTCGCATTAACAGCATCATTCACATCGTTTTCATTATCAATCTTATTCCAATTTCCATAGCGCCAAGACTTTCCAACAACTTGCTTTCTCATGCCTGATACGTAGAAGCAGAGACATTACCACCACGGCCAGTCCAGTTAACATGGATGTCGTGACCTTCGGGGTACTTGCTGTTGGCGAACTCGGGCTTAATACGGAAGGTGTGGGCACCAAAGTAATCACGCTGAGCCTGGAGTAGGTTGGCGGGGAGATCCTTAGTACGGTAACCGTCGAACCACGACAAGGCTGTGGAGAAGGCAGGAGTGGGAATACCCAGCTCAGCGGCCTTGGCGACGACATCTCTCCAACCAGGTTGGGCGGTGTGAATGGCTTTATTGAAGAAATCGTCAAAGAGCAGGTTGGGCAGGTCAGGAGCCTGTCGGTAGGCAGCGGTAATATCCTTCAAGAAGACGGACCGGATGATGCAGCCTCCACGCCACATGAGAGCAATGGAAGGCTTGTTCAGCTTCCAGCCAAATTCCTTGGCGGCCTGGGAGTATTGTTAGAATCTGGGGACTAGAAATCGTTCGCTTCGATAATCAGGTGATTTATGACCATACCTCCTGCATCAACATGAAACCCTGGGCGTAGGAAATAATCTTGGAGGCATAAAGAGCTTGTTCAAGGTCATCCAGAAACTGTTCCTTGTTGCCTTCGAACTTGCCGCTGCCACGTGAAACGTACTGGAGCTTGGACGAGGCCTGAACACGCTCGGGCTTGATGCCGGACAAGCATCTGGCCAAAACAGCCTCAGCAATGAGAGTGACAGGCATGCCTAAGTCAAGAGCATTGACAGCAGTCCACTTGCCAGTCCCCTTTTGGCCAGCCTGATCAAGGATTTTCTCGACGAGGGGCTGGCCGTCTTCGTCGTTGAAATACATGATATCTCGGGTAATCTCTATCAAAAAGGAGTCCAAGACACCCTTGTTCCATTTGGTGAGAACGTCGCCAATCTCCTTGTTGGAGAGACCAAGAGCACGCTTCATGATATCGTACGCCTAATTTAATGCTTGTCAGGACTAAGTCCATAGTCTAGCCCAGACGAATCAGGTCTGGGCTTTCCATTCGGCGCCGTCAGGCTGTCTTACCTCGCAGATGAGCTGCATGTCACCATATTCGATTCCATTGTGAACCATCTTGACGTAGTGGCCAGCACCTTCGTCGCCGACCCATTCACAACAAGCCTCCCCATCGCTCTTGGCAGAGATGCTCTGGAAAATGTCCTTGATGTGAGGCCAGGCTTCTTCATTACCACCGGGCATGATGGAAGGACCATATCGTGCACCCTCCTCACCTCCGGAAACACCAGAACCAACGAAACGGAGCCCCTTTTGTGAGAGGTACTTGGTGCGGCGGTTGGAGTCGGGGAAGTGAGAGTTACCTCCGTCAATGATGATGTCGCCCTTCTCCAAGAGAGGCAAAAGCTTCTCAATCCAATCATCAACGGCCTGGCCAGCTTGGACGAGTAGCATGACGCGGCGAGGGGTCTTGAGCTTGCTGACAAACTCCTCAACACTGTGGGCACCGACAATGGACTTGCCCTTGGCTTCGTTTTCCAAGAAACGGTCGACCTTGGAGACGGTTCGGTTGAAGGCGCATATGGTGAAGCCGTGATCAGCCATATTTAGAATGAGATTCTGGCCCCTAATGAAAGATCAGTATTATGGCCACCGCGGGGAAGGAAGGTTGCAGAATGCGCAATTCAAGACTTACATGACAGCGAGGCCGATAAGGCCCAAATCCGCGCTTGGAGAGGGGTCAGCATTTCTTGAGGCTTTATCGGGAGAGACTGACACAGAGGGGTGAGGTTGACGAGGAAGTTGGGCGCCGCCAAGCTTAAGATTCGCGAGGCGAGCGCTGTGTCGAGCATCACGAATGAGCAGAGTGTCAAGGAGCAAATACAGCAGCCGCCACGGAGAGGATCTTCGGCTCGTCGGGGGCAAGTTACTCTTCTACAAGAGCCCCCAGAGGAGCGAGCACGAATTCGCAGCCTCAAAACACCACAACCCGACCGGTGATGGCAGCCGTCGAGGTGCGCGAATTGAAGTTCATAAGGGCACAGCTGACGCTGGGGCGGGGTGGCGGGGTTTGAGCAGCAAAAGCTGATGACGATGGAGGGGCCATCGACCATGGACGAGGAAAGCACTTACACGGCACCAGACATGATGGCGTTGTGATGGGGCGGTTTCTGCAAAGTCTCTCGAAAACCGACGGAATGGATTGGTGAGAAGAGGGAGACGTGTTCGGGGACAGCGCGCGCGGAGGAAATGTGGCAGGATGAGAAGAAAGAGAATACGCAGGCTAGAAGAAATCGGCGAAGCTTGTCGTTGCAACAAACTGACGCTGAAGATTTGGCGTGGCCCAGAAAAGCGGGTCGGTGGCATGTTCGTCATCATGGCCCGGCCTTCGGACGAGCACCGGGGATGAATGTACCGGATGTAACAATTGACAATCAGGCGTTACGGCGAGCTGCGGCAAGAGCTGAATCAAGAAATCGCGCGGGTTGTGACGTATGTGTTGCACCTTTGCGCCTTGCTGTATATTCCACTGGCATAAAGTTTATGCTTTATGCTCTGAATTCACAAGCCATCACGTGTCAAGAGGCATCTCCGGTGTCGAGTAGGTAGGTAGTTGTATCGTACGTTCGACATGTCGCGCGCAAAGGTTTGAAAGTTTACATCAACCACAGAGTAAGCACTTGAAAAGAGATAAGATCGACAAAGTGGCCGACAATCCGACCTGTGATTTGTAGATGAATCCAGAGTGCATTCGTTGCACCTCGCACCCAAATTGAAGTTGACTGACAATGATCAAGTTTCGGCCCGCTGAGTCACTCGAGAAAATGTGTGCGCTCGCCCATACGATGTCAACACCACTCCCTTCAAGCGAGCGCATCAATGCCCAGCACCATTCCACCACTAATCTCATCTAACAATGCTATATACATTTATCTCGGCGTTCACAGCGACGATGTACATAACCAGGCGTACTACCGAGATTCAACCACAAGCACCTAATCACGTGATTGATACAGTCAGCAATTTTTCATCGCGGCGCAACTTCCGACAAGCTGTCCGTCGATATTGACTGAATTACTCCGTAGTGCAGGCAGAAACAGCACTGCCCGTCACATTCCCACAACTGGCCCTGATCGCGCAAAAAAAAAAAAGGAAAAAAAAAAAGGAAAAAGAATAGATCGATCTCTTCGAGCAGCTGCACAGCTCAGAGGTACGTCCACCAAGGCAAAAAGGCATATTTGCACAAAGAGATCACACTGTTCATCATGGTATACCAGCCTCCTCCAGGCACCAACTCTCTTCCACCTCGACCTCCCCCCGGCGCCAGTGCCAACAACAACGGCCGATCGGGATTCAAGCCTGCCTTTTCGTCCGCTTCGAAGGCACCCGGGCAGTCTTACGCAAGCGCTTCCTCGTACACTGCCAGTGCGCCAGGCTACAACCCCAGTGCCTCAGCCGCCGCCCACTATGGCCCGTCTGCATATTCAAGCTATCCCGGCGCTCCAGGCGCCAGCATGAGCACGGCCGGGCACGGGTATGGCTACCAAGCTACATCACAACCAGGTTACGGTGCCCAGACCTACAGTCAGGCACCGACGACGTACCCCTCTGGTCCGCAGATTAGGAACCCGTTCCCCAACCCCGGGCAAACCGCATCCGCAGCCAGCGTCGTCGTCTCCAGCGCAACCGCAGCGGCCAGCCCTTTTCCTGCAAAGGACTATGACCCTGAAATGGCAGCCCAGATCGCCCAATGGCAGAGCGCCTATTCTCGGGACCCCGTCGTAGCCGCCCCGGCTCTCGACAAGTACGGCAAACCGATTCTCGTCGAGACACCTAAGCCAGAATTTCCGCCCACGGCCATCCCAGGCAACCCAGACAAGAAAAAGACAGTGGTCCGTCAGGGAGGAGGCAAGAAATGGACCGACGACACGCTGCTCGAGTGGGACCCAGCTCACCTGCGACTCTTCGTGGGTAACCTTGCCGGCGAAACAACAGATGATTCCCTCCTCAAGGCCTTCTCTCCGTGGAAATCCGTGCAAAAGGCAAAGGTCATCCGCGACAGGCGCACAAATAAATCCAAGGGATATGGGTTCGTAAGCTTTAGCGACGCGGACGACTTCTTCAACGCCGCCAAGACCATGAATGGGCAGTATATCCAGAGTCACCCTGTTATTGTAAAAAAGGCGAATACCGACATCAAAGCCGTCAGTGTCAAGGACAAGAAGGGTGGCAAGAACAATAAGAATAACCACAAAAGATCAGGGTACCATCATGGAGGCGGGCAACATGGCGATTCTGGAAGTGGCTATGAGCCGTCTCTTGGCCCTGTTGCGCCTTCTGGTATTACTAAACCTGGACAGAAGACAAAGAATGGTCTGCGATTGCTGGGATAGCAATGGCTCATTGTTTGTCTGGCAATCCAGCGGGAAGGGGCAATTTTGGAGGACTCTGTTATATACTGTATGTCTGCGGCATTGCTGGGCGTTTTGGCGTAAAAATTTGTTCACCTATGAGTCATTGTGCAATAACACTGCACATACTTGGGGAGGTCGATCATTAGTAATGATATACCAAAGTGATGAGATGATTGAGTTTGTGCGTCATTCTCAATTCCTCTTCAGCAGCGTTTGGGGGGTAAGGTCTGCTGAGTGGGGGGGGGGGGTGGGTCTTGGAGTGCTTTGTGACTAGGTTTGCCCTACTTTGCAATAGCTCTCTCTACTCCATTTTCTTCAATGGAACCACGACGGATGCCACCTATTATGTCAATTGGTATTGCTCTCACCACAAATGGCCCCATCAACTTAGGCCGACATATCCATCAGTCATGCCCCCTGCCTGACCCTCGCTCTTCTTTATAATGTACATTCAATGAAACCCTGCAACCCTTTTCTGGAGGCCGAAACTTGGCGTCAATATACAAAATAAATCAAAGATATGTAGGAGTTAGAATGAGACGTAAATCAACGCTTATACACAGTGAATGTTATGCTTGTTTGAGTGATGACCTTTCCTAATGCGATGAGATTGTAATCATAATTCTCTCAATCGAGGGTGTGGCGATTGATCATTGTGAATTTGATGGCCGCGACACTAAGCTTGGCTGTAGACTCCCATCGGCTGCACTCCACTCTTGGACTTCCTCAACGTTTTGTTGCAGCAGGCCGGCTGACTCCTCGGCAAGATTATCAAATTCGGCATCACTTCCGCTATGACTAACAGGGATGATGGGTACAGTGCCGCTATGACGCTCGTGGACTTCATCTTGCGCTTCTTGTCGCATATTGGTGATCTTGACATAATTGTACGCAATAATGGCGCCAATGGTAGTAACAAGTCCGACGAAGTTGATAGGCGTAAGCCTGTCGTCGAAAACAAGGGAGGCTGCTGAGATGGTGACAACTTCTTTAAATATGCCGGCAATCGATAAGGTGACTACCGACGTGCGCTGAAGCAGGGAGAACTCAGACGCTATCATAAGGAATGCTATGCACCCAGGAAATAATAAGAACAACGGCGTCCATAGGACCCCCATTTGCTCGCTCAGTACCTTTAATGCTTCCCACAAGGGCCCAAAGCCTTCCACTGGGATAGCCATTGCCAGAAGCACAACAAACATGACGGGGGAAAGGAATAGAATACTAGAAAACGGGTTGGAAGTGGCTGGGTTGCGGAGCAGGAGGACCTGCGTGAGAGACCAACGTAGACCGGAGAAAAAAGCGGCGGAGATGACGAGGAGGAATCCTCCAAGCTTAAACTCGACCTCGCCGAATACCATCAGAATGACGCCTAACGTCATTGTAGCGATGATGGCAACTAGGCGCCAAGTAGGTTTTTCGAGCCGGAATGCAAAAGCGAAAAGCAAAACGAAGGCAAGAGAAGATGATTTGCACATGGCTGCATTTCAGTTAGATCATATGGTGCAAGGGTAATAATTGAAAGCAAGCCGGCTATTCGACGTACTGTAAAATGTGAGACTGATAAATTTCAGCGATGTATTCCCTAACCCAATATCTATACTGGTAGCAGCGCCACATGGGCCAATGCGAGTTAGGTAGAATATCTTTGACATGACGGAGCCACTGGGCTCAGATTCATGTCTCGATCGCCCTGCATCTGAGTTATGCGCCGCCTTCGGTTGTAACGAGGGCACAAAACTTAAAACTAAGGCTGACAAGCCAAACTGCACCAGCATGTGTACCGACGTGGTAAAAAGAGGGAACGGGAAGTTGAGCCTGTCCTTATCGAACATCCATTTGTTAAACTATCAGTTTTCAATGGTTGGGAGTCAGCTCGGCTGGTAGACGTGGATTCGTGCGCGTGTTATTTGTATCAAGAACAAGGGAGAACTGCTCACCAGAGAAATGGAAAGAGAGAAGAAATACCACAGCAGTATTAAAGCTCCATTGATGGCCAGATTCCGGATCACGTTGCGATCCGCTTCTTTCCTCTCGTCAGCCGACAGCTTCTTGTCGCGTGCGATTCTGTTGTCCAGCAACGTGTTTCTCCTGCGCTTTTTCTGTTTGCGGGCTCGGTCGTTTCTCGTCAGACCCATCTCCTCGTCGTCGCGTAAGTCTTGGTCACTAAAGCTGTCTCTCCGCGAGCCCTCTCTACTCGAGCCAGAGTCTCCCGATCGACCAAGCGGCTCTCCATGCTCTTTTGGCTCCTCCAACATGCTGGTATTGTGGGTGAGTGGTCTGCCTGGCGAATGGATGCCAGGAAGATTGGGGCCTCCTATTGGGTTCATAAGACTGCTCTTTCGCCGTCGGTGACCTGGAATAGACTCCATCTCGATATCGTTGGACGTGACGGCAGAGCCAGCCGCGCTGGAGGGCGTGTATGGACTGGCCAAGGTTGATGCTCCTGCTTGTGAAGAATCGATTCGAGATTCAGTGTTGGGAAAGGCAGACGACGCTGAGGTATCGGCAAGCACGGGCGATGGAGGAGGAGGAGTAGAGGGAGAAGTGGGCATGATGTGAGCTTTAACGGGGTCGGAGCTTCCCAGGCTCGGCCAATGGACAATTTACTTGAGCATGGGGCGAACAAAATGGGGGCGATGACCGTCTTGGCGGCTAGCGAAAGTTCCGACCGTCATTTACTGACGTCTAGAAGAAGGACGGAGGAGGAGTTGAGGAGTCTGACGTCTTGGAATTGGGCGCCCAGGCCCAGGAGACAAGGACAACTCAAGATTGGAGACTGTGGGCTAGGAAGCAGCGGAACGCAGCCAATTGGAGGCGCAATAATGGAGCTAACGGCGGCGACGATCAGGCAACGGTGGTATTGATGAGGGTCTCGCAGGCGCTTCGCACGCGATGCCGATGCCGATGCCAATGATGCCGATACCAATGCCAAAGTAAGGACGCAACCAAACAGGTCACACACAACCTTACCCCTAGCTACCTAGGTACCTAGGTACCCTACTGGACCGGCCGCTTTGTATCGCACCTTGCGTCTGCAAGGGTAATTAGCAGGTGCAGGACGTGCAGGACAGATGGTGGTTGGCTGGCAGACATGTGGGCCTGTCCAACCGTCGTGGAATAATCCAGATGAAATGTGGAGAATTGGCTTGGCTTGGCTTGTTGGGAGGGAGGGTGGAAGGCTTCACACTAACACACCCCTAGGGCCAAGCTCTGAGCTCTGAGCCCAACATTCTCACCATCTGGCATTCTGCACGCTGGCCTCCGTTGGCTGTGTGGTTCACTTGAATCATGATTCATGACAAGTGAATCATTTCGCCAGGCCAAACGAACCCGTTGCTTGTTTGTTGTTGACAACCCCCCTCCCGATAGTGTCCTGCTTTGGCCAAAACTGATCAGCTCAAGTATCCGAGACAGCTTCTTCCGTTTGCGTTGTATTAGGCTGCAACCACGCACCAAAGTCACCAAGTCTCCCGCGGGCGTAACAATGCCCAGCAAAGCAACTATTGATACGGAGTGCTCCCTGCTGCCTGCTCCGTGCCCCTACGGAGGCGAAGTGCGGAGAAAGCATGTCACATTTCCGAGGCTCTGTGCTCCGCAGTCTGATCATTCCGAAAGCCCGCCACAGCCACCCACATAGTCTCAATATCTGTACGACAAATTCTTAACACTCCACGCGATGATTCTAATGCTTACAGTGAGTGCCATTTTCTGCACCCTGCCACACGAAGAATTGAGTGACGGGCACAACTGGGTTGCTGTTTTTTTCACCAGCAAATTATCGTGAATGCAATGACTAGTGCCATTGCCCAGTGTCTTAACCAGAACTAACCAGCACATGAGCATTATCGACCTTTTAGCTAAGAGCAGTTATACAAATCAGTATATTTGTCTCTTCACGTTCACAGCATCTGTATCCCCTGGCACGATACGTGGGCACATTAAGAAACCTGCATGCCTCTATAACCGAGACATGTTGAATTAATATGTGCATATCAAGCGGGAATTTCGAGGCCCGCTCAGAGTGTCACACCCGAAACTCTTCTGGGCTTAGGTTTTGCATGGGCATGATGCTGGCTTGCTCACGCGATCACCTCAGTCGGCAGCACGGCCAAGTCGCTCACACATACGCTCTCGTAACTTATGAGAATCCTGTCGGGACTAATGACAATTCACACGTTAGCAACTGAGGTCGACCTTGACTCGTTTTGCATGTTCCTATTACTACCGTCTACTGCCCCACATAGTGCTGCAACTAGCTTCTAAGCATCCAAAGTATCTAGCCGGCCCTGCCGTGCCCAAGATGGAAATTGCTTGTACGGGACGGGCTACGGAGCACATGTGGACTTCGTAAGCGAGGACCACCCTCTACATCCATCCAGGAAGGCCTCTTTATTAGTGAGCCTTGACAAGCTCTAACGAAAGGTCTGATAGACTCGTGGCAGAGTGCCCGGAAACCAATGACCATAGAAATATATACCTTAAGAGGCCTTTATAGAGTCGGCAACCATCGTCCAGTTACAGTCCCTTCATACATGCATTGGCGGTTCGCATCACATTTTTCTATCCCCACATACGCTGCCTTAATGCATCTATAAACGTTGGTTTAGGCGGCAGTCACCTAGCAGAGGCTATCTCTTTGGGCGCAAGGTGACAACAGGCAAGTTATGGCATAGTGCATCTTCTTTAATACATTAGAGGTACTTCCGAAAAGCCCATGATAGATTCTGGCTACCACAGATATAATGAACCTCTTTGTACGTCAGATATTGCTGATGCTTGCACGGATAGCATGGTGAGAGTACGGAGTAAAAGCCCGTATGGCCCAGAAGCTAATCCGTTTCCTAGCTGTTACTACGTGACAGTAACACCAGTGTAGCGCATAAAGCCAACACACTGCTGACATACAGAACACGCTGACGCGTGCGTGGGATTATCCACGGAAACGGTAAAGAGATGCTTGGGATGCTACACTGTATATGATAAATGCCTCATCAGTCTTACCAACGTCTTAATAACCTGAAAGTGCCGAAGTTAAGCTGCGCGAGACTTCAAGGTCGTCATCCGTCCGAGAGTTGTAATATGTCGACGGAAAAGCGGTATGGTGTGACGACTAAAACTCAAATGCAGCGGTAAATATATCTCAGAAGTAGCAGTATTAATCTGTTCTGTTGACCAACAGTCTTTACACTCCGTAAAGTGGAAGGGTTTCTGGAGATGGCGACATACAGCATAATTCACGAAGTATACTAAAAGCGTGGTTGTCGCCTGTCGGGGGATCAGGATAGCAGTCAAACCCCATAACAATTGCATAACGACTCAGCAGAGGCATTTTTTTGGGGTTATCATGGTCATATTTAATCTCCAAAATGCAATTTTCTTGACTATTCTTGCCCTCGCTGCTGCCACCAGACACGTTCCCCTCATTGGTTCTGTAGGATAATAGTGATTCATCGCCGACAAGCAAATTTCGCTGCAAAATCCGTAGAAATCAGCCGCATTATGTCTTAAATAACAACCCAAGTTAAGTGCATATTTCCTCCGGCCATTCCGCACCGTCGCACGGGGTTGGTGGGTTTGAGTTATGGTGAGCCCACCAGGATAAGCAAGTGACATCATAAGACCCGGACCATGAATTGATCTGACCCTCTCATGCAGAGGTATCCCAGAACACGAACCCTTCAAGCATTCCGCTCTCTTTCAATCTCTTCTCACTGAACAAAAGCCAAAGGCTGTCATATCGGTACGCTGTAAGCAATGGCTGCGCAGGGTTCAACCTCCCACCATGGTCAGTCACGACGAGAACAGACAGGTGGTTACCTTCCCATCGAGGACTACGGAATGATCGGCAACATGCACACGTGTGCATTAGTTGGTATCGATGGCAGCGTCGACTTCATGTGCTGGTGAGGTGTTGTAGTCCCCGATCTCGTGGGTTTCATTGCAACGGCATTAGCTGAGTGTTGAGGTACAGGCCCGACTTTGACTCGCCATCTGTCTTCTGTCGACTCCTGGATAAAGACAAAGGCGGCTACTTCAGCATTGCTCCATCCGAAGACTTTGTATGCACTAGAAAACAGCAATACCTGCCGTCGACATGCATTCTGCAAACGCGATTCATCCACGAGGTCGGGGTGGTAGATGTCGTCGACTTCTTCCCGCGACCTAAGGATGCGGAAGTCATGTCCAAGGGTTTCAAGCAAAGTGTTTACTGCGAGTCTACAAGAGTTCAAGAGGAAATCAAGAAGTGGCTGATTAGAAGGGTAGAATGTATCAGAGGCACCTTAACGTTGGGTGAGTTTTTGGCCATGGGGCACTTGACCACGTGAGATGAAGCACGGACTCACGAAAACTTTTTCAGACGTTGAAATCTTCCCGGCATTTGGCTACGGCCTTGAGCCGCACCTTACCACTCTCTTCCAACCATCTGATACGGCAAGTAAAGTCGCTACATTCCACAGCAGGGACGTGAAGCTCCAGGTAGACGTGGCGGTACAAGGGGGCGACGATGGGAAAGGATGCCCCAAAATCTCTTTCCAGAAGAAGAACAAGGACGGCATAGCCGGTGAAGGACTTGTAGCTCGTATTGAGATCCATGAGGGTGAAGCCGTCTCGATTGTCCTCAGAGATGACTTGCACAACCACAATACCAGATACATATCGACCATGGAACTGGACAGCAAACAGCATGATACACAAGTGTTCTGGCACAACTTTATTCGGCAAACCAGCTACAATGGCCGATGGAGAGAAGTCGTTGCGCGGAGCTTGATGATACTCAAGATGATGACGTACGGTGAGCTTGCTCTTCACATGGCGTCATACTTGACCTCGACGCTGAATTTCTGGCAGAACCAACCGGTGCTATCGTCGCCTCACCAACTTTCTCCATTCCCGAGGACATCGGAGGCGTGAGAAACTGGGACTACCGCTACTCCTGGGTACGAGACTCCAGCTTCACCATTTACATCTTGCTCAAGCTGGGATTCAGGTCCGAGGCAAATGCTTACATGGACTTTATCATGGAGCGGTTCGTCAAATCCCGAGGCCCTGATGGCGCTCTACCAATCATGTTCACCATTCGCGGGGAGACGGATATTCCGGAGTATACTCTGGATCATCTGGATGGCTACCGAGGTAGCAAGCCTGTCCGTGTTGGCAATAGCGCTGCGTTCCACCAGCAGTTCGACATCTACGGCGAACTCATGGATACAATTTACTTGTACAACAAGTATGGCAAGCCTGTTCCTTGGGATCTATGGCAATCAGTCAGGGAGCTCTTGGGTAAGCACATGCATGCATCGGATATGCTGACACTCAAGCTCCGTTCGCTTACTTTACCACAGATTATGTCTTGACTATTATCGACAGTATGCCAGCTTTACTTTTCTCATCCATCCCGCCAAGAGTGGCAAAACTGACAGATTGGCAGAACCGGACATGTCGATATGGGAAGTCCGCGGACCGAAGCAAAACTTCACCTACTCCAAGATCATGCTCTGGGTGGCCTTTGACCGCGGCCTACGTCTCGCTAACAAACGATGTTTTCCATGTCCCAACTGGGCCAAGTGGCTTGCAGCACGAGACGCACTATACGATGAGATCATGGAGAAAGGTCTGACACGGTCTCATCAACGTCAAACGCCCGAGTCGATGCACTGTTAACCTTTGACCAGGATACAACCGGGAAATGAAATCCTTCATCCAAAGTTACGAGAACAGGACAATCTTGGACTCGTCCATCCTGATTGCGCCCCTGGTGCTATTCATCGCCCCATGCGACCCCCGATTCGTGAACACACTCGACAGGATCCTTCTGCCCCTCGAGAAAGGCGGTCTCACGAGCACTGGCCTGGTCTTCCGCTATGACACTGACCAATCAGATGATGGTTCGTCCAAAATTCATCAAGCGAGCCCTTTTACGCTAGACTTGGTGCTAACGGTCAAGTTGTTTGCAGGCGTGGGAGGACGAGACGGCGCCTTCACCATGTGCACATTCTGGCTCGTCGAGGCCTTGACTCGCGCAGGTGTATACGAGGACAAGTACCTCGTTCGCGCGGTCAACTTGTTCGAAAACATGCTGGGCTTCTCTAACCATTTATCCATATTCTCGGAGGAAATAGCGAGAAGCGGCGAGCAATTGGGCAACACGCCGCAGGCATTCAGCCACCTTGCACTTATCAGCGCTGCTATCAACCTCGACAGGGCAATGGAAGGATGGACTCAACCGCAATGAGACCATCGGTATCCATGCCCTCGAACTGGACTCATGATGTTACACGGCGCTGTCCTGAGAGCTGTTAGATTCAATGAAGACGACTTTGTCCCGACTGTATTGCATGGCTTAGATTGGATTCTGGAACTGCTGTCGTGAACCCCCCCACTCGGTGTTGTGCCCTCTCATCCCCCGTGGCTATGCTCGTGACTACGACTTGACCTGAGTCGTTGATTGATCATGTTTCCACCCACCACCTTTGATTTCTTATTCCCTTTGGAATACTTCTTCAACCGGCGCGTCTTCACAGACGTACAACAACAATCTCCGCAATGGATCGCGTTGGTTTGTCCGCAGAGCTCCGACGTTTTCTCTAGCAGCGTTCAGCCTCCCCTTGCAGGTCGTCTTTGTTCATGATGTAAAAAACCGACGAGATGCTCTGTATCAGACAGCTCGTTTTGGCCTCGAATACCATTCCACCTGTTACATTTCGGCTGCGTGCTAGTGAGAGCGCAGCCCGCAGCACGCTCGGTCTCGGGCAACGCTTGGACATTGGCCCGTTCTCGTCGCCTCGGAAGTGTTGACGTGTCGGCTCCGTTCTTCGGAGATGCCGGGTAACTATCGTACGTCGGGGAGAGATGCGTTGTCGGCAATTTCATGTGTCCCGAATCGACAGGGTAGTTGGCTTATGAAAGGATGCCTATGTACGCGGTAGACAGCCTCACAAAACTTACGAGCCGGGTTACGGTCCCCCTCTTTCCCTACGCCAATGGCAGTTGGACCCGAGGATATGTACCATGGAAAAGGAGAATTTTTCTCATAAGCTGGGTGGGGGGGGTCAAGCCAGACAATAAATTAACTACATACTTATCGACGAGTCGACACGGGTTTTTTTTTTTTTTGTCCCTGATGTGCATCAACCCTGGGTGCTTAGACTCGTGTTGGCTGCGGACGTCCAGTCACCACCACCACCCCACGCTTCCAAAACACCACTCCGCATCACCTCCTCAAAGTCCCGCGCCCAAAAAAGCGGCTTGTCGGTGCCGTCCCGCGCACAGCCAACATGCGGCACAGCAATGCCTAGCCGCGACAGCACCCGCAGGAGAGTCGAGCCGCCCACGTCCCTCGCGAGGACGACGCCCCGCGAGAACAAAAGGCAGGCCAAGTCGGTGGCCGAGTCTCCAAAGTACACGACGTTCCGCTCGCCCGCGCCGACGATGCGACGCAGAGCATCCATCTTGTCCCGCACTGTGGTGACCCTCGGCATGCCGAGCGAAGGGCCGTCGATGCTCCCGTCCTCGGCTATCTCATTCGCCACCACGTTGACGCGGCCGTGCTTGTGCAGGATGCCCTTGATGAACGACGCCGACCAGTTCACGGACAGGACGCTCGCTCTGACCCCGTTGCGCTGGGCTGCCTGCCAGATGTCGTCGTAGCCTGCGGTAAGCCTGACGCGGCCTGACGTGACGGCGTCGACGCCCATCCGGAACGTGTCGTCTCCCGTGAGGCCGGCAAACAAGCCACTGCGTGAAACGCGTGTCAGCGATGCTTCTTCGATTCGCTTCAGTCCTGCCAGAAATCTCTCTTCGTCCCCAACCGTTAATCTTGACTCCGGAGCCGAGTTTGTCATGTAAGCCTGGTAGTCGTCGGCATATTTCTGCACAGCTTCGTCCCAAGCTGGCCGCACATTAAGGTGTTTCTTCCATCGTATGGCTGACAGCGCCAGTTCTGATACGGTGTCGCGTTGCGTGATGGTGCCGTCAAAGTCGAAAACGAGTTGCATTTCGGGCCCAATTTTTTTTTTTTTGGTCGCAGAACAGACTGTTACAAGTTGTGACACACGCCGTGATAATGCTTTCTTAGACCGCAAGTGTATTGATCATTGATCCCGAGCCTAGATAGAGAGAAACTGGGGGGGGGGGACCGTGAAGTGACGACGCTGTTGTGGTGGGTCCAAATATCAGCCTTTGTAAGTCACACGAGACGGAGATTTGCTTTGGGCTCGCACGATGAAAGCCAATGATATTATGTAGCATCAATCTTTCTGTATGACCTAGTTGAGATATGTTTTCGTTTGTCCCCCGCGGTATCTTCCGATGCGTAACGCCAAAACGCCGTCAAAACTGTATGCTGGTTGCTGGTTGCTGGTTGCTGGTTGCTGAATTCGTGTGTGTGTGAAAACCCTACATGTACAACTTTTCTTCTACGCCGGCAAAACATCCTCCATCTCCTCATTCTCGTCATCTTCAGCATCTTCAGCAGCTTCCGCGGCTTCCTCCTTGGCTTCATCGCCGGCCTTGTCCTTGTAAGCATCATTTAGCCCATAGTGGTTTGCAAAGCGGCCGCTCTTGTGCAAGACGGCAACCTCTTCCAGCACTTGTCGGAGGTAAGAATCAGGCTGTTGCAGTTTTTGCCGCAAAGCTTTCATGGACCAATACTGGTACTGACGGAAACAGTCGAAAATAAGGTCCAGAAGCTGGTTCTTTGGAATACGCGCGGCTTTGAGGACCTCGCCCTTCTTCGGTTTGACGGTGGGTGCAGCGTTTTTCTGCGGGCTGGTTAGTATTGAAAGAGGAAATTTGACTCGGGTAGCTTTAGATGTTAGGAATGAGCGAGTCTTACAATAAAGTTTCCACCCCAGCTGGCCGAGCCGGTAGCACCGGGATTGATGATTGCGGATGCGCTGTTTCGGCTGATAATCTGCAGTTTTGTCTTGGAATTCTCGGCATCAAACAGCTGTTTGGCAAGCAGGCGCTCTTCTTCTTGAATATTTCGAGGCTCTACGCGAACGTCGTAGTGAATCTTGCCGAAAATCTTTGTTCGCTCTGTCATTGCACTTTGCGTCAGCCCACCTGCTCGCTGAGTCTAGTTCGAATGATGCGCCATGTCGACTAACTTGGTATGGCTTTTCGATAGTACGGCTGGTACCGATTTCTCCTGTCGTATGTTCTCTCTGTCCTCTCGGCACCCTGATTTTGCCTCTGTCGTAATATCGATTGAGGGATGCCAGCCGCCGCGGCCTCGCTGCGCGCCTTGTTCTTGGCCTTGTATCCGGGCAGATCCTCCTCGCTGAAGATGAAGTGACCCTTGACGTCTCTATCCAGAATCTCCAAGTCATATTCTCGGGGTAGTGCCTGGTGCTCGGGACAATTGGAGTTCAGAAGCATGCGAAGCTTAGTCACATCTCTGGTGCCTCCCTCAATCGTTGCGTCGGGTTGTGGCTCGTTCCATGTGCGCAAGGTGCCGATCTGGATCTCGTCATCGTTGCCAAGTCTCTCCACTAGCTTCATCCAGGATTCCCATAGATATTTCGGTATGCGCGCGAGATAGAGCGTTTCGAAGCTGTTTCCGGGGACCGTCTTGTCGTAGAACTCGAGGTCGCCAGCATCCTCGAACATTTCATCTTCCTCCATGGGCATGGCCGGAGGCATTATCTTCTTCTCCTCCTCGGGGTCGGCCTTGACAAAACTCGGATTGGACATGATGAAATTGAGCGATGCGATAGTACCTGCACTAAAAAGAGTCGGAGTCGGAGTCGGTGTCGGAGTCGGGGCGATGGGATTGATGGAGTTGATGGCGGGCAGAAGCTTGACTGACTGGTGAATCTCGCGCGTCGTGCGGCGCGCTGTGACGAAATCACCAGCCAGGCTCCAACAAAGGGAGCTGCTGACTCCGCTAGTGGGACCTGGGCATGGATGCCATATCGGCGAAATGAATACGTACCGCCAACCAACAAGGCAACCAACAATTGTTGCACTAAAAAAACGGGCGTGGCCACGCCACACTATTGATGTCTGTTAGGCCCCCCTATATACCATGCAACAACAATCAACCAACCCCATCAACCACTTCCGAAGTGTAAAAACCCTTTTCTTCCTAGTGCAAGATCGCACGGCCAACCAGGGAACACACCTCCCCATCAAGCATCAGTATGGATTGTTTTGATATATCAGAGACGTGCACTATGTACACTGATTTACGAATGATCCCCTCAAATGGATTGATCTAGAAGCAGTCCTGTCATACTCCTTGGCTCGAAAAATCTGCTCGTTGCTGCCTTCATCGCCTCTTCTGTGATTATGATTTCACTTCCCAGAAAACTTCAAATCAGATGCACTGTTTTCAAGGCATCGCGTCCGTCATTGCCAGCTGCTACTTTGAGCACCTCTGTGATTGTGAATTCGCCTCCCCGGCAGTGTAGAAGAAGTGTCATAATCTTTAGATACCAATTCTCGTTTCCCCCCTACCGCTTTCTGCGACACCGTTTCGGTACGTTTCGCCAGTATAAACAGCTGCCAGCCAAAGCCACAAAAGAGAAGTAGTTTAGCTAAAGCCTAAACAAAAGATAATAATTTTACTGCCTTTGATTGTTTAGGTGTCTCACATGTCTCACGCGTAGCTAGGCATAATCGGTAGGTAGGGTGGTATATTGACGATATATCGACTAAAGCTTGCCTCCTCTTGTGTGTGTATGCGTTGTCATGTCTACAAAGGGCTGCGTGGCCGAAATCCCACATGCTTATTGACTGTATAACAATCTCTAGAAAGATGAACTTTGAAGACTTAGTTGTTTAAGGGCTTATAAAAAGCGTTGAGAAAGAACAGTAGAGGCTAGCTAAGTTGCAGTGACTTGGCAACACAGACCAAGAAAGGCTTGACAATTGCCGAGTTTGATAGACCCGCTTACCGCTGAGAAACTGGTCAGAAGTCAGGCTTGACCACTCAGATCAGGCTTGATTATGTCGGTACGTGTATTATCGAGGTGTTGACTTCGCCCATTGAATGTCCTCGTCGAACAAAATCTCCAAAGAAGCATCTCCAAACCAACTCAAATCAGATCACCACCGATCGCCGCACCGACTGCAATACCAGTCACCGCACTTTTAGATTGCTCCACTGAGGAGTCAGAATCTGATTTCGATGTCGCTGTTGGTGTCTGAGACTGTCTGACGGTGCTGGTCGACGCTGTACTTGTAGCATTCGGCATGGTTGAAGTTGGCCTCGATTCTGTTGATTTTGCCATCATATTTTGGACAGTTGCGTTGAAATGGTGATAATCTCTATTAGTTTCAGGTTTTGCCGGCGTCATGCATAATGAAATATTGTATAGTCGCCTCGCCCCTAGGCATGATGGCCGCGGTCCTTGCAGGCTTTGCCGCCAGTATCTGCTATTATGGTGATTACCCTGTTTATACAATTAGCGAGCAAACAGATATAATAGACATTAAGTCCTTCTGCTACGGATCTTCTCCTCTGGCAGGATTATCCCTGTGCTGCTGTTCTCCAATAACCCCGTAGCATACTTGTATATCTCGTGTTCATTGTAGTGCTAGACACGGGGATAATTCCACCAGCGGAAAAGATTCACAGCAGGAGGAACCAATGCGTATTGTATCTATTCGTTCGCCGACTGTATAAATAGGATGACCACGACAATGGCAGACACTGTCGGCAAAGCCTGCAAGGACCGCGGCCATCAGCTTGTGATTGAGGTGAGTGTTGGAGCATCTGTTGAGGAAATAAAGCACAGAAGAGGGAGATGGAGTCGGGGGAAAGGTCCTACAATTCCTAGCAAAGCACAGCCAAGACCGACGATTATCTGCAGCGGGAATCGATCTTTAAATATGGGCATGGGCGCGTAAGACTAATTAAATCTTCTAGTAGCTGGTTTTCGCCCAAGTTTTCCTCAGGATAGCAGTGTCGATCTCACTCGCATTTGACAAGAGGCGGAGCTCGAGCACAAAAAGTAATTACTACTTGCAACGCAAGAGAAGGAAAAAGTTGCTTATCCATATGTGTCTTTTAGCATGGAATCAACATGCATGGCGTTGTGATCAGCCTCGTATATGCAGCCACCACCAACCCGGTATTTGAATCAACCATCGAGTGCTCCGGTCAACTGCACCTTCCTTTGGGCTGCCTGGGTTTTTGTTGATTCTGCTTCATTCGTGTATCCCGTCGTGTGGGGTGTCTTCTTCCGAAAACTGCTGCTGAGTTTGGATGGCTACTCGCCATGACCTTCCATCTCATTGGAAAGACATCTGACCTTTCCCGAGTCCCAGGCACCCATGCTTGATGAAGTGAAAACAGCTATCAATTCTCCTGCTCCCTTCACACCTGCGTTCTTACTGCCCGTGGAAACACTCAGCTTGCGTTACATATTGATATGCGCTCACAATTGCAAAGAATCCATCTTCTCATCATAAAGCTAAATATGATGGTCCTTTAGCAATACATTAACCCTTTTGGATCATAAAGCTACTCCTAATCCTGTCATCTCCTTGGAATCGAAGCAGGTGCATAAAATCAATTACTTCCAGCAGCGATGCATGAACAAGGGTCAATGCTCCCGCTTGTTCCTCCAACTTTGGTCCATTACGTATCCAATATCGGACCCTGTCTTCCCAAGAAAGCGGTTTATCATCAGAGACCTCGAGAATAAGCTTTCCCATATTTTCGAGCACAATCATGTTTCTCTTAATTGTATCCACAACCCAATCTCTATAGTGGTCATTGCATATCTCCAAGACAGCCCGAACATCTACTCGACAAGCCCGAGCGTGTTCTAGATCCGCCTCCACTTGCTTGGCGAGGTTAAAAAAGATCTTAGCACTCCGTGGGACATCGTGGAGCTCTAAGCCGATTTTGACGACCCTGACGAATATGCCCAGGCCATCTGATACTAAACCCAGAGCTTCCATCGTCAACCAATTGGTAACGACTCTGAGACCGGTCAGGACTGGTTTTGATGCATCATTTACTTGTAGAAATCCACTTACCGCTACTGAGACATGTACTCTCGAAGTGAAGCCTTTGCGCAGAACGAGTGTTATTTGAAACCTACAATATAGAGGTGGAAATAATTCTAGTCAAAAATCAGGAGGAAGCAGTCGTTTTATCTCTCAATGACGGTGAGGAGAGTCTGGAAGTGGCACTCTTCAACGAACCCAGTAAGGTTGTCAACTGGTCGCTCGGAACACCTTCGTGGCTAACATGGCGGTGCCATCATCGGTTAAATGTAAGCACACAAGGGGGGGGGAATAGTACGCTTTGTGTCTCAGCCATGGAAGGCTGTCCATGGCGGGCGATTTTGTCCGGAGCTGAATGAATTGGGGCTGTCAAGTACCAGGCCCCTGAGGAAGATCTCAAATGAAGCCAGTCTTGATTGATGATGTATGTCTCACCTGGTTGCTTTTGGCTGCACTAGACGACCTTTTTCTTTAGGACTAGACAAACACTTGACTCAGATAAAAAGGATTTTGACCAGTCACAAAAGAGATGAGAAGATGTGCATGCTACACAAAGGAGGCTCCACACCAAGCGGAAATTCGTGGAGAGCAGACAACACGGAGGACTCCATGCCATGGGCCTCGGATAATTCGCCCCCTCTACTAGTTTCCTTTGCAACGCTGCAAGATGTAGCTTTGATGATCAAGACACATGATGAAATTTGGTTCAAACTAGATTCTTCAGTGATGTGCACCTATGTGCTAACGGGAAGCAGCAAGGTTTTCCATGCATAATAAGCCAATGCTTTCCTGACTCAGCTTTAACATCAGGGTAGACTTCTTAAGATGACGACGTCCTCCTCATATACACATCGAGTACTATTCCTATCCCATATCCGAATCTTTGGGAAGTCCGGAAAGTCATCATCATCTTTATGGTTTTTTTCCCAAATGGTCTCCCATTCATATGGGTGAGAGAATAGCTTTAAGGATATCTCACAAGCGAAACTGAGAGAGTACTCTAGCTGCCGCGACATCGTTTGTTGGTCACTCGTCACGATGGGACCGACAGCATTGTACATTTGCGAAACCACCTCTTCGACCGCTTCAGGCGCCCATATAGAGTGTCTGGCTGGGTTCTTACGAATGTAACGATCGAGAAGAGATACGGTTATCCGGCGCCAAATGGCCCTGACGGCTTTGTCTTTGTGACAGTTAGAAACGAGAAATTGATCTTCTAGGTGATATATAAAACTTACCATCAAGCGTATGTTTATTCGGATTCGCCAAGAAAAGACGGTAGCAGTTAGCTACCTCCGGAGGCAGCAGCACAGAAGTGTGAGATTTGACATCCATATAATGGAAAATACATCTGACTATCCACTTCAGGAGGTATTTTTCTCGTGTTTCCGGGCTTGACAGCCTAGTTGACCAATCAGATTTACCGAAATCACAAGGGCCAGCAAGCTCGAGCAGAAGGTCTTCGTTTAGCAGTGTGGTTCTTGCGTCTGAACTGAGATCGCATGTGTTTAATACAAAAGTTTCAAGTACAAAGCGTAAGTAGCCAAGATCGTCCATCGCAATACCGATTACTCTCGGGTACGGAAGATCGTCCAGATCAAAAGACTGTCGTCCATATTGATCTTGATGAGCGGGAATGTTGAGCGTTCGCGGGTTGTTCAGGTTTCGCAGATTGTCCTCCATGTTTCGCAGAATGTCCAAGTATTGCGGGTTGTCCAAGTTTTGCGGGTTGTCCAAGTTTCGCGATTTGCTCCATTTTCGCGGTTTGCCGTATATGACCCAAAGGAGCATCACAGCAGCGCCAAGAAAAGCTCCGAGGAAAAATAAGCCAGTACTCAATCCGGCCACAACGCCTATGCTAACCCCCGATGAAGAGCCTGGGGCTTCTGATGAAGAACTGACAGGCAGAAGGGTGTTTGAAGCTGGCATGGGCGAAGTCGGCTCTATGGACGAAGTACCATGTGTGGAAGAAATCACGTTCGACATGGCGGGAATGATGACTTTTTGTCTTATTCTGTGATTAATAATGGTGGGCTACAAATGAAGAGCTACGCGGAATGGGATCTTACCTTGTATGGTACAGGCGAGAAAACGAAATAGCGACCTCAAGATGATTTAGGATTCTGAGAAAATTTGGGGGAATTTATGCACTTAAGTAGAAACTCCTACCAGTGATATCAAGCAGAACGGAATAGCGTTGCAGCCTACGTTGTTCTGCAAACTGGTTGGATGCAACTGTGTGCAAGAAAGTGCCCATTTTGCGGGATTTTGTATGTATTAGTAACCATCCGGTTTCAAATACGGCCATGCGCAAGACTCCCCAAGTATGTAGTAGCTGCGGAATCCTCAGCAATTTCGTGGACAATCGTTCTAGCCTGGTGTGTTTAGCACTCCAGACAGCAAAGACAGACCGTATTCTCGTAGTAACCCCCCGTAAAATTTGAATCCATGTCATGGCTCTTTGTCTTTTGGGAGGCCACAAATAGCAATCTACCCGTCCTAAGTGGTTCTTCACATACTCGGTGGCTGAAGCCATATTCGAGGCTAACTTATTGTCTCGAGGCCGACGGGCCCACAGGAGAAAACTCTGTGCCTATGTCATTGTTTGGAGGGACCAAGGGAGCGGGAGTACGCACAAGTGCTTACGGCTAGTAACAAAATTGATTGATCTTTGAAAGAAGCTATTATCGGGGGGAAGAGGCTCGTGAGGATTGGGGGTTGTGGTGTTGTGGGTCCCGGCTGACGTCGGGGTTAGACTATCTAGCTGGCCCACTCACCATCACCAGTCCACCAATCAGCGCGCAAGCTGCTAGGTCGATGCTGTCATGGCTTTTTTTTTTTTATGGATAGCAATCTTCTCCGTTCTAAACATAGTCTGTGACTGAAGCAAACTCCGCGTCTATGGTCATAGCATTTTTGTGGATAGCAATCTTCCCGTTCCAAGTAGCCTTATACTCGGTGACTGAAGCCATGTTTGAGGCTGACTTGTTGTTTGTCTCATGAACCTCACGGGCCTACAAGTGAAAACTCTGCGCCCATGTCATAGCTCCTTGTGGATCACAATCTTCCCGTTCTAAGTGGCTCTTTACATACTCGGTGATTGAAGCCATGTTTGAGGCTGACTTAATGTTTGTCTCATGAGCCTCACGGGCCTATGAGTGAAAACTCTGCGCCTATGGGATAGAAAACTTCCCGGCTCTTCACAAACTCGGTAACTGAAGCCATATTCGACGCTGAGTTGTTATTGTCATGAACCTGATGGGCCCCCAAGTGAAAACTCTGCGCCTATGTCATAGCTCTTTATGGATAGCAATCTTCCCAGCTCTTCACAAACTCGATGAGTGAAGCCATATACGAGGCTGACGCCCACCGAATGGTAACACGCCCCCTTGCTCGCAGCAAGGACTCTGCAGTCGCGCCGGAAGCCAGCGGCCTGACAAAAAGTCACAAAGGCCAGGAGCACTGGAAGTGAAAACGAAAGAACACATAGACTCAGAGGATTGGATGGTAGATCAACGAATTGAGGTTTTCTATTAGGGCACTATACATTTAAAGAATTCATCGGTATCTCGTGGTTCTCTAGTCGGTGTGTGGACTAGGCACGCGGTGTTCAACATGGTTTTACCTCGCGCAGTGCTTGCCACCCATTGGGGAGGGAAAACAAACACTGATGGAAAGATAACTCTCCATCCAAACACCCTGATCAAACACTTTACGTGGGTCCTTCTGCCACTCTTTCCCAGCTTCGTCATCACAGCCCTCAACTTCCACCCTTCACGATAGGCTTCAGCCGTTTCAGTCAAAATCCTGCGCCCAATTTGCAGCTAGCCCAGTGGTATGAAAGCCGCACTGGAATATCTGTAACATAGTGGAAACCTTGGGGAATGAAGCAAACATCGGGCGCGGCCAGGGTATGACTCGTCCCAGCGGGTTGTTGGGCAGATGGCAAGTCGTGTGTCACGTCTGTCATTATCACTATATATAACAGACATTTTTTCGATGGTCCCTCAATACACAAAAGCTGCAATAAGAAGTCTTAGCTGTCACAAGTTCAACCAATCCGCTCATATGATATTATTTCACATTCACCATGCCCGAATTACCTGATTTGATCGTTGGCATTGATGTCGGAATGACATGTGAGTTCTATGATCCCATTGTGTCGTTTTCGCCTCTAACGCGCTCAGGTACCGGTGTTGCCTATCACTCTCGTGCCAAGTCGAAGTCTGGCAATATTCAAGCTTTCGCCCATTGGCCGGGATTGAAATCAGGAGACAAGGTTCCAACTAAGCTGGCATATAAGCGGAATGCCTCCAACCATCTTGACATCCCTTCTTTGTGGGGATTTCGGGTTAATGATGAAACCCAAGCCTCAGACAAGTATTCGATTGAGAAACTATTCAAAGTCAATTTTGAAGAGCACGGTGCGTCTATTTTCAACAATCGAGTTTCAAAGCTTTACGTGGATTTTCTGAAGATGGTTTATGCAACACTTGAACACCATTTCACTCAGCCTGTTCTGGGCCAGAAGGAGTGGAAAGATGCGCAGATACAGTTTTTTTTCAGCGTGCCGTCAACCTGGAGTGCAGATAATGACTGCATCTCGGAGTTTCTCAAGCTTGTGAGAGTAGCAGGCTTCGAACAACATGACCATCATTCAGTCGCGGTCAGCCTCTCTGAGCCGGAGGCTGTTGCTGTATTCACATGTTTTGAAGAAGAGACTGTTACTGTATGTGGGCCCTACAAGCTGTGCGAAGTTTCAAAACTGATGAATTCAACAGGCCACCACAGACCAAACAGTCCTGGTCATAGACATCGGCGGGGGCACTTTGGTATTTGTAAATGCTGTTTTTGCGTAGAGAGCCTGTGGCTAACTAATCTTAGGATTTCTGCCTACTGGAACCAAGACCAGACAAAGAACGGTACTCGGTCATCCAAGAATTGGCGCCGATAGATGGTGAGTGATGATACTACTACGGTCTATTTCACCAATTAACATTAGCAGGTTATAATCTAGGGTCTTCCTATATTGACTACCTTTTTGCACCAACTGTCAAAGCAAAACTTGAGTCGAAGGCGGATTGTTTCACGGAACCCTTGGATACTATTGTAGAAAAGATGATGGGTCATCGTTTTGAGGCAGCTAAAATAGCATACGGCAACCCAAATGACTACAAGAAACCAACGTTCGGCCTTCCACTCATCTGCTTGAAAGACACAGTCGCTGCTAAGGAGGAGTTTCCAAACCTGAAAGCGAAATTTACCTGGTCAGCACTCTCTCTTCCACCTCACTACAAACCGGTCTTTGGGCGTGACTAACAAGAGGTGAACCAGGACTGAACTTGATGCACCATTCGATGGCTTGATACTTCAGATAGAACGGCGTCTGAAGACTTTTCTCGACGGCGTGAAGCTCAATCCGCAAAAAGATCAAGTGGTAAGCTCATCGAACTATTTAATGTACAGGAGCTGATCAGATAGAATCACATAATCTTAGCCGGAGGCGTCGCAAATTCGCGGTACGTTCAGGACAAGCTGAGGAAATTTTGCCTGACGCAACAAATGCTCAAGAATTCTACCTTCAATGTATCTGGCGAGCCCCAGATGGCTGTATGCAAAGGATTGGTTTACCACGCCAAAAGCTTAGGCACCGTCGTGCTTAGCCGTTGCGCTAGAGCTTCATTTGGCGTCGTGTACGATACTGTTATTGAAACGGGCTTGCGGATGGCGGATAAAGAACGTGAGATATATCGCAAAGCCAAAGAGGAAGGTAGGGTCAAGTCCCGTTGGTTTTTTAACAAGTCTATAAGCGGCAATGTGGAATGGTTTCTTAAAAAGGTAAGCTCGAATAAAGCGATTCGTCCTTGTTATCGTATACGCTAATCACTTCAAAGGGCAACACTGTGGATGGACATTTGGACCCAATCCGAGCTTCTGCAACATTTGAGCGCTGGGTGCCACCTTGTCAGCGGAAGTGTGACATAGAAATCGTGACTTCTCTCGAAGAAAAGCCGGGCTATTTCAAAGATTCCGGTACGTCATCTACGACTGATATGCTCCTACAGTTACATGTGTACTAACACAACTGTTGTAGCGAATGTTTCGCCCTGCAAGCGTCTGGTTGTTGACTTGGAACACATCGAACCCGTAAAGGTACCACGGCGCTTCCCAGCTTTCAGCACACCCAAGAGTCTACGATTCGAATTCCTGCTGGTTGCCGCAATTGAGGCTGCCGGAATGAGTTTTCAGTGCCGTAGGTCTTTCACTATGAATAGAATACCGCCATTGGTCTCACGGTCCGATCGCTAACAAGAGCAGTGGACGTTTCGGGACAGAGATTGCTCTCGGAGGCTGTCCAAATAGCCGTACCGACAGAATCTCGTCCAGACCCGTTGCCAAAGCCCGGCCCAAGCATAGCCATATATAAATAAAGGAGGAATAGCTTATGTCCGCCTAGGATCATTCCTCCTGCGTAACCGGACATGAACACTGATGGTTAGGAATGGATTTGCAGGTGGAACACCATCAAAGCTAAAATGCTTGGTCTGCGGTCTTCGGGTGCAGTAGAGAGGATTGGATACAATGTGCCGATCTGGATGTTGTTAGCTTTGGACCTTGCTCAATTGGTGCTGTTTTCGGCCACATAATGTGTTCTCACGGTCTGCTGTGCTTCGTAGGCATTTATGGGAAATTAAACTGAGGCGCGACGATCCCGTGCATCCTTGATTAAGACGTAGCGCCTCCCGTAGTGACCTAATATTTGGTCACCGTCGTCTTGCGCCGTGTTCCTGTGCACTAGCTGCGCCTTTATTTAATTTAGAATGCTCTCAAGATTAAAGCGGTGAACAAGTTTTTTTGCTCATGCCTATCCCCCTCCCCCATGCTGAGCCAACTCCTTGACCTACGTAGCTTGCAGTTGTTGCCACAAACAGCTCAGCTCATCCCAAGATCAGAGTATCAATTGGCTGGACCACTCAATTATGGCGCTGAAGCTTCATATTCCACCTTGTCGCCATAACCCGGCTCACCACTTCCATCCCCCCAGAACCCCGGCGACCGGTTGGGTTCCAAATTGAGGGCCCTACAGTGGCCATCGAGAGGTTGTTTCTGCATATTGAATGGCGGGCAAATATTTGGCCTTGAGGATTCCCACAGCCGGCCGGTCCTGAATTAGCGAATCTGAAGTGCCGAACATTATATGGAAAGGAACCGGACGTCGGTGATGTGGTCATCCAAGATGGATACCTTGGCTGGATTCGGGAGATGCCTAAGACGTGAGGAAAGCTATCATCCTACGGAATGAGTCGCAGATCAACATCGTCGAGATAGAAGACAATCATGGGAAATACGCCAACGAAGTTCTCCCATTCGAAGTAGATGTAGAAAAATTATAAAGGAAAGATGGTATTGGCTTTACCAAGGTGCTGCCAGAAGAGAAAGGGCAGCTGAGCACCTTCGTACCTATCGCTCATGTTTTTTGCTTCGACGTGGTTTACCATTTGACTTCCACCCTACAGCCCAGCCCACCTTGGACCCCAGAAAACCGACCAATGACTTGTCCGCATTGGGGTCGCCCGACCATGGTCATGTGTTAACAAAGAGGTACCTAGGTACTTGTTAAAACGTCAGCCAGAACGTCAGCCAGAACGTCAACCTGTTAGTTGCCTCCGCCTGTCGGCCACCACATAAACTTCGCTTCCTACAGCACGAGATCTCAACTCAGGTCGATGTCGAAGCTGTATCTCTGTGTCATACGCAGGGAGGTGTCTGGCTTGCAGTATAAATATTTGCAGTCCGCTCGCTTTAACACCTCTTTGCCTCCCCCAGTCTTCCAACATTAAGCATGACCGCGCAAAAGATTGCAACGGCCTCATCTGCATGTGCTACGATCCTCTCGACACCGTCATAATCGCGATCATCCTGCCCCGCAGACACACACCACGACGATCCCATACACAAGATGGCTGTCAAGTCTTTGCTCGACCTCGCAACCGCAGCCTGCGTCAAGCACCTCAAAGGGCTAGAAAGCATCGGTGACTATCTTCCCTACGAGGCTGTACGCCACATCCTCCTCAAGGTCGAGAATGCGCACCAGCTCCGGCAAATTGAGTTGAACTCCCCGCAGATCCAGGGCGCGACCGGCGAGATATGGCTCAAGCTCATCGAGAAGGATTTCCCTCTTGAGTATAAAGCCAAGGCTTACAAGCCGCAGAACCCCGATAACTGGTATCGGGTCTGGGGGAAGTACAAAAAGGACCACGATACCGCGCTTCAGGATAGCGAGAACAAACTCAAAGATGCGCTGGCGGGGCTCCGGCAGAACAAGGAGAAGAACACGAGTCGAATTATTGAGCGAAAGCTTTTGCCCAAATCCGTCAGGCTTGGCGGCGGCAAGAAGCTGTACAGCGGACATCGCGACGTACACTCCGGCTCCTTGACATTCAACGCTGGAAGTCGGACCAAAACCATCAATGGAGCAAGCGTCATGCGGAAGGTGCGCCGCGAGGTGAAGGAGATTGCAACCATACACAGCTCATTGTCGCGGCCCATCCGCGTGCCGATAAGGCAACCTCGGCTTCAGAAAGCACCTGAGGCCATGGTCAATGAGTATCGACGGGCCGCACAGCCGCAGTATCGATCGACGGTCTTGTCACCGGAGCCACCGTCTGTCGTGGCAGAGCATGAGGAGCGGGCCACCTTTATCTCCGATGAGGATGAGGATGGGGACGACATCTTCGATGTCGAGATGCCCAAGGTGCCGTCCAAGCCTACCTGCAAGCCAACTCTTCAAGCAGCGTGCGCTTCGCTCCTCAAAACCAACTCCAAGTCACCCCAAACACAATCGTCACATTCGGCAACGTCTTCGATATCAAGAACCCCGAAACCAGCCGCCGGATCCAGCCCGGTGAAGCGAGGAGCCGGGCTCCTTTCCAACAAGTTCAGAGGCTCTGCAGCAAAGGTGCCAGCCAGGCCGTTGCGGTCCAGCCCACCGCCGTCCAAAGCAGAACCGGCCAGACCACCACCACAGGTCGAGCCGGCCAAGGCCACGAAGACGCTCCTTTGTGCTCCAGCATGTCCTCAACCACCAGCTATCAGAGATCCGTCATTATCCCCCACTCCTGACTCAATACCACCACCTTCTTCAGACAGCCTGCCGCGAAAACGCAAGGCAGTGGACATTTTCATGAGGCGGCCGAAAAAACGAACTGGCTGACAACCGACCCGACCCGACTTCTTTCGTCAACAAAACATAACACATCTCTCATTCAGCTTTCACGTACAATGTGACGCATTTCTCGGTACTATATAAACTTGACGGGCACAATACTGTTCAACGGGATCGGTATTGCATTTTTGTATGCAAAGGCGTTTTGAAAAACGGGTGAAATTAAAATCTTAATACACATAAGACTCTAGAGATGCATGGAGTGTTTTCCTCCATAAGCGATGATTTTGATCTTGGTGCAAATGATTGGAAAAGTAGCGTGGGATCTTGGTTTGGATATCTCAATCCGTCATGCAACGCGACGTTCGACAACATTGAACATTTAATGTTTGCTCAATATAAACCAGCATTGCTCTAATCCTTCGTCCTGCCTTCAATTGGGGCGTAATATGTCGTGTTCATGAGATTTTTCTTGTCAGTCGATCGTCATCGTTGTTTCCGAGCTGATTAAACATGCAAGCGCGCTGTTGGCCAAGCGCTAGTCAGCCAAAACCGACAACGGGTAAAACCAGGCCGAATATGCCAATTCCCCAGGACGTCCCGCACTACAAGCCTCGTTCCTCCTCATCTGCCCATTTCCCCGGCATTCTCCTCATTCACAATCCGCCTCTCAGCGCAAGAACAAGATGTAGTGTGTCGCCCGCGGCGAGGCCGTAGTCCGTTGCCGTTTTATCATCAGTCCTACCCGAGTCAGTCACCAATTCCTCCACACAGCCCTCGTTTGATTTCCTCACATTTGCTTTCCGCCGTATATGAGACGCTGCTGAACCGGAGGTATGCCCTCTTTCTCCTCGACCTTTTCCTTGATTTGAGAGACCTTCGTCATGGGTCAAGTCAGCATCGGATTCTTTCGGCTTGAGGTGAGCGGCGGCCGCACCTTGTATTCGCTTTCGATGTCGAGCTCGATCTCCTTCCCCGTGAGGGTTCGCACTCTGCTTAGCGGTTAGATCCCGGCGTGCTTGGGGAGACATGCGTTAACGCAGTGGCAGCGCCTTACTTGATTAACATCTTGGCGGGATGGTTCTCGTATGAAAAATGAGAGCTTTTGAGTGCTTGCGAGACAGCAAGAAGTTCTTTTGAGAGCTTGTTGAGGCTGGCGGGATTGGTGACAATCCAGTCACTGGTTGCCGTGGAGGGGTGAAAGGTGCGTCGTCCGATATGCGGGGCCGCACGCAGCTGTAGTGGGGGGGGTTTGGCAGTTGGCATGGCATGGCACTTATCGACTTCAATCATGTCGCCGTCATATCCTTATTTACGCTCTCTCGATTTGACAGTGTTCTTCCCTCCACGATTTATTTTACCATAATCTCGAATTACTAATAGACTAGTCTATCAACCCCAGTATGAGTATTCCAGCTTCATCGAAAAATCCTCAACCCACCCATCTCGGACTCGCCTGGATCCTGCATAACTGTACATGTCGATTAGCTCGCATCGTCAATTCTGGTGCATACAGAATATATTGGGACTATTTATCACATGGAGATGACAGATATCAAAGTGGGATATCTAATCAAGTAACTCTCAGGCTCCCACACTGTGCTATAACCAACTCTGTAACAGGTAACAAGTGGCAAGTCACCCAGATGTCAAACCACTGATGATGTGTCTAGCTGTTCAATAACTTCCTACCACCCATCTTCTCTCGAGAACAGCGGCACTTTGACGTCGCATTTTGTCCCGCTTTTGGGCAACGTCCCGTTAACAAAGTACGCCCGAATATCCCTGGCTGTGCACAACGAGACCCTGCGTCAAGCTATCATGCCCGTATGCATCATGTTGCAAGAGCACACTGCCCTTGAAAGCAGCAGAGACATTCCGAGCTGAAACCAGCGGCTTCCCTGGATCATACGTGTTTCCAATAACGAGCAGGGGATTCTTAGACGTTACGTTAAAGTCACCCATGTAGCGCTCCTTCGCGGGCATAAGCCACTGAGCGCATTGCGCAACCATATTATCAGCAGCGTCGCCGAGAAACCGACTCTTGTAGTGGCGACCTCTGAAGACGGGAAGCATGGCTGCCAAGTCATTGCGTGGACCCGGATATCGCTGCATTTTATGCCAGGGAGTGCTTCCTGGTCGGATCGGTCGCTCGCTTCGCTACGCTTGAGGGGCGCGAAACCGCCGGCGGAACCTATAGCTCTTCCGTGAAGGCAGGTTAGATTAGCGGGATCCCGTCTTGTTTCCGGACATGAGGACCGCGAGACACTTTGCCACCGAAGGCCAAGCTGTCGGGAAGTAGAGCTGGTAGAAGATCGAGCCAGAAATGAGGCTGTAGTCGATTGTGATGCCGCCTCCCGGAACACTTGGTTTTGTGAATGGCCATGGGTTCTGACTGAGTCTTTTGCATATATTTAAAAAGGATTCCTCGAGTTCCTCTGCCGTTTGATTCTTCGCCAAGGGTCAGGCTCTGGGATTGGCGACGCATCCCTCGATGAAGCCCTGGAACGTGGCGTCTATGTCTGTGAATAATTCAGTTTCCCTATTTAATGTGAGTAATCTGTCTCAGCGCAGGCTAGTCATTAAATAAAGAACCAAGAACTCATTATTGTAGTATTCAAATGGCAACACCGTCGATAATAGCCTTTTCAACTCCGTCGCGGAACATAGCCACCATTGTCGCTCCGAGGATTGTACCGTAGGAAACGCCCCCAGAATCGCAGCATGCCATCTTCCCCAAGTGCATCCACGACTCGCATCAAATCGCGGGCGACAAAGGCTGTCCCGATGACATGTCCCGCGATGTTGCTGATGGCCTGAATACGCACGCTTGCATTCTCTCAGCAAAGTACACGAGGTCTCCGATGCCATCGGCGCCGGGACCTCCAAAGTTGAGCAAGGGCGCTTCTGCTGTCCTTGGTCACCTTCTTGGATGGCGCTCTTTGCAGCTGCAGATGAAGCGCCTGGTTGCTCTTGTCGTCCGGTAATCAAGCGTAGCTCCCGCGTTCCATGGGAACCGTCGTGATGCCCAGTTTGAATGGAATCCACTTTATAGCGCAATTTTTATCCCTGACCGATAGAGTACCGGCGTGGAAAGCAACGGCCGATGCCGAAAATGCATACTGCCAGCGACGTTGAGGAGAGATGCATGGTCGCCTTAAACGTGGGAGAGCCGACCTTCTTTCCTTCTTTCCTTTTTTCTGGTGTAGTCGTATATAGTGTTACCTTAAAGCGGAAAATGATCTAGCTCGTGGTGTCGATGTGCATACGGAAACTAGGTCTGAGAAGAAAATCTCGTTTCTCGCACTACTTGTATATCATCTCGGGCAGTCAGACCAGCGAGCGCCACGGGCAAAACAAGCCCTAGAGGACACATGATATCAGTGTACAGGCTTTCCTACAGACCGGTTTTCAACGCGCCGCATTGTACGGAATGCAAACCTTGGCATTTCTTTGACAACGATTATGCAATGCTGCGACCTTTTGCCTACAGTCACATCTCTCTCCAAGTGTCGGCAGTGAGGAAATGTTCTCCATAGAGTTGGGAAACCAAGTCGTCCCAATTAGGCAAGAAATGCCGCTGGGTGGATCCCAACAGAGCCGCCCGGCCCCGATCGGACATTTTGACGACGCAGGGGTGTGTAGCAGGGGTTCTAAACGACTGATATTAGCGGGAGTAGCCACCAAGACAAAGCAAGGTACGTCAGAGCCTGACGTGCTTGCTTACGTTACATATGGAGCAATACTTGATTTGGCCAAACGTCAGTATCTAAATTGAGCGTGAGAATCATCTCAAGTTCCCTATCTTAGTAGCCTAGGTTCCTCGAAACCAAGCCCGCCTACTTAAAGTGACAAGAAAGCATCCAGCCAAGCGTATCTAGCGCCGTTACAAGGATGCAGCGAGTCGATCATCTCGTCAATCATCAGTGATGCCCTGCCCAAAATTGCAAAGCGGCGTCGTTCAGAATGTTAAGCATACACCAGCGAAGCGGCAACGCTGGGTTCCCATTCGTGCTCCGTGCAGAACGGCACGGCGACAACACCGGGCAGTGATTGGGAATCCCAGGGGATTGTGAACTGCGGTACACTGTGGAATAGGCATGCATGGGTAACCTCAGCTGGCAATAACCGAGTACTCTGCGATAGGCCGGCCATGGATCCCATACATGCCAAACACATTTTGGCATGCCAGGCTTTTATCAAAGGCTAGTGCACCCACGTCCTCGCTTTGCCCGCGGGTCGAAGGCCGGGGCTTGTCACAGTAAAGGTGTCTTACGATGTGCTGGGAGGCAATGCTCCGTCGGTCTCAATGGGTTGGGTATCGTAGGTTGCAGCTGAGACTGAGGATGGTGCGTGTCGTCGAGCACGAGCTGCTTGGAGCTCTACGTCAGTAGCATGGTTTCAGGAGAGATGGAGAGCAAACAGGGGGTCGTAGCGAGCGAGCCAGAGCGCAGTATAATTGCGAATCATGATTCCAGTTTTGTCCAAAGACATGCAAAGAATTGTTTGGCATTGCTATGATGCACACTATCCTGCAGGTACAAGGCGTAGCATCAGCCTCTCCCCGTCAGGTTGTAAACTATAGTACAAGTTTCGTCAGTGGCGACGTTCAGTGGAGATATGTTGTTGACATTGTCCCTTGACTGGCCCTTTCCCGTTTCTTATAGCCCCAAAACGCGGCAAACCTTTTTCCTGCTTCCGCACCCAGCCGCTGGACCCCTTTCTTCGCATCTTCATTTGCTGGTCACACCCTCAAACACATTCAAACCTAGGCCGTCAGAATCCAACATCAGCCGGTTCTTCGAGCCCGACTCCTGCAGCTGCTGGGCGATGAGGCGAGCATTCTCAATCTTCTTCAGTTCGACGTAGGCCTTGTTCTTCTTAATAGCATCCCCAATGAGTTCGGCGGATCGCGCTTCACCCTGTGCTTTGACAACCATAGCCTCCTTCTCCTGTCTAGCCTTGTCAACGACAAAGGCGGCTCGCTGAGCCTCTTGCTGAGCTACTTGTTTGGCCTCTACGGCGGCAGTGAATTCGGGAGAGAAATTGAGATGCTATCGCCACCAAGTAACCATTAGCAAATATCCTGATACCGATACGAATACAAGGGGGAAACGTCGACAGGAGAGTGAGTCATACCGTAAGGGAAACGTCGTCCAACAGAATGTTGAAACGAGCAGCTCGGCGAGCCAGGTTGTCCCTCACAAGCTTGGCCACCATCTCTCGCTGCGTAATCAGCTGGCTGGCATTGAATTGAGCCACCACGCTCTTCAGCACCTCGTTGACAATCGAAGGCAGAACGCGCTCGTCGTAGTCCGCGCCCAGGGTTCTGTGGATTTGCGGCAGCGCATCGATTTGCGGTCGCGAAAGAACACGGCAGGTGATGTTGACCATTTGTAAGTCCTTGGTTCCCGTCAAGGAAGCGACATTCCGAGGCTTGGCCCGCACGTCGTAGATGATGGGCGTTTCGAACCATGGGATGTTGATGTGCGTGCCTTCGTTGTAAATCTCCTTGCTCACGCCACTTATTCTCCTGTACTTGATGGCACGCTGACCACCGTCCACATTGAACAGCGAGTTCGACAACAACCATCCACCGCCTAGGAGAAGAACACTTCCGACTAGGGCACCTGCACTTCCACGAGGGAGCTGAGGCGGAACGCCACCACGTCGGCCGCCGTATCCTGTGCCAGCCTGCATCTGGCGCAGACGGCGCATCGCCTCTTCTTGCCAGTTATTTTGTCCAGACATGACTAGGAAACTTCTGTTATCAAGTCTGTTATTATACCGTTTCCGCACGAATTCCAAGGAAAAACATAAAATGGCGCAAATGTACGAAGTTCGAAGTGGTTTCTTCACTGTGAGCGTTTTGAGGAGGAAGCTCTGGCTCGCTCCAAAGCTTTGTGAGACTGATCCGAGGTTTTGGCGGATACCTGCAAAAATAAGCGGAGTAGGGCTGATAACGGGCCAGAGCTCATGGGTCAGGTAGTATTACCAAATTTGAGTAAAAGGCTGCGGAAGCATTCAAGGCAGAATGGCCGAGTGGTCTATGGCGACGGTCTCAAGCGCATTCATATGTACTTTCGCGTCCGAAAAGGAGCGTTCCGTTCACGAAAGTGGCCGGGGTTCGAATCCCCGTTCTGTCAGATTAAATGTATATCCTGCTTTTTTTCTTTTCCTTTTTTTTTGCCTTTTTAGCATGTTCTCTGTCGTTTAGCATAGACTTATCTTTTATTCAAACTAGTTTAAGGGAAATGGTGTCTGTGGTGTGTTTCGGTTGCTTAAGGATCTCTGTTTCGATCTCTCACCTCAACATTCGTCATGGCGAAGACTAACCAACACAAAACAGGCTTTGAGTACAGCTTCAAGCTTATTCTACTCCATAAATCTTTGCACGCATCTTAACCTGTTGTCAGGGCTCCATTGACAAGTCTATGTACAAGACGGCATAGTATTCAATGTAAACACCGAGACATTGCATCATTTCTCCTACCGCCAACAGGGAACACTCGTTCGACATTCTTCCTTGGCCAGCGCCACATTACCATCATCCTGCTTCTCATCAAATGCCCCCAATTTTACCCATCGTACATTCAACTAGGGACTTGTTCATGCAGAGACCCAAACAAACAAATAAAACGGTTTTTGAGAATTTTTCTTCCTCCACCTGGGTTTCACTCCCCATGACGGAACATGATTTAGTTGGCCAATGCAATTCGGATCACATCGGTGTCCTGTTTCGGCTTCCTCGCGTAGCCGTTGAGCATTCGGAATCCGGCCTTGCAGTTTCTGCCCTCCTCTACAACCGCGTGAACTCCATCCAGACACTTCCCTGCCTCTTTCATCGCCGCCCCCGTGGTGACAGTGTCAACGAGTCGCATTTCTCCAGCTACCTTCTCCATCTCGCATCGGAGGAGCCATCGCTCCCAACTCCATCCTCCTACAATGCTGCAGACGTTGGCAATGTTGTCGCTGCTACCCGTGACCATGGTTTCCATACGACAGAGGTTGCCGTTCTGGGGAGCAGCATCGTCCTTCATCGGTGGCGTTGGAGGCATGCCCATCTTGCGCTTGGCCCCCATGGGTAGGCAAACCCATGCACGGCGAATATTGTCAAATCCTGCACGTGCAAGTCGGCCGATCCATAGCTTAGTAGGACTTGGATCATAACCCAGAGTTCTAAGCGTGAAGCCAAACTCAACGCTCTTGGCCAGACCGAGAGGTCCAGCGTTAATGATGTCTGAGTCCATGATGGAAAATTCGAGATAACCGCCAGGCTTCAGTACCCGCATGCATTCCCGCAAACAGCTCTCCCACTCATCTTCACCATTCTCTCCCACAAATTTGAGAATGCCGTGAAGCTCACGGGCAGAGACCAAGTCAAATTGGTCATCAGCAAATGGAAGTCTGGTGAGTCGCTCAACGGCAACCTGGCGGTGATTGGGAGGGCCACGGATGTTGGAATTTGACAACTGACGGATGGCCTTGGTAGTGACCGTGTAGATCTTGGTGTTGGGATATTCCAAAGCGCAGTGCCACGCCCAGTCGCACGTGGATTGCCCACCCAGATCAAGAATTCTTGCCCGATCGCGAGCGACGCCATCTTTGCCAGGTGCCATGTAGGAAAACCGAGCTAGTCTCTTCGCAACCGGTGCCGATATGAGTCGACCGCCGTTGAGGAACTTGAGTGCGGCAATATGCCATGTTGAGATTGTCATCTGATCCATGGCTTCGTGCTCCTTTTCCTTGCGAAGCTTCTCAGGATCGTCGACGAGAACAAGGTCACCGCGGGCTACATTGGCACTAAGTCGCTTTTTGGCTGACTGGGGAATAACACTCAGCTGATATTTGCCGAGAAGCTGGCTACGATGTCTCCCGCGAAGCGCCGTTCGCTGTGACTGAAGCGCTTCGAACCTTGAGAGTTGTTGTACGAACACATCCCGAAGCTGGGTGCGGACGACGTAGTCCTGGAATGCTCGATAATAAGCAGACTCTTGGCGCACAAGTTTCGAAGGCAAGCCTTTGGGTGGCAGGGTCGTCGGAATGACATTGGAAAATCGCACTACTTTCTTCTTCTTCACTTCGAGACCTTGCTTAGTTTCAGTCTGAGTTCTTGGCTCTTCAGTCACTTCCTCATCACCGGGGGATCCTTCGATCTTCTTGAAAGCATCTCTGTCCTCATCAATCTCTACTCCCTTAAGATAGGCTCGCTGGGCCAGTAACCAAAGTTCGGTACGACCAAAATTGGATAAAGCCTCTTTCTGCTGCTTTCGAGTGTAATCGGGGTCATAATCGACAATAATCTCAGTGAGTGCCTCGTCAGCATCTGGAGACGTCGGGACCTTGATGGTGTCTCCAGAATTATTGGAATCCTGATGCTGGACCCTCGGCCTCGCCGTGGACATGCCGTCTGTGAGATGATCGTCGCCGCCACCTTGTACCTCAATAATCTGTTCAACAGGCTCTGAAGGCACACCGATACTCCGATAGAATTTCGCGATAGAATCGGGACGTTTAGGGACCGGTGCTACGGACACATCAAGGATCCACGGGCAACGATAGAATTGCTCCGCGGTAGTGGAAGTTGGCGGCGGCTCGTCTGCAGGAGATTGAGTAGGGGGATGCCAAGTACTTCTGGTTCTAGGCGATAGCCCGGAGAAGAATCCGTCGGGAGATGGAATGTCAAGTCTTGTCAGACCAGCAAACGAGTGTCGACTCGGGCTTGGGGCGAATAATCTGCCCTGGCTTGGTTGGGAAGTGAAGCTGGTCATCAAACGTTGCGATTGCTGGCGCATCTCGATTACTGGTTGAGGAGCTGTCATGGAAATATCAATGAATTGAGATGGACGCTCATGGATATCTTCTTCACCACCTGACAGAGCCTGAAGAGTTGCCAGAGCATCGGGTTGAAGATGAATGCCAGTCCAGTTTTCCTCAATCTCGGCCTCGTCGTTGCCAATTATTGGGGTCGGAGGCGCACTCATTGCGGCGAGTTGCTCGGATGACAAACTGCCATCGAGAGAGGGGGGCGCGGAAATTGTAGGAATGTCCAGAGCTTGCTGCTTTCCCATGAAATCAATTTGGGCCGGCGACATGGGAAGTCCCGCAGATGTTGTAATTGTAATTGGTACTGGCGTGGTAATCTTCTTCAGCTCGTCTACTGCAGACCTAGCTTCATCAGAACCAATGGTCTTATGGACCGGAATGGACAGACGGGTTGGCTGCTTTGATGACGAATAGTTTGCAACTCTGCCATAGGAAGCCCTTTTGCCTGATGGTTTTTGGTAGCATATTGATATGTCCTCATCACCTTCCTCCTCAGACACATCATACAAGTCCTCGAACTCAGTGTTCTCCGTCGCGATGCTCGCTCGGTTCCACATATGTGTAGAGGTTGTGGCAGGCGAGCTGCCGTCCCCTGATACCGTCGAGGGCGACGACGGCAGGACTGGAGCAGAAAGATAGTGAACTCCCCTCGGCGTGGGAAAGTGATCGCTCATTGGCGATAACCAGGCCTCGATCTTCAAATGCGACATATCATCTTGTCTCCTTTGCTGGTCCCGCACCCCATTCTGAACTTGGCCTTCGTCGCCATCCTCTTCTATTATTGGATTAAGTGATGTCTTCGGCCTTCGATCCAGCGAAGGTTCATGAGACTGAAATCTGCTTGGCAATAAATGAATGGTGCCTGCCATTTTTCTGACTAAATCGTTATATCCTGATAACTGTCTTGGGTTTTAGTTGGCGCGCCTGGCGTCTTGCTGCAGAAAGGAAAAGTCGTAGTATGTCGTAGGTGGTTGTAGCGACGACCGGCGCCGAAAGCTGGAACAAACTAATAGCAAGCGACAGGCTGCTTCGATCAACGAAGCGTCTACTGTAATTAAAATCAAATCACAAAATGGGGGCAAGAGAAGAGAATGTGGAAGAGAGAGAGAAACAGGCCAGTTGGCCGGGAATTCTGGCATCCTTAAGTGAGCGTATCCTTGGACTGGAACTGATAGGGTGGGCCTGGGTCATTGGACGAGCCGAAGTGCTGCATGACGAATTGTGGTAGTAGTATGGTTCTGATTGCTGGGATGGAGCGAAAATCTACGTTCGATAGCGTCACATTGTGACGTGCAAAGTATGGCGATGCCGAAGAGAAGAGGAAAGAACGGCCGGCAGGGGTTCGGCGGCAGGCGGTGGAAGTGGCGTCCAATAGAAATAGCTGTAATGAATTCTAATTTTGGAAGTAGCAGCTAAATCGGCAGCAGGCGCGCGCGAAGGTAGTCCACCTGGTCTGTGATTGGCTGCGCGGCTGGGATAGGACCGTAAGGCGTGCATTGGGTGGATGGCGACGGGCGCGTAATGCCCCCGGCCCCCAAATGGCTCCAAGGGATGGGCAAAAGCCACATGATCATTGGCACAAGACTATTATTCTTGAAGCACCCGGCTCGTTTGCAGAACTAGCCGACTCGGCATTTGACAGTAAAAGAACCCGAGTGATTACTGCAAGGCGGCATGAATAGCCTGGTTTCTCCAACCGCCAAGCCGGGATCAGGCACAGGCATCGAGCTGGTCCCCACGGGTGGTTGGATCTTATGAAATTGTTTCTCTTTTCTGTAACTCTGTGCACAAAAGCCGGATCTAGATTTACCCGGCACATGACATGTGCCGAACTTCATTCTCAATATCACTCGAACCTCGTGGTTGATCATGACTGATCGCCAGAAGTCGCGCCAATAGAAGGCATTTGCCATGCTTCGAGCGCTTTCCCATAGCAGGAACCGCGTGTGGCGTCTTCGAGTACGTTACAGCCACTTTGCAGTCTCCAACCAAAGAGATTCAGGTCTTTGTTATGCCTCGGTTCTATCCGTAGCCCTGGTTGCTTAGGTGCTATTATGTATAACGCTAGCAAATCCAGCGCAATAACGAGACACTAGAAACCAACCGATTACAAGAAGTAGTAGCATGACATGTCAACACCAGGTCAACGAGTGCATCGCCACTGATCAATGGTGTTGTTTGTCAGACTGCCGCAGGCCCTCTACCGTAACAGCCCATATTCCAGTTGTACCATATACGAGGTGTTTGAGTCCTCCGATCTCGGAAGGCATGTTTGTAAAGATACGCAATGACTCTTTCCAAACTGTCGATATCCCTGTCGTGAAGAAAGCAGCGAGTAGACTATATCACATTATCACTCTGTGTACGGCTAACAAGGTCAACAATCAGACAGGGGTAGGTTCCGCTAAAAGCTATTTTTGCAACGCTGTCTGCTGGATCAAAATTACGTATGTACGGCTCCAATTGAAACCATACAACGCTCATCAGATGCAGGACACTGTACCACCAACGAAGTCAAATGCGATTCAGCGTTTCGCATATACAAAATATTATGGTGGAGGTGAGGGAGAGAAATTTAGCTCTGCATTCTACAAGTGGGATGATTCCAACATTAATAATTACATGACGTGGGGATCAGACCGACGCATGAGGTACTAAAACAAGTATCTGAAAACAAGTGAAGTCTTGCACCATGTGAAATGATGCATTACGGTTCATGACAAAGTAAAATGAAGCCGACACAACTAAAACATGAAATTAAACGGTTAATACAGAGCGATACTGAAGAATGAGAGTCGCATAGACCTCATAATAGTTCATTGTCAGCTCCACGATAATCTCGTCTCAGATATACCGTAGCTTCACACGGAAGCTGGCTGGGATCCCAATTATGTGGAAAGATGCTTTGCACGAGAATCCTCCCAAGGCCAACAGGGCGAGCAAGTTTTTTGAGGTACGCAGGTGCTCTTTTATTGTTACACGAGCACATTCTTTGCGAAATGATGCACTCAGATGTGCAAATGACGTGATTTAGGGTACAATAAACAGACACCATGCCACTGTCGACACAGTACGCGAAACGCACGTATATAAAGTCGGAGAGTACAAAAGCGAGTAGATCGCTGCAAAGATAGTGTGAAACATGACCACAAGGACTATTGGACCAAAAAGAGACAGTCCAAGCATTATCACGGAGTGACAGGATCACTAAATCTGCCGTGCAATCCCTGAGCCTGTGAATCAGTGTCCAATTACGGTCCTAATTTCTATCTTACGACTTTTCTGAAGTGACGTCAATTTAGGTTACTACTCAGAAATGGCCAGGGTAATACCTCCATATATTTCGCGACGCTCTACGTCAAGATGTCCAAAATACGGGCTGGTCATACTTTTTGACATCTCGGAGACGGCCAGTTCGCCCTTTGAAGATCTTTTCGTTCCGCGGAGATCAGACGGTTTGCGAAGGCGACTGGGCGCATTTTCACTGCCGGGACGGCCTCTTTGCAATAAGCTTTAGACTCTCGCCTTGCATCTCCACCCGCTAGTTGATGATAATGTCAGCACTGGATCGCACCCGAGTCAGTATACACACTACAATGATGAAGTAGAACTGTGTCGAGTATGATTTCCCAGGACAAAAGGCAGACGATGGCTTCAAAGCCCAAGGTAAGAATGATCGATGATTAGTCATCAGCACAGGCCCCGCGTGCCTCTCAGTCAGCCAGGCTACCTGCCAAGATAGGGGTCAATTTAATCCAACCGTTCCTGCCCAGTTTTTTGTTGGTACTGATGGCGGTATTTAATTGATCCCCGCGTGCCCCTCCATCTGCCGTCAAGCATACGAGAGCTCGCTTCGTTGCATGAGCTCATCTGCTTCAATCTCGCAAACCTGCAACCATGCCAGACGCGGAACAGCAAGCTGCCTCGGCTGAGCCCCAAGCCAGACGCATAGTCTACTGCGGAAGTAGGTTTCATTTCATTATTTCATCTCAAGATATCATACTTGTTTATTTATTAACTGTCTCCCTATAGTCTGTACTCTGCCGCCCGAGGTGCGTTAGTTACATTATTTCGTGCAGCCTTTTCCCCATACGCCATCCATGAAACAAAGCGACATGTCTGGCGCTCCTTGGAAGAAACCCCCACGAGCTGATAATACTTCTAGTACTGTGAATATGGAGGCACGGTGAAGAAATGCCAGGAATGGCTAGAAAAGAACCATCGGGAGATGTACGACAGGATCTGGTCCGCAGGTACACGCGAGCAATATTATTCCCCTGTCCCTAACAACACAAGCATCTTCGCAGCTAATGAACCATTCCTGCAACAAGAGGCACTCGAAGCCGCAACGGCAGCATTATCCGTCGACGCACAGAAGCGAGCCGCCAAAGATGCGCAGAAAAAAGCCGCAAAGGCAGAAGCTGCCGAGGCGAAGCAGGCTGACAAGATTGCCAACAGCGTCGTTACCATCAAGCGTATCGAGCGCAATAAAAAGAAGTTTGTTACCGCTGTCATCGGGTTAGAGGCTTTTGGACTGGACTTGAAGAAGGTACGATGCAGTTTGTTTGACTGTGCCTGTATACGGTACGAACAGTCCTTTTATACAAGCCTTTGTACTAACCTTCACATGACAGGTGGCCAAGGACCTTGGCAAGAAATTTGCTACTGGATCATCGGTGACCAAGCTACCCAGTGGAGGCGAAGAAATTGTTGTGCAGGGCGATGTTAGTGATGAGTTGGAGGAGTTCATTTTGGCCAAGTACAAGGAGATTCCCGAGGACAATATTGAGCTGGTCGATGATAAGAAGAAGAAGAAACCATCCCAATGAGCAGTTGTCGAGCGAAACTCGGCCTAGGCAATCTCATTAAAAGAAAATTAAATAAACTCATGCCTCGTAAACAATGTGACCGGTTGACGCCGTGACTTACGAAACCTGTCCCATGTCCTCGTGATTTGTTATGCTATCCCACCAACGCCCATTCAAAAGTCGCAAATTAATTCAGAATCGTCGCTGAACAAACAAACTACCCTCGTTTCCTCAGCACCCGACCGCTGGCGGTCGTTGCGGCTGGAGTCGCAGCCGGTTTGGCAGCTGCTGTTTTCCTCGTCCCTCCTGTCACACCTTTACGAATCGTGCCCATTACCGTAGATCTGGCAGCCGTTGGCCCTGCCTTCCGGGCAGCACTTGTTTTCCTCACTACGGTACCAGTACTCTCTTCGCTGGCTTCGCTCGTATTACTAGGTCGGCGACCAGCGCGAGTTGCTGGGCGAGATGCGGGCGCTTTCGCCTTTGTCGCGGCACCCTGGCGTCGTGCTCTGGAAGCTGCAGTCGTTCCAGCCGATGTGGAACTTATCTCAGATGTGGCAGTAACTGTTCTTGCGCCCCTGGCGCGAGTAGCCCTCGCCTTTTCCACCATACTGGAAAGGATACTTGTGGCAGCGGCGGATCGCGAGGGTGCTGTAGCTTTCAATGGAGAGCCAGGTCGTGCTATGTATGACTTCGTCGGCGACACAGGTCGGTCGCGATTCGCGAGGCGGGAATTTGATGAAGTCGGTGAGAGAACTTGGTTTGGTTTAACGCGAGAAGCGTCGGCCTGAAGGCCACGCGCGCGCTTCTTGGTGCCCTCCACATTCTCGATTTCATTTTCCTTGTCACCGGATATTTCGTTACTGGCACGTTTATCAGTATCATGTGATGATGATATACGCGTGGGAAATTGGCGACAACTTACCTCATTCGCTTATAACCACGCGTTATTGCCTGTGCACGACCAGGCAAAATACGCTGTGGACTGGACTGAGGCACATCCTTGGCTGGAACCGGAGGAGCTTTGGATAGCTTTCGGCTTTGTTCCTGGTCCGCACATTTCTGAAGAAGATCGCCAACTTTTATTTTACGCAGGGCCATGGGGATTCTATTGATTCTGATTTCGATTCGAGACCTGAGACCTTGCGCCTGTAGTTGGTATTGCGCTCGGAGACGTCTGGCGCGTTCGGTAACTTGGTGAAGGGTCAGTATGGCTATCGTCCATCGTCGGGATATGCAATTCCATACTTTCCAACTGAACGTTGTCGATCAAGGCTTGCTTCTGTTGAGCACTGAGGCCTATCTTACGTTTCTTTATTGGGCTTCTCCCATTCGGCGTGGACGGGCTTCTGATCGGAACTTTGGTTACTGTAGCGGCGCCATGCCTGTTCTTAGATTCATTCGGCTGTTCGGACGCCTTTTTCTTTGATCTAGTAGGAGCCATATTTGATTCTTGGGTGGAATGAGATGGTTGTGTGCTGTGCTATTGCTTTGGAAATTTATTGCTTGAACATTTGGGCGAATCGAGGATAGCCAGGTCTAGGCGCGCTGTGGGCGGTAAACAAAGGTGGCGCCAGATCTGCTTATGTCAGCGTTTTCCGTGACCACAACAGTCAGCTGGTCCGCACTGGAGCTCGGGTAGTTCATATACAGCATGTCTCTGCTCCATTGTAAGGACGGACAAGTAGCGGTACCGACGCAGTTTCTGAAGCTCTGAGCGTAGCGGCAGGCTGAACTCGGCTTACGCCCTCTATTAGTTGACGGTAGCTCATCAAGCTTGCGACTTGCCTTGCTTCTGCATCAACCGGCATATTGATTGATTCACATTCGCCACGAAGCACAACCTTCCTTTTCATTGCCCTCTGTCCTGTTTTCGTACTATTTTCTCGACGCCGTCTTATTGATATTTTCCTGGACAAGAAACCCACAGAATGGTTCTCGAGGCGGTTATGGTTGTCGTTGACAACAGCGAGAGCAGCAGAAATGGAGACTATCAGCCCACACGATTCGATTCGCAAGTAGATGCTGTCAGTGTTATCTTTCAGAGCATCACTCAAGGCAATCCCGAGTCATCTGTTGGTTTGATGAGCATGGGAGGCAAAGGCCCCGAGGTGCTTGTGACCCTCACCACAGAGCAAGGCAAGATCCTGGAGGGTCTGCACAGGACCAAAAAGAAGATTGGTGGCTCATCCCACCTTAAGACTGGCATTCAAGTCGCTACTGTGAGTCGAAACTGTTTTTTCAATGGCGTACGTAAGCTCTAATGACTTGAGAGACAGTTGGCCCTTAAGCACCGACAGAACCGATCTCAACGGCAGCGAATAATAGTCTTTGTCTGTTCACCAATCGAAGAAAACGAGAAGGAATTGACACTCTTGGCAAAGAAGATGAAGAAGGGTAACATTTCTGTGGATTTCATTTTGTTTGGTGACCTCGACGACGATACCACGCAAAAGAAGCTGCAGGCGTTCAATGACGAGGTCAAGGGCAACGAGGGTTCGCATTTGGTGGTCATTCCACCGAGCAGCAAGTTGCTCAGTGACCAGCTGGTAACCACGCCCATACTGCTGGGCGAAGGTGCCTCATCGGCTGGAGGCGCCGGCGGCATGAGCGGCGGCAATGATGAGTTTGAGTTTGGTTTCGACCCCGCCATGGAACCGGAACTTGCTCTAGCTCTGCGCATGAGCATGGAAGAGGAAAAGGCCAGACAAGAAAAAAGGGCCAGGGAAGAGGAAGAGGCTGCCAAAAAGGCGTCTCTCGAGGGTGTCAAGGAAGAAGGCGAGTCTGGTTCCTCAGGAAGTGGAAGCAAGAAGGACAGTGATGATAAGATGGACACGTCTTAAAAAAAAGTAGACGCTCTCCTTGATGGAACTGGTTCCTATTAGAAGCTGTATAATAGATGCACGAAATGAGAGTAGCCAGCAGGGACGGCTTAGTTGTTTATCAATCTCCGTGACTATTTGGACACTGCTTGAACGACGTTTATAACACCGACGGGCAGAGACCTTTTGTGAAACAAGCTTCAATGTGGCGGAAATCTATTATCGGTTGTTGATCTCTCTAATATAAGATAGAAGTTTCCGGTCAAAGATGTCGCACCGGATAGGCATCTCTAAAGAGTAAAAGGGATTTTTCATAACATAATCAGAGTAAAGGTCATATATCCTCCTAATCGTGATGTCCACATTGGTTTGCGTAGAGTCCGTAAACAGAAGAAATTTAGTTCCTGTCATTGTATTGAAACACTGCATGCGGAAATTCTCCGTCTCCAATACCTCCAGACCTGAAGACGGTTCTGCCCGATTTGGCAAACCATTAGGGCCAGGGGGGGGAGCAACGGGCTTTAGGGGATTCAGCCTTGCCGTGATGGCGTGGACACTAGAAGGAGGGATATGTGAGCAATGATGCTATTTCACGTTGGGGAAGGGCAGAGTGGGCAAGAACGACTTTGGGTCGATTCCGCTCAACACTGAACATACCCATGGAAAGTGCCGGCCAAGACTAGGTAGTCGTTTGTGGTGATCTTATTGAGGCCACCCTCATGGAAGGTCTTGTTGTAGACTAAGCCACCGGCCTTGTTGATTATGATGAGGGCGAAGACAGTCCTGCGGGCAAGGTTAGACAGGATATCATCTGGTGCAATATGGGGCCATCGTACATGTTCCGTGAGCTGTATATTACGCCGATGGACAGCCAGTTATCTGAAGTGGTGAGGGCCTTCGCGAGGCTCATCAATCGGCCGAGGCGCAACGCATGAGGATGAGCCCCTGTGTTTGCGAAGCTGGAGCCGAAGCTAAGAAGCCGTAACTGGAGCCGAGTATCCCTTGCAACGTTCCCTGTCTCCTAAGGTGAGTTATTTCCGAGTGCTTATATGACGAGAGAAGGGGAAGGGGCACAGTCCGGGGCCGTGGCGCATCCTGTCCGGCACAGGGATCCGGCTATGGGGTTGCGGGTTATGGGCTGGAAGTTGAAGCTGTTGCCAAAGGCTGAGCAAGCATGAACGCACGCAATTCAATGAGGTGCTCGTGGATGTGGTGTCTGGTCCCGCGCACTGGTGCTTGTACTACTTGTCGCACTGAGCCCATGCGCCCCACCGCTTGCAACAGCCCAGCCAGCCCGCCAGCCTTTTCTAGCACGGCTCAACTCCAAGAATGTCAGTACTACTCTCTCGCTCACGCGATTATTTGTTTTCTGGCATTGGAGACGCCGAGCCATCCACTTTCGCGCAATTTGCAGGCTCCAAACAGCTTCAATCGGCGAAGCCATCCAGATTCCACCAGGCGACTCCGACACGCACAAGCACGCGTTTATCCAACATGGCGAACCAGCGATCCTCGCGTCCCAAGCCTCCGCCTCCCGGCAACGAGGAAGCCTCAGCAATCCTCAATCTGGGAGAGTTTCAAAATGTCGATACGCTTACATTGTCGGAGGCATCGCTTGTCCTGAACGCGCTGGTTGCGAAGCGCCGAAACGATCGCAAGAATGTCAACGAGACCGAGTTCGTACCTTCTACATCTTCTCACGCTATTTCTGCACGCCAATGTGTTTAGCCAGAGACCATACCGTACAGCCAGAACGCTGATGGGAATAAAATAGAATGTTGAACCAGACGCTCAACTACCTAGATCACTTCGCTCGATTCACGCAAAAGGAGAATGTCGAGGCTGTGGAACGATTGCTCAGTGCGCACAAAGATTTAGCCAAGTTTGAAAGAGCACAGTTAGGTATGCTGCAATAACGGGACGCACTCTTCTTGGATATGGATGGCGAGAGGGACAAGTAGGACGTGTCACGTTTTAGCCACTTATGCTGCCTCTACAGGATCATTGTGCTGCGAAAATGCCGACGAAGCAAAGACCCTGATACCCTCACTCGCCGACAAGATCAAGGATGAGGATCTGCAAGATTTGCTCGATGAGATTTCGAAATTGCAGAATCGATAGCATGCGCTTATATAAAGTCCTGCTGGTGTAGCGGGCTGCTTGGAGGAGAATGTCGCGGGTTCCAGTCGCTCTTTACTCTCTTGGTGGAGGGAACTTCGCAGCAATTGGTAAAGACAAAGCAAAGTTTTGCTAAATTTATACTTGGCATTATCGGCGTACGGTTAGATTTGAGCTTCTATTTCAATTTCGTTCTCCATTTAAAAAAGAGATGGAGGCGAGAGACGAGCATTTAATGACTGTGAGCGGCAGAATACCCTATCAATGAAGAAATGGATCAATAGATTAGGCACATTGTATTGCGAAAGAACAGGAAGTATTCGGAGACACGTTTTGCCTTTTGCATAATCATTACACGCAATGAACTATGCTATAAGAATCTGTGTTGTTCGCACAAACAAGCCAATATGCAGTCTTTTGTTGAACCTTTTCTTGCTGCGCAACTGAACTACCATGGCATCTAGCCTTCACTTGTCAAGCAAAGCTGTGCTGGAAGTTGCTTAAGTGTGACTGCCAGCTTTGCTTCTTTAATAGGAGGCCTAAGGTGCTGTGCTACTACAATCACTAGCTACATGGTATTTAAAGTTGTGTTCTAATTGATCTAAAGAGTCTAGTTTATTCAACTAGTAAAGTGAGGTCAGTACGTACCTTCCAATGCCGTTGTTGTAGTGTTTAGTAGTGCAAGAGAGTAGCTAGCCTTCTGCTAGACTTTAATTAGTAGAACCTTCAATAGACCCTTGATAATAAAAACATTAGGTAGTAGGGCCTTTGTTAGTGGCATTATAACTCACACAGCTTTGCGCTACCTATGGCAGGGTCTCTTGGCTGGACGAGCAATGGTCACAACCAAAGTTGCTAGCACAGTTGCTTTCTTGCAACTATCGCAACAAGGTAACATCGAAACAAAGAAAAAAAAAAAAAAAGAAAAAAAAAAAAAAAAAAAAGAAAAAAAACTTGCACAAGTGAGTTAATAAAACTGAATACAATCATTAGCACGCCGCCGAGGTTGCTGGCATGTCCATGTCATGACATGCTCGTGATAAACTCGGCCAACGGGTCACCTCCGACATCTAACGGGGCCGCATTCAATCTTCACTTGCCGTCCCTCTATCTGAGCACCGCTGACCGCTGACCGCTCCACCCTGGTTCAGACAAAAGCTCGACGTCAGCTTCACCATGGCAAGCTCATTGATGCGGGCGACCACACGCCTCCTCGCGTTGGGATGCCGCAGGCTGCCCCCCAACGTCCCTGCCGCTTGGACGCAGTCTACCTCTACCAGACTACGTGCTGAATCAAAGAGGCGCAATAGCCATCAGGTATACGCAGCCGCCAGTGGAGTCCCCGCGTTGAGGAACTGGCTCCGGGTTTCAGAAGAAGTAGCCGATGCTGTGGCCAACAACAAGCCGCTCGTCGCTCTCGAGTCAACCATTTACACTCATGGCGCCTTATCGAGAGACTTGCCATTGGAACACGAGGGCCTTGTACGAAGCCTCGGTGGCATCCCGGCCATCATCGCCATAGTCGATGGTGTGCCCACGGTTGGCGTCGCGGGCAAGGAGATGATCCGCATGGTCGACACAGGGAAAGCCGCCAAGGTGTCCCGTCGCGACATATCTTATTTGGTCGGCATGGTAAGCGCGGCCCTTGATCGCAAGACCTGTCAATATACGCTTTGCTGATTATTATGCCCAGAACATTGCCGGCCATGCCATGAATGGCGGCACTACAATCTCCGGCACCATGTTGCTCGCCAGACTGGCTGGCATTCGGATCTTCGGAACAGGCGGCCTAGGCGGTGTTCACAGAGGTGGCGAGAGCTCAATGGACGTCTCTGCCGATCTCACCGAGCTTGGCCGCACCCGTGTTGCGGTCATCAGCAGCGGCTGCAAGGGGTTTCTGGACATTCCTCGCACGTTGGAGTATCTCGAAACCCAGGGCTGCCACGTCTCAACATTTGCCGACGGCCGGTCCGGCAACATCGAGTTTCCTGCCTTCTGGGCCCGTGAAAGCGGCGTCAAGAGTCCTTCCGTTGTCAGTACGGAGAAGGAAGCCGCGTCGATTATCCTCGCACAGGAACGTCTCGGCATCGAGTCTGGACTCCTTTTCGCAAACCCCATACCGGACAAGTCTGCGATTCCCTCGGAGGAGATGCGTGTTGCTATTGAAAAGGCTGTGCTCGAGGCAAATGAGCAAGGTTTCACGGGAAGCTCGAATACGCCTTATATTCTGAAGCGCCTAAGGGAATTGTGTGGAGACAGGGTTGTTTCTGCAAACAAGGAGTTGGTGGCATCAAACATCACACGGGCTACGAATATTGCGGTCGAGCTGTCGCGCTTGCTGGCATCAGAGCCTCGACCGGCCAGTTCGTAAGTGGAAAATTGTGGCTTGATTCATGGCAGTCAGTAGTTCTAATTTCAGAAAGCGTAAAAAACTTCAGTCCAGTCTTTAATACAACGTCAGAGTCACGCTCCGTGGTTTATTCCCAGGTCGGAACCAAGGCTGATCTTCTGGTAGCTGGTAGCGTAGCCGTTGATCTTAGCTGTGACTACAGCAAATCCAAGTCTGGACATGGGACTCCACGACTTCACACTTCCAACCCTGCCGCTATCAGTCAATCCATTGGGGGAGTTGGTCACAATGTTGCTCTAGCTGCCCATCGAGCAAGCAGTCGCGTCAGAGTCAAATTCTGCAGCATGGTTGGCGACGATATGTAAGTTGCGGGCCTTGACTCATGTTACGGATATGGACAGGGCTAAATTTACAATACAGCGCCGGCTCAACTGTGCTTTCATCGCTAGAAAAATGCGGCCTGGATACGACGTATGTCCAGAGACTGGACAGCATGGAATATCCTGGAGCTAGAACAGCACAGTACGTAGCAGTTAATGATTCGAGCAGAAATCTAGTCATGGCCATGGCCGATATGAGTATTTTCACCCAGCATTCATTCCCCGACGAATGGCGATCCGCCATGGCAGCAACAAGTCCAAGATGGCTTGTCGTGGATGGTAATTGGAGCGCCAACACAATCAGGGACTGGGTAAAGATTGGCAAAGAGAACAAGGCTGAAGTCGCCTTTGAGCCTGTCTCTGTTGAGAAATCGAAAGGGCTCTTTACGCCGGAACAGGGCATTCCAAAGCTGGGAATATTCCCCAATGCCAGCGTCGATTTAGCGTCACCGAACATTTATGAGTTAGCAGCCATGTACGAAGCTGCCAAGGGAAATGGATACCTCGACTCTCACGAGTGGTTTCAGGTCATTGATGCTTTCGGCATGAGAGGTGCTAGGGATCGCTTCGTACGACTCACATCTGCAGAACTTACCGATGCTGGCGTCCCTGTCCAATGTGTTAACCTACTACCATATATACCCACATTGCTTACGAAACTTGGTCCAGATGGCGTTCTGTACACTACCATCTTGGGTCGTGACGATCCTCGATTGAGGGATAGGGATGTGGAAGAGTACATACTGGCGCGGGCACCGCCAAACCATCCCACGGTGGGAGGTGTATACATGAGACTCTTCCCTCGGGCAGAGACAGTGGAGAACATAACCTCCGTTAATGGCATTGGAGACACATTTCTAGGTGTTTTGGTGTCCGGATTGTCGCAGGGTGGCAACGTGGAAAAGTTGATCGACGTGGCTCAGAAAGGAGCAGTGTTGACACTCAAAAGCACTCAGTCCGTCAGTCCTGAGCTATACAACCTGGAAGACGCTCTAACAAGAGCACTTGCCTGAGAATTAGATGGTGGGCGGTGCTTGATTGGAACAAGTCCAAAAATTTGGCTAGAATTTGTGAAGAGAGCTTTGTATATAATGTATGATGTGCAGTGTTATGTCTCCGATTAATGCTACTAGGTCCGATGCCAGCGAAGGGACCCTGCCACAGGTGGCGGAAAGCTGTGTAAGTTATAATGCTGCTAATAATGGTCTTGCTGCTAGTAGAAAGCAGGAAGTAAGCTGCTTCTTGCACTACTAAAGTAACGGCATTGTAAGGTAGATACTAACTTTTATTTTCTAACTAATTAGAGCAAAATAAGGCTCTGTGGACTAATTAGTGTACAGGTTTAGATAATATATAGCTAGTAACTGTAGTAGCATAGAGCCTTAGACCTCTAATTAAAGAAGCAAACCTGGCAGGCACGCTCTAGCACCTTCCGGCACAGCTTTGCTCAATGCACTGATCTCTTTGTTATCTTTGATGTAGTCAATTGAAGTCAGGACAGCAGGATTCATTCAGCCTCGTGAAATGCTCTGCGCTTCATTGGCTCCTGGATAATGATGGACCCCGTTTCATGGCGGGGTTTATGCAAGGCTGATCTAGCATCCTTAAAAAAAAAATTACTACACAGGAAATTTTTGTCTGGTATGGGTAGCCGACGCACAACTATCCTCGTCAATGATCGAGCCCTTAGTCGCTAAAATGTCGGACAACGCAAATTTATGGATCCCGGACTCAAACGATGATTCAAAAAGCGACACTTCGTCAGATGCCGGCTCTGATGATGTGGTCAACAACAAGAAATCGACCGGGATATTCGAGAAGGACTCGGACGAGGAAGAGCTGGAGCGACTTGTGTTAGGCGACAAGGCCAGTTTCAGACAGAATCTCTTCAAAAATGGGGACCTTTTGGATGGCGCCGATGGTGAGGATGTTCCAATGGGCGACACTGACGCCGGGGGCATGGAAGATATGGACGACGCCGACTTGTTCGTTTTGGATACCGGCGCCGGCGGTAGCGTGACAAAGAAACCCCCGGAGACAGAGCAGGGTGATGCGCCCGCTTGGCAAGATAGCGACGACGAGCGCCTAGTGGTTTCTCTTGCCTCGAATTCAAAACTGCGAAGACTAAGAACGACCGTGGAGGACGACTTGATCAGCGGAGCCGAGTACTCGAGACGACTGCGACAGCAATATCTGCGAGTCAACCCGGCGCCGGCGTGGGCCAAGGAGGCTCGCAACCGGTCCTGCACGAGAAGGATGCGAACGTCTGCCAGCTCGAGCTCGTCAAGCGATGACTCTGACGGCGAGGCTTCTGCGCGACCGCTGGACGAGTTCCTCCGCAACGTGCGCCAATTGGCCGGCCTGGGCGGCCCAAAGAAGCGCAAGTTGCGCCCGGAAGTAATCGACATCCAAAGAACAAGAGACATATCGGACAAGCACAAGGCCTCGGTGGAGTGTCTGTCGTTTCACCCGGAGTACCCCGTGCTCCTGTCCGCCAGCACGGCATCGATCCTCCATCTGCACCACGTCGCGCCCGAAGCGCAGCCCACGCCGAACCCGCAGCTCACGTCCGTCCAAGTCAAGCAGGTAGACGTGCGGCAGGCGCAGTTCTTGTACCCCGAAGGCGACAAGATCTTCTTCGCAGGCCGGAGGAAGTACTTCCACCACTGGCATCTGCCGTCGGGGACGGTGCAGAAGACGACGCAGGTCCACGGACACCAGCTCGAGCACAAGTCGATGGAGCACTTCAAGCTGAGTCCCTGCGGCCGATACATGGGCATCGTCGCCTCGTCGCGGAAGGGAGGGGGCATCGTCAATGTCCTGAGCGTCATCTCGCTGCAATGGATTGCTGCCGCCAGGCTGTCGAGTCGGCACGGTGTCGCGGACTTTGCGTGGTGGAAGTCTGGGGACGGCATGTCCGTCTTGGGGAAGGACGGCCAGGTGGGCGAGTACAGCATGGAGTCGAAGACCTTTCTCGGTATCTGGCATGACGATGGCTGCGTCGGAGGCATTGTCATCGGCCTTGGTGGGCACAACGGTCCTGCTGCGCTCGGCGAGGACCGATGGGTAGCTGTGGGCTCGAACAGCGGCATCACGAACATCTACGACCGCGGTGCTCTTCTTGAATCCCAGTCGAGCGACGGCCCCGTCATCAAGGAGCGTCCTGCTCCGACTCGGACGTTTGAGCAACTGATCACGCCTATCACGGTCATTGCCTTTTCACCCGATGGCCAGTTGCTCGCTTTTGGCAGCCGCGACAGAAAGGATGCCCTGCGATTAGTGCACTTGCCAAGCTGCACCGTCTACCGAAACTGGCCGACGGAGCAGACGCCGCTCGGGCGAGTCACTGCGGTGGCGTTTGGGAGACAGAGTGATCTCTTGGCTGTTGGGAATGACGCGGGCAAGATTAGGCTATGGCACATTAGGAGTTAAGGGCTTTGACATTTAGTTGAACAGAGACGAATGGAGCATCATTCATCATTGACTATCAGAAGATTTCCCCCCTCATTGTAAGTAGGCATGCCTCCCCGTTGACCGCGCGTAGCCATCCCAGCCAAGATACATCAGGACAGGCACGAGCCCTGCCTCTTCTGATTACTCGTCATATTCGCAGTCCCAGCAGTCATATCCCCTCCATCCGCGCGAATTGCACACCTCCCCCTCTCCACGGCACAGTTGGGCAACTCGCGACTGCAGCTCCTCCATATGACAGAAGAACAACCCGTAGCCCCTATCATCCCATCCATTGGCCTCAACCTGGTCGTAGACACACTGCGTTTGAGCATTGTCGTAGGAGCCGAAATCAGTGCACTGGCAGCACCGTGTGTTCTTGCATCCTTGAGCCAGTGCGGAGGCTGCGAGGTATAGCAGAGAGAGGTAATTGAAACGCATTATGCGCTATGAAGAACGGATTGCGATTGTGGTAGTTTTGAACCGCGAAGGGGAGTGTGATTGGGAAATTTTAGTTTGTGCGAGAAACGCTGCTTGCGATCTGCGGGATATCCAAAACAACAGGCCCTTCTTGCATAGATATATTGCTTCACCTTGGCTTGCTGAGATGTAGCCGTGGGTGGTCCGGGACTTTCCCCGCCAAGTTGAATCCACGATGCAGCATATTGTTCTCATTGTTCTTGCGCAAGGTGCTGCTTCGCTACGCCCGTGCTCTTGTGGTTCAAGCACTAGGCATACAATGAACTGGTATCGCGCGTTGCAAATTTGGTGCTTGCATCTGAAAAATCTGCTGGTTGAGTGGATATGTGGTGTTGGTCATGTCTCTGAACATGCACTCCTGCTGTCGTCCAGAGAAAAATATTAAATTTGAGGAGATGGTATGTGCGTCATGATAATGGACGAGTGGCCGCCGTTTTCTCTCCGAAATCGCAAGGAAAATATCAGTTGGTCGTTATTTTGTTCCGAGTCGTTAGATTCTGTTTCCACGTCCAAAACATCTGCTCCCGTGAATCGTCATTGCTGGTGCATGTCTCTCTGAGCAATCGTTCTTAAAATCTCCCATCGGGCCATCCGCTGCATTTTATGTTTCTGTATTCGGTGGTTCCCGCGAGCATTCTGTGTCATCCACGACACAGGCTGGAGTTCTCAAAGCGGTCCTCGGATTGACGAATTGGGTTTCTCTCTCACACGTATCTCTCGTAATGCTTCTTCTCCCGCTCGGGTAGCCTCTTTGTTACTATACCAACTCAGCTTCCCCGTCTTGTACCAAAGTTTTAGCACTAGACCACCTCAGAATCAGTACATCCCCTTCCGCAGCAGGAAGCGTAACATCCGCATCAGTTCCCTGCCCGTAGACATCTTTGTCTTTGAGCATACGAATGAATACAGCTGTGTCTAGATCTGGAGTGTCAATCATGCTGATATTGCCCGCTGTGTCGTTCAAATTCTGGAGCCGTTGTGGGAAGGATCCGAGGAAGGATGAGAGATAGTGGTTGTGAAGTAGTGCCTGGTGTCTGGTGGCGTAGGCGAGCTCTGTTGGAGCAAGCCTACCTCGCAGATCTTCTGTGGATAGGTAGTGTAGAGTATATTTGTCAATCTGTTTGGCGGTTTGGTCAACAAACGGCACTGCGGTTGAAACGTCCCAGCCCATGGAGGAAGCCAGGATTAAGCAAGGGGAGGTGTCACACCTTGGATATTCTCACTCTCAAATAGCTTCTGACCAAGAATTTGTACCTTTCCAATTCGGTCTGAATCACGATAAGAGAGAAGTTGGTCTTGGGGTCCATGTCACCCGTTAACTCCTCAACTTTTTCAATCTGGGCTTTAATGCGGTCGTTGACTCGCTCGAAGAGCCCGTCTGAGGGCCATCTACAAGCGCAGGTTAATATCACCAGGATGTCAGTTTTACAATGACCTCCAAGATGTGTCAAGGATATTACGTTGGGTTTGTTGAAAGACAGGACTCACGCTAACAGTTCTGGGGCTGACCGTTCTGCTACCCATCGACGCGTCAACGCTTGAAGATCGCGTGTGCCGGAGGGGGTGGAAAAAGAGGACGGGTCGACTTCACGTAGGATATCGTCAATGTCCATTGTGAGGTGAAAAGCAAATTGTTCACGCTATAGCATGAAAGATCCTGGCGGCACTTGACTTGAGTGACTAGATAATGGCCCATCACATAAATCGTCTGGCCAATTTAATGGTATGATGGTAGGCTAGTGTGATAGTGGAGTTTGTCCAGGCCAGAGGTGCGTTTGTGGGGTGAAGTACCAAATGCACTACCCCCACCCACTGTATCTCAAAGGTACTTTGCATGTACCACATAGGTGGCTTTCATAGTTGTGAAGTAGGGCATCCCACCTACTTCACACCCTACGTATTACAAATCAGCAACAAGCTCAGGACCTACGGTCAAGTACATCCCCTGTAGATCAACCTGAGTCGAGCCTCGTGCCGAGGCTACTGTTGATGTTGGTAACCTCCTTCTTTTCTGCAAATTGTGTACTCGCCTGTACGTCTGATGCATCTCGACATCAATTGGATGTCTTTTCGGTCAGCAGCTTCATTGTAACCCTGCAGCCTATTTATACTCCGCGAAGTGGAAGAAATCCCATCATGTCTGGCAACGGCGACTATGAAAGAGTGCCATATGCTCAATACCTCAAGGCTATTCTCGAGAAGGGCATCCTCCTGGGCTCCCATCCCATCGTCACCACCAACCCAAACGCTCTTGAAGAACAAGCAAAGAGAGTGATGCCCAAAAAGGGATGGGAGTACATCAAGGGCGGGGCTGGCGAGTCTTCCACAATGGATGCTAATCGACAGGCGTTTCGGCAGTGGAAAATTGTACCACGAGTGCTCACGCCTACGACGCCTCGCGACCTAAGTATAACTTTATTCGGAGAGAAATATGGTAAGATTTCCTTGTTCCGTATTCTTTTCTCGTATCCTCTTGCCAGTGTTCTCGTTCATATATTTGCCGAGAAGAACGTTGCGAGCTAGTGTTTAGCTACGAAGCTAATCATCGACCTAGACACACCCGTCTTAATGGCGCCCATAGGTGTGCAGTCATGGTATCATCCCGACAAAGAAGTCGGCACGGCTACTGCATGTGCCAATCTACGTGTGCCATTCACGCTCAGTACGGCTGCCTCGACCAACATTGAGGAGTTGGTCGAAAAAGTCCCGGAAGGTCCCAAATGGTTCCAATTATACTGGCCGCTCGATGAGGAAATCACGGCATCAATTCTCTACCGTGCGAAGATCAATGATTTCAAGGTCCTTATTGTGACTCTTGACACGTGGACTCTGGCATGGAGGCCATATGACCTCGATCCAGCCTCGGTGCCATTCATTATAGGCGAAGGCGATGATGTCGGTTTTAATGATCCGGTATTCAGACGCAAATTTGCAGAGAGAACCGATGGAGAAACGCCTGAAGAGAGTTCGGTCCAGGCGGGCATGTACTGGTGTAGTGAAGTCTTTCCTGGTATCAGTCGTAGCTGGGAGGATCTGAAGATTCTGAAAAAGTACTGGGATGGACCAATAGTTCTGAAAGGGGTGTTGAGTGTTGACGATGCCAGGCTAGCTGTGAAACATGGTGTAGACGGCATTATCGTTAGTACACATGGAGGTAGACAGTTGGATGGCGCAGTCGGATCACTGGATGCTCTCCCTGGTATTGCGGACGCAGTGGGTGACAAGATTGCCGTCATGCTTGACTCAGGCATTCGGACGGGGGCTGATATTCTCAAAGCTGTTGCCTTGGGAGCCAAGGGTGTGTTCCTTGGCCGTCCCGTAGTATATGGACTGGGCATTGACGGTCAATCTGGTGCCGAAGCCGTTATAGCTGGGCTTTTGGCCGATTTTGACCTCACAATGGGCTTTTCTGGTGCTCGCAATATACAGGACATCAAGCGGTCCTTGCTAAGCAGAATCTCACATCCAGGGGACGTCAAAGCCAATCTATAGTCTTGTACTGGAACTGGAACTATTTTCACCTGGCTATCATGAATACGGTTCACCATGATCCTTGAAGCCATCTCGGAAGTGCCCAGAGTTTTCATCTTGCACTCATCGAGACGGTTTGACCTCTTGACTCTCCTTCGTTGAATTATGGGCCTCGTGGCGCGCTTGACTATGCCCGTTTACAACACTATAAGTCCACTTCAGCAGGCCAGAGAACATTGTCACGAGAACTGCTGAAAACGTGAAGAGCAGAGCACGCTGAGCGGTGGTAAGAAGCCCAAACAAGGGGTATGGATACCTAGCGAGTCACATCAGCATCAATGCCCATTACTTTGTGCACTGCAACGTCTTCCAGACTACTTACCATCCGTTCTTGCTGAAGCATATCTCAACCCAGTACCAATAAACAAAGGCAAATGCCGTACTCAGAGACATCATGCCATATGTCGAGATCGTCCGAGGCGGGCTGAAAAGGATCAAGTCCAAGGTCAAGAAAACCGCTGGTGCCAAGTGAAAACCGACATCTGCCCATATTTCAATTTCCATTCCAGGTTGAGCCACGAGATTCGTATCAATGGCACGTAGTCCCCAGTACAAGGTCGTGATGAGGACCTCGAGGGGAGTAGCGACGATGGAGATGAGATTTTTGAGTTGAAATAGGGCCGTGCTCCCAGATAGGTCAGCGACGACGGCGAGGACAAAGACAGACAGGGATATGGTAAGCCCGATGATGGTTAAGAATTGGAAGTACCAGCCATGCGCTTGAGTAAGATACGTGTCCCAGCCGAACAGGAAGTGGAAGCTTTTGGCGAGAGACGCTGCCCCGATTAAGTGAAAGAGCAACGAAATCGATTGGGTGGGAGAATCTAGACGCTGAAGGTGATGCCGAGTCATTGTGAGTCAAGGAGTCAAAGCAGGCTGCAGAGTTGAAGAGTTGAAGAGTGAGAGCGTTGCCACAACATACGACGTCAGAAAGTTATTATGTCATGTTGCTGCTAAGGGTCCGATCAATCCGAGATGGTCACCGTACGGAGGAGTCCCGATAGGATTGGCTCGAACTAGGCGGGCCATGTTGAGCTGCCACATTAAAAGACATGGTGCCGTCAAAAGTTGTTTTCAATTACAATGCTGCATGGTTTCTAGCCCCAAATGCGTCCCTTCGTACGTTGAGTAGCGCGACTGATTGCTAGAGGCTGGCACCACAGCGTAACGTCGTACCAGAGCTGATAGTGGGGTGCTCCTGCCAGATACCGGACACGGACAGGTAGGAGAGCCAACAGAGCTTCGCGAGGCAGGGAGTCCTTTTCCATCACCGCCTTCTGCCAGCAGGTTGACTTGCGCACGTAGGCTAAACGATTGACAGCACCATTACCTTTTCTCTGCGTCTACCCGGTTCAAACTGTGTTATGCAGGGCTAAAGCTTCCCGGATCCCCGAAATGACTGACGCTGCCACGACCGATGATGAGAACCGCTCACAGAAGCGAAGCCATGCCGACTTTGCAGAGAACAGCGGCTCAGGTATAACCATAACTCGCCCATATCATGGGTTCTATTTTTCCTAACACGGCATAGACTCCTCCTCCGAAGATGAGTTGGGCCCTCAACTGCCGTCCGAAGCGCCTAAAAAGAAGCGTCGCGTCCTTCCCTACGAAAAACTCTACATTGAAGCTCTTCCAAAGTCGACTCGCTACTCGAAGTCATTGATGCACAAAGAACAACTTCTATTTGTAACGTGGACGCCGTTGACCGAATTTCTGATTACCGCCTCCGTTGATGGCACTGTGAAATTCTGGAAGAAAATCGGTCAGGGCATCGAGTTTGTGAAAGAGTTCAAGGCACATAGCGGCGAGATCAAATCCGTATCGGTGAGCAGCGACGGCCGAGCTTTTGCAACTGCCGGAATCGATGAAACAGTCAAGATCTTCGACGTCATCACATTCGACTTGTTGTCCATGCTTGCGTTGAACTACGTTCCCAAGTGCGTCTGCTGGGTGCACCAGAAGGGCGCCTCATTCCCGCTCCTTGCTGTGTCAGAAGAGTCAAGGCCGCTGATACATATATACGACGGTCGCGGTGAGAACGAAGTACCAATACACACAATCAAAGGGCTACATCGATGCCCCGTGCATCTCATGGCGTTCAATAATGCCTACGACTGTGTTGTGTCGGCAGACGAGAATGGCATGGTGGAGTACTGGCGACCGACTGGCCATTACGAGAAGCCCGACAATGTATTTGAATATAAGAGCTCAACCAATCTATTCGACTTCAAGAAAGCAAAGTCATTTCCGACATGTCTGACAATCTCACCGGATGGCAATGCCTTCGCGGCCTTCTCATTTCCGGATCGGAAGATACGAATATTTGATTTCGAATCTGGCAAGCTCCAACGTACCTACGACGAGTCACTGCAGGCTATCGAAGACATGCAACAGGCTAGTGCTCACAGACTGGAAGCCGTTGAGTTTGGGAGGAGACTCGCGATGGAGCGAGAGGTCGACTCGCAAATACTGCGAAACAAATCAAACATCATTTTCGACGAATCGGGTAATTTCATCGTGTATGGGTCGATGCTTGGTATCAAGGTTGTCAACACGTACACAAATCAAGTGGTAAAGGTTTACGGCAAGGATGAGAATTTCCGTGCTGTCAACCTCAGTCTCTACCAGGGTCAGCCGCAGAAGAAGGGTATCGTTTCGGTCGAAATGGGGGCTTCAAGTAACCCACTATTGCGAGAAGCGGAAACCCGGGACCCGATCCTCGTCGCCACTGGGGTCGGCAAAGTTCGCTTCTACATGTTTACTAATGAGGATGACATATCCAAGTCCGCGCGAGACATCCAGAACGAGCGACCAACCATGTTGAGCAACAAGAAGGAGGGCAATGCTATGTCTACGGCGACAGGGAATGCTGCAGTGCTTCATACCACTTATGGTGACATCCACATCCGCCTCTTTCCCGAAGCGGCACCGAAAGCGGTCGAGAATTTCGTCACGCATGCAAAGAACAGCTACTACAACAACACAATATTTCATCGAGTTATCAAAAAATTTATGATCCAGGGTGGTGATCCGCTAGGCGACGGCACCGGCGGCGAAAGTATCTGGGGCAGGGAATTTGATGACGAGTTTAGCAGCCTAAAGCACGACAAGCCTTTTACTGTGAGCATGGCGAATGCTGGACCCAACACTAACGGAAGCCAGTTCTTTATCACCACAGAAAAGACGGTAAGTGGTCACGCTACCCTCCACCACCCCCAACTAAGACCCTTGTCCGTTCGTGCTGACAATTGACAGCCCTGGCTAGACGGCAAGCATACCATATTCGGACGGGCCACACAAGGCTTTGATGTTATTCAAAAAATTGAAAGCGTCAGGACGTACAAGGAGAAACCAGAAGAAGACATCAAAATTCTCAATATTGACATCATGTAGCCGACGCTACCGCGGCAAAAACTATCATGTGCCGATTTTGGCCGATGTGAATTGACCTCCTGGTTCCTGAGAAATGCCACGCAAAAGTGATCCCGTAAAGACCAGGGCGTCAGCCATTGGATGCGTTAATAAGAAGCTGTCAAAACCAAGGAGCAATCAAACCAGATGACTTTGACAGAGACAAGCGATCCGCCGAAATCGTGCATTGGGCTGGCCGTGGGTCACGCATAGCGCGGGCGCGTCTTTCTATATGATCGGTATTTCCCTCATTGGACCCATGCCAGCTGAAGCTATTGCGTATGCCATATGAATCAGACCCCCTCTCCTTGGGCACCGATCGTACTGCCTTTAATTGGACCTCTCATTCTAAAGTGTGAGCTAGCATGAAACCACAGCTGCCCTCCTCCGTCATCTATCTCGGTTGTGCTACGTCTGGCTTCGATGCCAATTTCAGCCGCGCTTGCCGCTTTTCAGCCAGAATATATCGTCCAGTGAGACCTCGGCTTTCCCTATTCGAACCGTCATTTCTTGTCTCATATATCACAGCTGGAGTACCTCCGGTCTAACATTTACTCAGGCATGACGATAAACTCAAAACATGCCGCGCCGGAAACACCCAGGCGCTCCAGAGCCCAAACGGCGCAGTCGCAAAGGATGCTGGCAAGTCGCCCGTGCCTCTTGGAATATTGGCAGTAGGCAGCGAAAACTGACCAAATAACTGAAAGGCCATGCAAAACCCGTAAGGTCAAATGTGGAGAGGAGCGCCCAGCTTGTAAGAAGTGAGTTCCTATGTCGCCGCGTTCTCCGTTCACCCGCATCTGTTGTGTAACAGACTCGTTGAAGTGCTGATGGACCAAAAGTTGCCTGAAAACTGGCGATGTTTGCGATTATAGTGTGCGGCTCAACTGGGAAGGACGTCGCACAAAGCGCTCGGTACCAGATGACATGACTTCCGCTATCCCGATTTTGGCCAGCAAACGAATCCAATGGCATCATCACGACTTTGACCTCAAGAAAGGCCAAGTTCTAGAATCTGAAAGTGAATTTGGCCCAAAGTCGAACACCGCGGACGTATTGGACAAAAAGCCCGAGGATTCGGAATTCGTAGAGACCGTCTCATTTACGACTCCAGATGGAGTAGCTGCAGCGGCTGATTTGAGCCACAAAAAAGAGTATGCAGCTAAGACGTTGATATTCATTGATGAGTCTCGGCAGCTGCTCTCGGCAGCCACAAGATCAAAAGGGTACGTGGCTAAAAGACGACTGGCAAAGTCAAACGGTACCAGCTCAAGCAAATCATCGCGAAAGGGATCACGACTTCACCCTTTAGCACTGAGTGCTCGATGTAAAAGAAACATATCCACTACGGAGCTGCCCGTGGTAAACATTGAACCCAGCGGATCTTCGGGCTGTTCGGCTAATCAAACAGGATCCAGCTCATCTACAGACTGGTTTTCTTGTCCCAGCACGACCGATGGCCCACTTACTCCTGCTGCGTCGTCGTCGCATGGCGACGATACTGTTCAGCCCTCAAATTGGATGGAACTACGGTCGGCGGGATCTCCCGAATCTTGGCTCTCGGGAAATGGGGAGTCCGAGGAGTCGCCGGCGCAATCAGGCAGTCGTCTGTGGGAAGAAGCTCGTTTATGGGGAGATCAAGAACGTCTGGATAACTCCAATGTCTATCCCTGTGAACTTGGGGCATTCTTTGGGTATGACGTAGGCATAGCAGACAGAGATCTGCCCCAAAGTAATGATGATAATGCAAACCTTCTACCACCAGCAGCATACACTTCCCAAGGTTCCGTAGACTTTGGAGAGGAGGCAATGTCCCGGCACAAACATAATATCGCCACGGCTGTCCATAGTCGCTACTATGACCATATGGTGCCAGTCATCATGCCATGGACGTTTGAGCCCTTACCAGAAATGTAAGAACACGAACCTCCAGGGTGGGCAAGAGCGAATTTGACCAGAGCTATTCGTACAGTCTCAAGAAGAATCGCATGAACCTACTGGTGAGTTCAAGTCAAGATGAAATTTTTCAGTCACCACACCTGCTATAGCAACAGCTGACAAGGGAGAAACGTAGTACTTTGTAAGAGGCTTCTCAACGCCGCCCCTTTTTGTTCAATGCTGTGTAACACTGACCCGAGCCTATAGCATCACTTCTTGAATCATAGTGCTCAAGGTACGCTGTGAGTTTTCACTTTGGAAGGGTGTGGTGCGGGCTGACTCCCTGGCTCCCTAGTACTGGTACCTCATCACAACGCAGACACCAATCCTTTAAGAACATGTATTGCAAGGATGGCTCTGAGGGACGATGCTCTGATGAGTCTGCTACTTGCTTACTCCGGTATGCAAATCATCCAACGGGATCTGAGCTACATCTTGTTTGTGATGCCTTGAAGCATGCTAACTTGAACACACAGCTTCACATCGATCCCAACTGTTACAGTCAGATTTGCCTCGGATGCGGATGGCAGAATGGGCACAGTCTATCATACCAGCTTTGAGAGGGTCCCTCGACGACGCATCAGCACCGGTATCTGACATGATGCTGGCTATGGCGGTAATGCTCGTGGCTTTGGAAATTATCTCTCCGGGAGCATTAGGTCGAGGTGTTTCGTGGCGTGCGCATATTGCACATGCAAAGGGTTTGTTGGTCAATCGACTGAGCTGGGGCTCGAATGACCCGGCGACTCCCATTGATAATGAAAGCCTCTGGTTCATTCGCAGCTGGCTGGGATTTGTGGATGTTATGGGTAGACTCATGACCGGTCCACGCTTAGATTCTGTCTATGAGCCTCAGGTCAGCTTTGGCGTACTTGTTCCATCTAAACGCGACGGCAATACGGATGAGATTGACTGTATGACGGGGTGTTCAAGCAAGTGCACCCGTCTGCTTGGACAAGTGGCCGAATTGGCGAAGCAGTGTCGGGGGAAGAGGTTTCAGCGGGACGGCCGGTTATTGCAAGGGTGGTCTCCTCCATCTAGTGTGGCTAAGCAAGCACTTTCGCTGGAAAGGCAGCTTCTGGGAAGCTTGCAGCAGTCATCCCGTCCGTGTTCACATGTTCGGGCCAGCAACATTCACATGCATGATCTGGCTGAACTGGCCGGCGTCAACGAGGCATTCCACTGGGCTGGATTGGTCCATCTGCATAGAAGGGTGCTCGGGTCACAAGCCGATCACCCAGAGGTACAAGCTTACGTTGGTAAGATTCTCCTATGCTTGGATCAGCTCCGTGTTGGAACAGCTGCAGAGCTACGCGGTTTGTTTCCAATGTTCACGGCAGGGTGTGAAAGCATGGCCGACGGCCAGCAACTCATGCTTCTCAACAAGCTCAAGAGTGCTGAAGGCAGTGGTATGAAACAGGTAAATGCAATCGATCCCGAAAACACGCTGATAAAACGCGCAAGATGCTGACCGATGCGCTTCCATGGGGCAGATACACTATGCTCGACTGCTCTTGGAGCAAGTTTGGCAAAAGGGCCAATCATGGGAAGAACTCATCTCAGACGAGTTCATCGCATGAGGGTATGCGAGCATGACAGGATTTCGAACGCCCTAGAAAGGACTATGTAGAACAGCATAAATCATGATATTTTGTATTGCCCCTTATTTCAGACTTTCCATTCTTGAGGCAAGGCAGTTGGCGATTCGGCGGGGAGGGAGATGCGACGTTCCCTCGTCAATCACTTGTAGGGGAAGATGAACTATCGGTTGGCTTGTGTGTTCGGCGTTCATAAAGGGTTGAGATCAGCCTTGGCTCATACAACGGGTGTTTCTAGTCATGCACGTCGTGCATCAGCCTGAACGTGCTTGCGAGTTTGGCGGACAGAGAGACTGTTTTTATCGTTGTGTTGCGTGGTCTAGCGCTGCTCTGAATCTGGCTCTGCATCAGACTGTACACTCAGGCTACATGTGTGGGTGTTAAAGCACATATTGGGATGTCTACCTAGGTAGGTACCTTGGGAGTACCGCGCTACTGTCCTGTGGAGTAGTAGGTCCATGCTCGCAATGTCTTGAATTTTTTTTTTTTTTTTTTTTTTGATTTTTGATTTTTGATTTTTGATTTTTTTTTAATTATTAGTTCTGTCCATTTCTCTCGATTTTGAACACGCCGCCTCTTCTCAACGACATTTCCCGATTAGTCCGCGTTTATGACTACACTGCTTTGCTGACTTTTTGCATGCAATATAGTTTTTGCTGGCCCAATCTCTCTATCCTGACGTAACGTTTCGATTTTTCTTTCCGCTTCCACAATGTCGGTAAGTGCCACCATGGCTGCCCCTCCCATTTCCGAGTAGCGGGGTGACTCACTTACGTAGACGCCACGACAATTCTTCATCGAAAACAAGAATGTTGGCAACAAGGCCGACTCTGAGGATTGGAGAAGTATGTTTCCTTGATTCGATGCCCTTGTAGTGGTGGGCGCACTCCAAATTTAGCCCTCGGCTGGCTAGCTGTTGCGCTCAGGAAACATGACTTCCGTCTTACAAGCTATGGTGGCGCTGACCTTGACCAACCTTGAACAGTTCGCGGTTACAACCCGCTCACTCCCCCGGATTTGCTTCAGCACGAAATCCCTCAGACAGCCGAGTCCAAGAAGACTGTCATCGAGTCAAGAGAGGATGTTGCGGCCGTTGTCAACAACACCGATGAGAGAAAACGTCTGCTCGTTGTCGTTGGCCCATGCTCCATTCACGACCCCGAAGCTGCCCTGAAATACTGCCATCTTCTTCTCGAGGCCCGCGAGAAACACAAGGATGAACTTCTCATTGTCATGCGATCTTATCTTGAGAAGCCCAGAACTACCGTCGGCTGGAAAGGCTTAATCAACGATCCCGACATTGATGGCAGCTTCAATATCAACAAGGGCCTGCGACTAGCCCGTCAGCTCTTTGTCGATCTGACGAGCAAGGGCATGCCGATTGCTAGCGAGATGCTCGACACCATTTCCCCTCAGTTCCTAGCTGATCTGCTCTCTGTGGGCGCTATCGGTGCCCGAACCACAGAGAGCCAACTGCACCGTGAGCTTGCCAGCGGTCTAAGCTTCCCCGTCGGCTTCAAGAACGGCACGGATGGGTCGCTCGGCGTGGCCATTGACGCAATTGGTGCCGTGAAGCACCCCCATCACTTCTTGTCCGTCACAAAGCCTGGTGTTGTAGCTATTGTGGGAACTACTGGCAATGAGGATTGCTTTGTCATCCTGCGTGGAGGCACCAAGGGCACGAACTACGATGCTGCGAGCATTGCTGAGGCCAAGGCGGCCTTGGAGAAGAAGGGTGTCTGCCAAAGGCTCATGGTTGATTGCAGTCACGGCAACTCTCAAAAGGACCACAAGAACCAGCCCAAGGTGGCAGCTGTGGTGGCGGAGCAAATCGCCAAGGGCGAGGATGCCATTATGGGTGTCATGATTGAGAGTAACATTGAGGAGGGTAAGTTTAGAGTCACTCTTCCGCAAACAGTCGGAGAAGTCAACTTTCTGCAACAAATCTCGCTAATGTTTCTTTCTTGCAAGGTAACCAAAAGGTTCCCGCCGAGGGCAAGTCTGGCTTGAAATTCGGCGTGAGCATCACAGACGCTTGCATCAATTGGGCAGATACCGAGTCTGTCCTGAACCAGCTTGCTGATGCTGTCAAGCTAAGACGCCAAGTTTTTGGTGCCAATAGCCACGCCTAGATAGACTCGCGGTGATGCAACCTCAAAGAATGTTCTCGCCAGGTGCAAGAACAACTGATATAAAAAAGCGCGGTCATGTTTTTTGCTTTCTTTTTGATTGAGGCCCTTTATCCTAGGATCTTTTTTTTTTTCTGAGGATTGTTCATCCTGTGGTCGAGAGAACAAGTTGATCACAGCATGAAGGACTTGGAGTTCAGTTGTCAGTGTATTGGATGTGGGCTAAGATATGATGTCTGTTCGAGGTTTGCGGGTTGAAGCATTATATTCATGCTGATGTAAAACTTTTTCGCGCCACCCACGAATTCTCAAAGGTTCGTAACCTTTCCATTCGAGGAGGTATTTTGCGCAATGTTAGTGGGCAATGATACGTTCTACTAGATACACTGAAGCTTTGTCGACGGGAGCTTGCTGCTTCGTCGCTTCTTCTTCCACTCCGCAAAGGTCACCAAATTCATGGGGTCTCTCTTCCGATTGTAGTATTCGGCAAAGTATTATTACGCAGAAGCATCGTGGAAGACTAGACACGTTAAATGCGCAGGTTACGAAGGCTGTAAGAATTCGTGGATGGCGCGAAAAGACGACAATTGGGCATCGTTGATGAACTCTTGGATGTGGCCAAACGGCATTGCTAGTATATGCATTGCAGAATAGAAGAGAGTTTAGGATCCGGGCCCCGCCGAGTCAGGATGAAGCTGTAGATAAGGATTTTTTTTTCTGTTTATCCTTTTTTTTTTTTTTCTTTAGATGCAACTTGACTGCTTTAACCCGGGTTGCAAGAATCAAAAGCGTACGTCTCTGTGGCGACACGCACTGTATGCTCCATATCCCATGTCCGTGTTCCTTGGTCCACGGTCCTAATCCCGCACCCGTGCGAGCCAGCCTCGTCCGCCTCGTCCGCCTCGTCCCCTTGCAGCGAAGCCAAGCCAGTTCAGATTTCCGGTTGAACCAGGCACACCTGCTCTGGGTATTATCACCCGACAATCTGTATGCCCCGTGGTTGGCCCCAACGCGCGAAATCCTCACAGATACATGCTGGAGGAAAGAAGTTTCAGGATTTGAGGGGAAAGAAAGAAAGAAAGAAAGAAAGAAAGAAACTGCCCGTTCCATTGATACATTTACTGCCCCAGGCGCGCAAAATCCCGGCTCCTCCCTCAAAAAGCTTCATTCGCGTCGGAGCTCAATTGCGCCAGCGCGCCAGCCATGGCTCGACGATACTCGCCCCCGGACTCACCCCTCTCGTCCATGGGCTCGGGCTCCGAGGGATACGACGAGGACGGTCACGACGACGAGGACGGCCCGCTCCGTCCGTCGAAGCGGCAAAAGGTCGACGCGCAGTCGACCACGTCGTCGGCCGTCGTCCCAGAGGCCGAGCACGAGGCCGTGCCCGAGCCTGATACCCTCGAGGGCATGTCCGACATCTCGTCCGACACGTCGGGCGACATCCCTAGCTCCCCTGTCAACGCGCGGCTGGACGAGGAGGACTTCCAGGACCAAGTCACCGTTTGCGACTGGGACGGCTGTCCGGCCGGCGACCAGGGCGACATGGACAAGCTGGTCGAGCACATCCACAACTCGCACATTGAGAACCGGCAGAAGAAGTACACGTGCGAGTGGAAGACGTGCAACAGGAAAGGCTTGCCTCACGCCAGCGGCTATGCGCTCAAGGCTCACATGCGAAGCCATACGAGGGAGAAGCCCTTTTACTGCTATCTACCTGGTATGTCACGTCATGCTATGCCTCCGTCCTTTTT
>JFZS01000031.1:0-134003 GCA_000709145.1 Balansia obtecta B249
CCCCCGATAGTGCATGCAGGCCAAGCCAACACGAGGAGGGTGGGTTGGGGGTGGGGGGGGGGGACCGATACTTTACCGCGCTGCGAGATTCCGAGTGCGGCAGAGGTACTCCCACTCTCGGGCTCGACGACACAATGCTGGGGAGACGCTCTGAGCCCCAATCTCGCATCGGCCCTAACAGACGGTACATAAGTACGCCGCGTGGCTGAGGGCCACAAACCTTGTACCAGGCGCTAACTGCTGGCTGGCTCTTCAGCCTCCGGCGACGGATTAATCCAGGAGGGGAAGGAGGTAAGCAGGAGCAGGAGCAAAAGATTTCCAATCCAGGGAGGGCCCCCGGCCTGAACAGCCACCGTCGCCGTCCACCGAACGAACGGCTTGAAGCTTGAAGTGGACACAGTTCATCTCGTATTGTATTTTGTGCTGCGGGCGCGAAAATACGATTTCGGGGAGTCAAGACGTGCGAGTCGGGTCGGAGGGAGTCGTCGTCGCGCAACCTTTCAAGAAGCGGCGCTGCCTGCGGAGCACATCGAATCACGATGACGATGACGATGACGATGATGATGACGGTCACGGTCACGATGACGGTCACGATGACGGTCACGATCGAACTGATATCCAGAGGGAAATCAGAGAGTGCTGAAACACACAAAATGACCCATGGCCGACGCGTCGTCCCACGTCTCCAACTTTGATGAATGAATGAATGGTCAGCGCCCGGAAATTACACCCGGTTGCCCAGCCACCCCTGCGCGAAGACTAATTGTCCGTTACCTACCGATGCAGGCTGCCTGCCCGCCCCTGACGAGGCCGCAATTATTTTGATTACACTGGAAACAAACCTTGGGGCTGGAATGGATACCTCGGCGCCTGGGGTGAGGGCCAGATGGATTCCCGGTGATTCCCGAGGATTCCAGAGAAGCAGAAAAATGTGTATTGCTTCGCGCCAACTGGCATTGACAGCTTCTGTCGGTCGCGGGAGCAGGACCTTGCCCACCGACACAACAACCAGATGCGCTCGCGGAAAAGAGTCTTGACCAAAACTGCTTTCGTGGCCCAGGTTATTAATACTGTTGTCACATGGCATGTAAAATTGCCACGGGTGCCTGTTTGCGGGTCCGCCGTTTCTGAGATCCGCAGGTAAGGAAACCGCGGGTACCCGCCCCCGTCAAAACACGCAGGTACCAAAATAGATAATTTTTTTAAAACAGGTCTACAAGGTACCTAGGTACCATGCGTATGCACCCAGACGCTATAAAATCTGAATCTCAGGCTGTATTTACTCAATGACTATATAGCTTTGTAGCTTATAGAGGCTCCTTGGTTTTTACTAACTTTCAGTAAGCTGTGTCTGTTGGCATTTATATTCCCAATTCGTCAGGTACCTGGCGACCGGTAACCTACAGTACCTACCTATCAGGTACCCAGGACAGTTACGATCACGGGGTTGGAGTACCCCGTAGGCCCCCTACAGACTACATTGATGTATATACAACACAATACTTCACCCAGCCATTACAAACTTGGGCTAATTTCTTTCGTCCAGCTTCCCAAAGAACACACTTCACCAAGCACAATGCTCTCCGTATATCAAGTAGGTAACAATAAAGCATGTACAAAAATCCCCGACTGCCTGCAAGTCTACAACCCCACCCCCATGCTTTATAAAAGGCTCGTCAACTTCTCCTGACCGATTCCGCAGTGACTCTGGCCGTCGCTCCCGGAACCAACCGAGCCGTGCCCACGAAATCATGCAGCATCTCCCTCTGGCGGACAAAGGCCAGCACAAACGAGATGGTGTTCGTCTGCCAGGGGAAAAAGAACGGGAGGCGTCAGCGCTAGGAAGACCATGTAAGACGACGAGGCCGAGCGAGACGTAGAATGGCAGAACGGTCGCCTGGCACAGGTTGACGAGCCTGCTTTTATCGCCGTTTGTCTGGCTGTCGCCGCTGAGCAGAAAGTTCTTCCCCCGTTCCCAGTCGCCAAGCCGATTCAAGCGCGTTCCAGCTCCCTTTGAGACAGACGCCCACGGGTGTGACCACCACGGTGCATTGTCCTTCACGACGGACGTCGGCGTGCGTGAAGAGATAAAAAAACACGGGACACAAACGAAGCCCATGAATCCGAACAAAAGGGGACGGAACCCCCGCAAGTCGCGCCAGAGGATGCGGGTTTTCCCAGACAAGGGCTCTATGTATGGCTTCGAATTTGCCACTACGTGCGATCTTGTCGCGGGATTCTCGTTATGCGGCGCCAGAGACAAGACTGCGCCAAAGGGGAAATTTGTCTTTCACTAGGGTGACTTCATTTGCTAATCGCCCTTCACACTGATGGAACTCAGTGGCCGGCGCACCGCCTTGTCGCGAATGATAGTACATTCCCCGACGACAGGTCGAACTTGAGCCATGTAAAAGTCCCATTGCCGTCTGAGACTCTAGCCACGGTGCGTCCTTTTTAGTTGCCGACAATAGTCCCCGCATGCCTGCCAGGAAGGATCGAGGTCGAATACGGCCATCTCATTCGACTACGATCCAGTTTCATCCAGTTTCTGGGGGAAGAATATCTCTGTTAGGGACAAACGGTTCCTCGCAAGAATGATCCCGTGACGTCGCCAGTTGGCCTCATCTTGGCCCTTGCGCTGGAACTGCCCGACTTAAGCCGCTCCTTGGACCTCCTTCTGAGCGGGCTCGCAACGTAAACTCAGCCGGGATGCCTCTGCCGGCCCTCCGTGAGCGTCCTTACTGCTGCTGCAGACCCCAGGAACCCGCTCGGGCCCATGGCGGAAATCAATGTCAAACGCGACCTCTTATATCGCGAGGCGATGCCTACCGGGCGGCTGATCGGACAAGAAACATGCCATACTCCTCCTTATACCTAGCAGTATTTTTTTTTATGCGATAGTGCAGCTCGGCTTGCGAAGCACAGCAGGCTTATCTCCCATGCCTGCGCCGACATAACCGAAGGATGCTTGCCATGAGCATGGGCAATCGTAACAGTTGGTATCCGCGGAGTTGGGCTGATGCATCAGGGAATGGGAAGAAGCCGAGCAAAGCGGGTAGCGGGTTCTGCGTGCCCCGAGTTAGAATTAATGCATATGTTCGGGAGACTGGACGAAGAGTCGTTTTCGCAGCTGCGTTACAACTCCTAAGCTGCGCAAACCGATGACATGGACATGCTGGGCAAGATCGCTTGTACCCTTTCAAAGGCCCACCACCCCAACGACACAGATGGGTTGATAATCTGGACGGAATGGTCAGGATGCTATTCCAGATGAGCGCCGACATGCTAGAAGCAGAAACCCCTCATCTTCCTGACAGATGAGAGAAGATGTCCGGGCCCAGCAATGCCCGCTGTTGTGTCTGCACCCGATATCAATCTGAGTTAATATCCAAGATGACAGGGGTTTCATCACAACAAGGGCCCCCACGCAACCTTTGGTTTAATCCTTGCGTTTGTGTAACTCCCTACAGAGTACGTCGAGTAATAAATGCTCTGTACTCCGACTCCATAGTACGTGCATCAATTAATCTATCGACCCTTGTGCCTGTCCATCCGTGACAATATATGTACATGACCCAGGCCACTTTCAAAAGATGGTGTGAGAAAATATTTCTTCGTTGATCCACCGACCGGAGGTCAGGATGCTCTTTACGGTAGCTTCTATCACATTACATTAGACATGATCATAACAGCCACTCAAGCCTGAAATACGGCACATGGCTTCGCGGAAGTACCAATGCCGTCCACTTATCCAAGAAGGGAAATGCAAAGCTTCGCTTAGTGTAGTAGCCAAATTGTAAGAAAAAATAAAGGAAAAAAAAAACGTCAAAGTAATGAGATACCCCGTTAAAGGACGCAATCAGTAAAACCAAAGGAGAGCGATCATTGTGGCGACTAAAGGTATCCACAAACTCATAATGATCAGTATAGAAGCAGCAGAGGCCTGGCCACACAGCTGTAACGAGTTATACGTGACATTGTTCACCGCAGCGGCCGCCGCAAACACCGAGCATGGCTTTGGCGAGCCATAGTTGTAGTAGTCGACATTAAGCACATTTGGGGCACGGCCCCAGTCTGCGCGGCAATTGTTGGCTGCCAGTCCAACGCTACCTGTACCACTGAGCCCATTCGTCTGGTTTAGCAGAGAGACTGCGGGAACTAGGAGCGATACGCCGAATACGTTGAACTCGACGTTCAGATTGTGATTCATTATGTAGAGCCTGCCCGCGGCAGCGTCCTTGGACAAGTCAGGCGGGCGCTGGACAGTGCAAGGGAATGCCCTGTCAGTGGGATCAAATGGTGTCTCCCAAACCTGAGAGAACTCATCCATGAGCCAAGGATATTCTGTCTGGTTGGCTCCATAGTCGAGAAACATGACGACGCGCTGGCCCCTGAGAATCATGTCCTCCAACGGGGGCCAGTCATTCAGAGCCATGGGTAGATACGGCGGATTGTAGACGTATTTGGTGATGCCAGACTGTTCTATGAAGGGGACGTAGAGCGAGGGGTTCGAATAGTTGCCGTTGCCGAGCAGGATGGTCACGACATCGTAGGGGTGCCGGTCGACCCAGTCCTTCACTTGGCCCAGCCACTCGTAGATGGGACCGGCATCCAATAGATCGCAAGAGCTATGGCAGAAGTGAGGGACAGAGCTCCCGTTGGGCCATTGTATCTGAGCTTGGAGGAAGCGAACGCCATCGGTGAGTTGGGTAGTGACATCGACGTCCTGGTTGGAACCGCTGTTGCCTGGCCGGACAAAGGGCGAATTGTGACATCCGACGTTTGTGATGTTGCTAAATCTTCGTGTGCAGAATTCAACATGACCATTGCAAGGCTGCGTATTCTTGGGTGCGGACGAAGCGGTGGCGCTCAAGTTGGAGCCAGTGGTCAATGTCCCTGTGGAAATGGTCCCAGCTGCGTTGGAGCTGCTAGAGCCAGTAAGGGTGATTTTGGACTTATAAGTCTGATATGATCCCGTGGGAGGGTCAGTATGGAATGTCGCATGTTCCGTTCGCGTACCAGTGTAGAAATCGAGATCTGATGTTGCAGTATAAGAAACTGTCTGGGCGAGGATTGTAGGCTGGAGTAGAGCGACCACTGTCGTTAGACTAGCTAGTCTCATTGCAAAAGGGCGGAATAGGGAGAAGACGACATGGATCTCGATGATGGATGCTGTGGTGTGTGCGGTGCGGAGCTTTGCGTGATGCACAAGATATCGCCCATACGAGTGGCTTTGACGCTGATGTTCAAAACTCGATTCTACAAGCTGTGGGTTGACACAACACAAGCTTGATTATCCGGCCGACAGCTGTGAAAGGACCATGAAATGCAGCGAATTGTTTGCCAAGACGATATCAGATAGAAATTGGCACTTTTTGAAATTAAAAAAGAACGTGCTTGAAATAGCTGTCTAATAGAACGGAACAAGAAGCCAGAAGGGGGAAATAGAAGAAGAAAAAGCGAAGGAAGCTAAAGTCGAAGTCGTCAGGAGAGCACCAAAAAAGAAGCATGAAGAACTAGAGCTGGGCAATTCATGGAATAGATTGGGGCCCGTGATGGGGCGCTGCATGTATCTGCATCTGCACGTCTACACGTCTACACGTCTACATGTCTGCATGTCTGCATCTCCCTAAACCAACTAGGCCTTGGTCGCACCTACTACTTTAGCTTCCAAGCGGAAAAGGAAGGAAAGAGGGGCTAATTTCGCAAAAGCGGCAGGTGCATTGCCAGGCGGTTGCAAAGGACGCGCACACATCACGTCACATGGGCCTGTGTGCATCCGGGTGGGACGGGACGGATCGGAGAATTTTTTTTTTTTTCTTTGTTTCTTTTTCTGGTTTCCTTGGCAGTCGGCACAGCTTCCCGTGCCTGCAGGCCCCTGGCCCCTCCAGGCCCCCGGGACAGGCCTGACGCGGACGAACACGAGACTGACAGGCTGCAGTTCTGCTTAGTCTGTACACGAAGGTATTTTACAGAGCACATAGCCAGGTATTTATTGAAACCGCTACATCGTGCCGCGCCAATTCGGCACCAGAAGTCACACACGAAGTAGATAATGCATGAATACAAACTAATTCAACCACTTCTTAGCGTGACGCGTTCGATCCATCTCCGCTCCACTCCCTGTTGCCCCCAAAATCAAACCCCGTTGAACACATTCGTCGTGTCAGCCGGAAATAAAATCAATCAGTCTCCACCGGCCATGACGGGTGCAAAACCGGGGAAACCGAGCAAACCTGCTGGCTAGCAATCCCAGCAGTCGTAGCTGCCCATGCCATAGTCAATCACGGCATCCAGGTGGCAGTGCCCTCCCCTGCCCCGGCAATAAGTCGCAATGGTATCCTGCGACGCGCTCATCTTGCAAAAGTAGAGGCCGTTGCCGTCGTCGCCCCAATCCTGGGCGCCGACGTGGTCGTAGACGCAGCTTGTTTGTTCGTTGCTGAAGTGGTCGCGGACGAGGCATCGGCAGCAGCGGCCGGACCCGGGGCACGAGGACTCGTAGGCGAGAGCTGTGCCGGTGAGCAGGAGGGCCAGGATCTTGAATTGCATTCTTTTTCTTTGCCCTGAGGGGGGGGAATAGAATAGGTGGGTCACTTTGTGTTCTTTTGTTTGGTGTTGCCTGGTGCGTGTGAATCTGTCATCTGTCAGTATCGGTGGAAACAGCCATGGGGGGAGGAGGACAAACGAGAGGTGAATACGGAGGTAATGCCAGACAGATCAGGTTTTGTTTCCAATCTATGTATCTCTTGAAGTGGACAAGTTTGAACAAAGAATCTGTCTGGGGAAATGGCCTGCCATTTGTATTTCTTCCCCGGATTGTCGAAAACCTGGGGTTGGAGATGGTCGTGATTGCGCAGGATCACCGCCTGGTCTATGTGTCGATGCTTCCCTATTGTCTTTGCCAGCTTCAGACGTCTGGTGACGACGCCGGCGATTCTAAACCGCATGGCCACTCGGGCATCGGAATATCTCCTCGATTCTAGAAATAGCAACACGCAAGTCGCCCCCAGCGTTTGTGACGACAGCTTCAGCTTCAGCTTCACATTCACAATACATATCCACAGGTCACCTGGAGAGACGCCACTTGGTTCCAGCCTCGTACACGACAGCTCCAGACTGTGTCAAAGCTCGGGCTGTAAATCGCAGTGGCAGCATGGATCAGCAAGAGGTGCTTTACACGGAGAAGCATGTATTGTTCAGCGGAATTGTGCTCCTGGTGTATGCTTATTGTTTCCCAGTCTCATGTGGTCCCCAGCATCGCTCTCGAGATGTCGCTGGTCAACACTTCAACACCCAGCAGCACTGTCACCATATGCGGCGTAATGTACTCTGGTGTAGTTTGCGTGGCTGTCGACCCGGGGCGCGATACAGGGGAGGCGTGGGTTCCTAAAATCAATCGAGCTGCAAAAGAGCTACTTAGCATAGCCCCATATTGGCCATGCCGGTACATAGCAAAGAATACCTGGGTACTTACCCAAGGTAGAGAGGGTGCATGAAGCCTACATACCCAGTCAAAATCAATACATTGGATACATTCGGGCTGATATGAACAAAGTCTGACAATGGACAATGGGTCCGAGTTACGGTGGGCTACAGTGGGCTACAGCCAAAAAAAGCGGGTCGGTACAAGTTTAGCATTCCGTAAGGTACCTTGTCAGCCCCGCCCACTGACTACCCTAAATGCCTCAGACATCACCGCGGTATGCGCAGATTTATCCTAACGATTAAAACTCTAGATAAATGTGATTGATTAGAAATCTGACCCTGTTACGAGCGCAAAGGCGCGTCCACTGCGCTAATGGGCCAGGGTACATGCGAGCTATATGCTGCAGGCATTGCATCTTTGCAATGATCCCGGCACCCCACATTTACGGTCGATCTGGTGTTCCCAAGTCACGCATGCAGCTACTTATAGACGCGTAAAAAAATTTATCTATTTATTTATTTATTTATTTTATCCCATGCAACTGTGGAGTATTGCAAACACTCTCATTAATTAATCCCAACAGCCGGACCGCCAAGCGGCGTTATAGCTACATTGTATCAATGTTTCTTTTTTCCCTCTGCTAAGAAAATCGATATTAATAACCGACGGGTCTTTTTTTTTTTTTTTTTTTTTTTTTTTTTTTGTCCAAAATTCAATACTTCGCATCCCCCGGGTTACATGTCTAGGACCATCAGGGGCCCGCGACGAGATTCCGCCGGTAGGAACTGTATCGGCTTCATGCCGGTGGCATATCTGGGCGCGTCCCCGCTATTTCCTGCTGTTCGTCCAAGGGCAGTGATGAAGCTGCAGAGCAGGTTTCATGGCATTAAATTGTGCAAGCTAGCCAAGGGACCGGGGTGGACAGGGCAGGTACAGGTACAGGTACAGTTGGACGACTATGCAGACCTTATACGAACACTATCCGAACACGATTAATAATCTGTATGTGAAAAGAATTACGAAAATTTCACAAAGCTCAGGCACTGCAAGAGCAGTAAAACGTTATTTAAGCAAGCTGTGTTGATTTAATGCCTCCAGAGACTCGTGCTGTCCGTGTTGGTTTCTTGTTGGTCAACGGCTCACTTTTTGGTCGAATTTTGTTCTCACCAATCTAACCGAGCCGCCCAACTCGGCGTCCTTGATACGCGGCCATGTAGGTATTCCAGAAAACTTGTAGCCAATTGGACCTGTTACCATGACCGGGTCTCATCCGACAAACTCTAATGCTGCCAGTACACTACTCAGTGCATTGAGTTCGCAGATATGCTGAGTAGTGTGATGTGATTCCGCCGCATGTGTCTGTCTGTCCGACCACGGTATATAAAAGATGCCGTCTAGCTTCGTGATGAGCTGGTCCAAACCAATTTACCTGGATAAATCACTGGAGGGAGAAAGAACAAGAAGAAACGCGTCTCTATTTCGACATCACTTGTACAAACAACCCCCCCCCCCCCCCCCCCCCCTATTTCACTGCCGCTCTGCACATCTGGCCGACACAACTTTAACTTTCTGTCCGTCACAATGAGTAAGTGGCCATTACGCAGTCTCTTTTCGAACAAGCTAATAAAAGAAGCAAGAGCTCTCACTTGTCGCCGCTTCCTCTCTTGCGCACATGGCCACCGCCTTCGAATTCTATCCGCACTGGGCCATAATCAGCGGTCACTGCAAGTCCGGAAAGGTGCTAGACTCTGATGATCGACGATTGATATTCAACGCCGTCGAGAAGCATTGCACAGAACAGCTGGGCGGGGCCAAGTTGTATGTGGACGATGGTGAGAAGGGATATGGAATCAAGCCAGATAAAACCTTTGCATATAAATGCTGTGCTCGTCTGGGCACGAAATACCCAATCCAGCTCGACCATAGTCACGACCCCATACCGTGGTGGGCGACGGGCGAAAAGGGTGGTGAATGCGTCCAAGGCAACTAACTGATGGATGCCACGGTCATGAGCACGAGGGAAGTTGGGACCAAGGCTTGCCAAGCTTACTTTTTTCTTGTGTCACGGGACGTACTTGCATGTACATACATACATACATACATACACGTACTGCTGCACAATTCGATTCCTTGGTGCCCGGCTAGCGTCTCTGCGCCCGCGGGCACGACGTAAATCTTCCGCCCATCCATTTATTGTTCGTGACAACTTTTCTGGCATTTCTGCTTCTCACCATCCCTTGCTCCTATGGCTGCCTCCATGGCCGCTCCCAAGGCTCGCCGCAACACCGCCTTCGCAGCCGGCCTCTTGTACCTCGTCTCCATCCCCTTCCTCGTCCTCGTCCTCCTCGGCAACACGCACAATGTCGCCGTCCTCAGAGATTTGTATTTTTTCAAGCTTAATGTCTCGCAAATCATCCCCATTGCCGTGGCCAACGCCAGACTGCTCAACTCGGTAGCTCGGAGCTTGGGTCTGCACGACTTTTATCAAGTTGGTGTTTGGAACTACTGCGAGGGATACCTCGACACGTACGCGCTTCCCGTCCAAACAACCCCCCGTTGACGTTGAAAAATACAAAAAAGACAAAATGAACATGAATCTAATCGTGCGTTTTCCAAAAAAACAAAACCAGCGGCATCACATCTTGCTCCACTCCCAAAACCTTCTACTGGTTCAACCCGGTTCAGATCCTCGTCAGCCAGCTGCTCGCCGGCGCCAAGATCGCCCTCCCGTCCCAGGTCACCACCATCCTGCGCCTCCTGGAAGTTGGCTCCAAAGTCATGTACGGCTTCTTCATGGCCGGCGCCGTCCTCAACTTCGTCCTGCTCCTGGGCACGCCCCTCGTCAGCCGCACGCGCTGGTTCAGCCTGTTCGTCTCCTTCATCGGCGGCCTGTCGGGCGTGGCCCTCACCGTCGCCGCCATCATCGCCACCGTCATTACCGTCGCCGCAAAGGTCGCTCTCACGGCACAGGACCAGCTGAACATCAAGGTGAGTATCGGCTCCAAGATGATTGCCTTTATGTGGATCGGCGCCGTGACCAGCGACCTCGCCTTCTTGTTGCATGCCACCTTGGTGTGTTGCTGCAAGCCAGTCCGGACGGCGACTACCCCCAGCGAGGCCAAGACGTTCCTGATGAGCAGCTCGAATCGCTTTTCGAACTTGTCTAGCCTTCTGAGACGGCGGAAGGGGGTTACGTGTTAGACTAGACTAGGGCGCATTTATCTTAATAATAGATTTTTTTTTTTTTTTTTTTTTTTTAGCAAATCTTGATTTGCCGTTAGATAGAATCTTTTTGCTTTGGAATGATAATCTTTTAGGGTATAATCTACATCGTACTTGATTGGCGTGATGGAGTTTGTTTTGGTATAGCAGAAAAGCTGTGGGATGATGAGCTTGGTTTTAAACTAAAATCGCAAATGTTTTCAAGCTTAGAAACAGGTACATATAAATAGACTGCACACATGCATCATAAAGCGCTTACAAGTCGGAAACGGATAACACCATGTGAATTGGCGACCAACACGCATTACATGACGAGAAAATAGAACATGACAAACAGAGTATCCAACACTCGCTTATATTCGTCGCTTTCCCCAAGACCAAAATCAAATCGCTGTCGTAATTCGTAATTCGTAATGCAAAACGCTCATCACCCAAGCCCTTTAAAACCGCTCTCCTAATCCCCCGCTTCAATCAACTTGCACCTTCCCTCCCAAATCCCCACACCTTCTCGCCGCCAAACACTTGTTAATCATCATGACCATGGCCTTGTGCGAGTTCCCGTGGACGTCGTCCATCGTCACCATGCTCGGGTACGTCTGGTCCGTCAAGGCGTCCCAGAAGGCGCCGTAGAGCGCGGCCCAAGCGGCCCTGCTCAGCTCCATGATGGAGTCGATGGGAAAGGCAACCTGGATGCCAATCTGGGTCAGGATCCAGTCCATGTTGTACATCTCCTGGCCCCTCGAGCCGCGCGCGTTCCGCAGGCTCGCCACCTGGTCCTCCACCATGCGCGACACGTCGTCCGTCTCGGACCAGTGCGACCTGAGCGGAAAGTTGATCCCCGACACGAACCCCGCCTGCCCGCCCGGGAAGTGTGCCCGCCGCGCCCAGTTGCTGGGGATGCGGACCAGGACCGCCGACTCGCCCTTGTCCACGAGGGAGGGGTTGATGAAGTAGTCGAGGGGCCGTCTGGTGAGGTCGTCGACGTCGGGCACGGCGCGCCGCCACTGGATGCGCTCGAGCTCCCTGTAGAGCTCCTTGAGGTCGTCGTCGTTGACGCGGCGGAAGCCCCGGTCTGCGTTGCGCGCGTCCCCCTCGTGGATGTCCCAGATGTACATCTCGCCCGGGTACTTGGTGGTGAAGTCGTTGAACATGTCGACCATTTCCCGGAGCGTGGCGCCCATCATGCCGTTGTACGTCTTGCCCAGGAACGACCCGTGGCTCTCGCGATACTTGTTGCGCCGAAGTAGGGGGCGCACGTCGAGCACGCGGATGCCGCCGTTGCCGAGCTGGTCGAAGAGGGGGATGATGTGCGTTTGCGTGTTGCGAGGCTGCGCGACCCCGATTGCCTCGCCGCACTTCCACAGGCCCGCGTGGTGGGAGCGAGGAAGCGTGATGTCGCGGAGCGCAAGGTCGCCAATCTCGTGGAGCTGCGACTGCATCCACTGGATCGGTCCATCGTTGGACAGGAAGTCTCCTTCCTTGCCGGCGAGCACGAAGCCCACCCCGCCGGGGAGACGGCTGAAGCCCAGGTCATGCTCCGTGCCTTGGGCATTGTTGAGTGTCTTGAGTTGCTCGCGGAACTGGACCCAGACATTATGAGGTCGTCTGGAGCGGTATTGGACCTGGAAAGAGGCAGGTTGCTGGGTCCCCTCCAGCGCGTACGTCACCTCACCGGCTGAATCGCCGCGGTTGCGCAAGCCGTATCCTTCGTTGTTGGCCCGTACCGTGACGGACTGCCCCGACTCCACGTACGCGGGCCACTTGTCCTCCCACTGGTAGAGCTGATAAGAGTTGTTGTACGTCTTGTGCCAGCGGTAAGGCGTGGCGTTGACGAGAGACACGTACGTGTCGTAGTCGTCCTCGGGGCCCTTGTCCCCTCGTCGATTGAGCGACGAGGAGGCCGGTAGTTGTGTGACAGGCAGACTTTTTTCATGGATGAGCACCTTGCGAAAAGGCGCTGCTCCCCCGTCCAGAAAAGGGATATGTAACGGCTTGCTATTCTGGACGACATTTTGTCCGTCTTCAACGACGACGGGATCAACGCGGATTTCAGAAAGGCCGCTGACGAGGGCTCCGAAGAGCACAGCCACGGCCACGGATCGACGAAAGTTCCCAAAGAGACGCATCTCCAACTCTTCTGAGGAGGAAGGGTTGAATCTTGATTCCTCGCCCCCCCCCGCTGACTTTGATAATGTTCGTCTGAATGATGCCCAGAGTCAGAGTAGCAAGTGCTGCAAGCTGTGAGTGATGGACGAAGAGATGAAGAGAAGAGGAACCAAGGACTGGCGGACGGGGGAGAAAGGGGATTTATATAGTCCTCCCGGAAGAAGGTTCTGGACTTGCCAGCCATGGACTCAAGCAGGAAGGAACACAAAAAGTTAGTGGCCCAGATATAGCATTTTCCAGAAACGCAAATGTAAACTCAATTGGGAGCAGGGTTTCAAGACTCGATAGCCAACTTTGCCAGCCCAGCGTAGAATCCTCCCAGGACACAGACAATGTCTTCAACTTGGCCGCAGACGTTCTGGGGATTCCCGCACTAGTTATCATCCAATCTCAGATTGTCAGATTGACCCCTATTCAAGATTTCAATCTGCGTCTGAGGCATTAACTGTGTTATGGGAGTCCCGTAGTCGGCTGGAGTATAGTTATCCGGTCTTGGAGTTGATCCCTGTTTAAGGTTTTTCGGCCGAACGGGAAGGGAAAGCACCATCTTGCAAAGGCTTATGCTGCACCAAAGTCTAACACTTCAGACAAATGGGACTTGAAGCCTGTACCAGGGTGCGTACGAAAACTGGTCTACTCGAGAAGGTCTGTCATTAATTCACAAACTGAATTAGAGGCATTATTTCACACCTTACCTGAATCCGGCCTTATATACACACCGTGTGGCTTCAGCTCCAAAAATAGTTGAGTCATTTACCTTTTCATGGATCCAAAGCCTTTTTTCACTGCTTAGAGTTTGGGCAGGCCTAGGCAGGACAGACTAAAACATTCACGACAGATCATGCCATCAAGCGTCTGCCATGGTTGAGAAAGATTGCTATCGATTCTAACCTCAACTATACAGGCAAACCTTCCTATGGCAGGGCATCATACCAAACAGGCTACGATGAACCTATATGATCACGCTAGCGCGTCATATGCAAATACCACTTGATCCTCTGAAAAATATACAGCTTCATCACCGTTGATTCGTGTTGCCGCAGCTATACATCCCCCCCCCCCCCCCCCCTTGAGCGTGCCACAAATGTCATTCCTTGATTTTCTCTATGCACGAAAACAAAGGCCATCTATGCCCTCAAACTCCCGGGCAAAGCAACCCGTCACGAATGAGTCACAACACCAACCATCAAGTCTTCGTCCTCTATCTGAGAGTCATAATCGACTCCAGCGTCGGCGCTGTCTTTCTCAGCGCGCTTTTGTTCCCTGGCAAGATACTTCACATACTCTTTGCTGCTGCTCAGCTGGTCTCTCATGTTCCTGTATTGCCTGCCGAGTGATTCGATGTTGTCATAGCTTTCTGCGATCTGTGTTGCGAGTTCTGCTTCTGATAATGCGCCGCTGTCCCTTTGAAACAACAGATAACTACCGCCATCATCTTGCTCGATTTGGCCATTTAGTATGCCAGCTTCAATCATCTGACGAATCAGAGCCTCAACGGCATCATTGTTCTCCAAAGGCTTTCCCGTTTCGGCGTTTAAAGTCATCTTTCGAACCTGGTCGATGCCAATACTTTGGTACATTTGCTGTAAATTTATGATTTGCCACTTTTGGTAAGAGGAAAGTATCTCTTGTAGAAGTGAAGTGGTTCCGTCTTCCTCCCAGACCTGCGCATTCTCCTCGATTTCTGACTTGAGCTTCTCAGCGTCCGCTGCTTCGAACGCTTGAGCCACGTCATCGTAGGCCTTGGAAGTGACCTTGAAAGCCCCTTGGGCAGTTCCAGACGTGTAAGCAGGCGCTGCTGGAACTTGACCTTGGCTGAGTAGCCCGATAAGTACCCATCGCTTGTGCGAGTCTACCATAATCTTGCTGACGGCTCTATCCTTTGAAGGGTGAGATATGACTTGCTCAAAAGCTTCCTGCGCTTTTCTCCAATCTCTTCGTGACATGTATATGAGGCCGCGTAGGTAGTTGTATTCTAAAACAGTAACTGCGCTCACCTTTTCCGTGAGGCAAGTTTGTACCGAAATGTATGAAATCGGGGGCAGGTTTTCGTCGCAAAGTACGCTGTTCTCTTTTGTATTCGCAGAATTGGGGTAAAACAGAATGTCTCGATCGATGACTTGCAGGGCTGGATCGATCACGTTGGAGTTGTACGCCAGCCGGGCTAACATGAAGTGGGTGGAAGTAAATAATGATCCTGTAGGGTCAATGCGAAGGATTGCTGTAGACAAGAGCTCAACCGCAACCGATGCCTGAAAGCCGCAAGAAATGTCAGACCAACATTGCATGACGTTTTTGGAGTTCTCGGATGATAACTTGCCGGAAAGAGCTCCCCGCTCCCAATTTTGTCGAAGAGGGCAAGCAGAGATTTACCGGTATACCGAATCTGCATGGGATCGAAATTGACGAGAAACTCTACAGTTTTGTCGAGGAGCAACTTCCGCGGGAACTGTGAGCCATCATTCGTGGACTCGAAGAGGATTTGGAGAACGAAGAGGTAGCTAATGGAATGACATGAAGGGTCAATGATCTGGCGATATGTTAGCATTTGCATCAGAAGACCAACGCTTGGGCCAAAAGAGTGTACGATCTGAAAGCCTCACCTTGAGAAACTGCTCTGGGTTCTGCTCGATAACGGCATGCATGTCAGACGGGATGCTGCTTAGCGATGCAATGTGTTGCCTAATGCAAGCGTCATATGCCTTTGCTGCCGACTTGCTCGAAGGCTTGACAGGGACCAATGCTTTCAACAAATTCTGAACCTTTTCCATTATTCCCCCTATTGCGCGGTATGGGATTTTGGGAGGCTGGAACAAGTTGTGTGTGGTGTGTGGTGTATGTGGACGAAGCTACCGCCGATCTCGATGTCAACGGCGGATGGTGTTTCCCACAGCTCCAAGTTGCAGCAGGTCGGGCCTCATGCTATGTTTCAGTGATTAAGCTCAATGTGCTCGCATGCGTCAAGAAAAGAGAAATGAACCGAGATGGGACAACGGTTCAGGATGCGGATAGGCGGGTTTAGCAGTTCGGTATTAAATTTAAATGCAGGACATGGAGGGTGAGAGATTGCAGGAAGCAAGCACTTGATCGTGGGAAGAAGATCCGATCCAGGTGTGGGGTTGGTTACACAGGTCACCCACATCCCACATCCCACATCCCACATCCCACACATCCCACATCTCACGTTCCACATCTCACGTCCCACTCGCTCTTTTCACGCGAGAGGCAAGGGGCAAGAGGCAAGAGGCAACACTCGCTCAAGGAAACAATGTTTTACGGCCTACGGGGTGCTCCTGCAGCACGGCATCCGGCGCCAGGCGTATTTAGGAGAGTTTGGTAAAATTTGAGGCCACTATTGAGTGCACAAAATGTTTCAAAATACCGAGCAATGCTGTCATCGATTTGTTATCTACTTCCCGTTCTTCTGCCTTTGTTTTCCAACACCAGCATCCTGCCAAAGAAGTAACTGAAAAGTGTTTGCAAAAAGAATTTTCTTTATAAGCTTAAACGGGCGAGTTCTTGAGATAATGCGAGTGAACAGCGCCTCTAATGCTGTTGACTGTTGAGCTGCCATTTATAACGGCTCACCTGCTGTAGGTGCTGATAAAGCAATGCCAAGTGCTGGGCTTTCTGGACCGAGTTCAGTTCTCTGGAATGCATCGCGTGATCAATTCTCATGCGTATATAAGACTCCGGGGAACCCTGTGGAATCTGGCTCCGAACTGGGTTCTGGCCTAGCTGTTGCTGCGACCGTGTCGCACATATATCTGATCTTACAAGGAGATCTCTGGAATGGGATATTATGGGAAATCCGGACACGTTTCCTCTGATGGTCCCATCACCTTGCTGTCGGCTGTGGTCAATGGGGAGGGACTGCTGATCGGTGTCGAGGTTCCAGCTGTCGCTGATGAGGTCAGGTTCGGCGTCGATGAGAGGGACAGGCTGCGAGCCCGTGGGGGGTCCGGCAAGCTCAAAACCTGGCTTTCTATATTTTTCTTTGATGCGTTTTTTCGCACCTGAATACCTTTCGCTTTCGAACTTGTGCTGTTTCCGCCATTGCGCGACGTCGCCTCCGGAGCTTTCGGCTTTGCTGTAAGCTGTCGTCTCGGGCCTCGTGGTTTTTGCGGTCGACACGGCGTGACTATTTCGTTCCCGTTGGTGAATTTCGTCATGGGCTGCTGCTGAGCTCCTTTGTCAATATTTTTCGCCTGTTTGGCTCCTTTTCTTGGCGTCATGCATGAGGTTTTTGCTTTATTTGGAGAAATCTTCCGTGCTTTACCTTCTAGTGCTCCGCCCTCGTCAGACGACGACGACGACGTGGATGCCGAATCAGCTCCAGTAAAGTTGTCCGAAGCGTCAGACTCTAAGGCAGGGTCGGTATCAGGGAGGAGGCCTGCTGTTGCGTCTGTTTGGTAACTCATTGTCTGTCGCCAATGATAAACACCGTCAGCAATGCTTATTGTGATATGGCCCAGGTAACTCACCGTTCGACGTCTTTCGCCTCTCCCTAATATTTCCTGTTTCGATTCCGCTTGGCGACGAGCCTCTGCCTCCCTTTCTGCGAGAATTTTATCCCAGACACTGGAGGAAATGGGTTCGGGTGCATCTGTCTCCAGTGTACCGACCAAACCATCCTCCAGCGAACCTTTCTCATTTTTCCAAACCTTGGCATACGAGAACTGCGTTTCTGCGGATCCGCCCTCGTCCGTCTTCGTTTGCTCAATGTCAGATCGGTCTAGAAGCTTGTCAACAGAAGGGGCGTCGTAGTGGATAGCGCCGTTTTGATAGTCATCACTAAAAAGTGCCTGGGCGCCATGCCTCAGAATAGATTCTAAATCATCACCTGCCACGTCGTCGTCATCCATGCTTTCGATGAGGGCATGGTCTAGAGCCATTTTCTTTTTACCGTTTTGCATAATCCTCTCCTCTACAGTGTCTTTTGTCATCAGTTGGAAACAAAGAACCCTGCGTTTCTGACCAATACGGTGCGCTCGTGATAAGGCCTGAATATCTTGATGTGGGTTAAAATCAGGGTCCATGATAATTACCGTGTCTGCTGTTGCCAAGTTAATTCCGACACCACCCGCACGAGTTGACAGTAAGAAGGCGAATAATGTAGATTCTGGTGCATTAAAAGCATCAATACGACGCTGCTTTTCCAAACTTGACATTTGGCCGTCGAGTCTTTGGTATTCAAAGCCAATGCCGTGAAGAAAGTCTTCCATGATGTCGAGTTGCTGGAGAAATTGGCTGAATATGAGAACTCGGTGACCTCTCTCTTTCAACTTTGGAAGCATAACATTAAGCAGTAATAGCTTTGCAGACGCCTCCACCAAATTTTGGTGGACGATTGCTGGGTCATCATGTTTTTCTTCGATGGCGTCGGAGTACATAAAAGGATGGCATAGACATCTCCGCAACTGCATCAATATATTATTAAGACTGCCACGGTCTTTCTTTTTCGTCATCTTATCGTTGGCAAATATAGCCTTGATGAGTTGCGGATTCTTCGCCATGATACTTTTGCAAAGCTTTTCCTGAATAACAGTCATGGTGACCGGTAAGATTATTTGAGCCATCGGAGGTAGAAACTTGAGGACACCAAGCTTAGTTCTCCGCAGAAAGTAGGGCCGAATCATCTCATGTAGCTTCGGGAGCGTTTCCTTGTCCAATACAGCAAATTCTTCGTCAAGTTGATTTGCATCTTTTGATTCGTCAATAAATTGGATCAGGTTGAACAGTTCTCGCTTGTTGTTTTGCAGAGGTGTGCCTGTAAGTAGCAATCGAAACGGAATCTTCAGGCCACTTAATGCCTGGTATAGTAAATTGCGGTCATTCTTAAGGCGTTGGCCTTCATCGACCACCAGTCCTGCCCAGCGCACGGAGCTGAAGAGTGGTTTGGTTCCTGGGTCTTGAGCAGAGTCGTAGGACATGATGACAACGTGCGCCGTCATGTCGTGGGGGCCTCGTGGAAATAGCTCATATTTGTATGCAAGATCTTGCGACTCTTTGCCGCCATGGTAAGTAACAACCCGTAGGTCTGGGGCCCACTGCCTGAATTCCCTGCGCCAGTTTCCGCACGTCGCATTTGGCACAGAAATGAGAAACGGCCAGCACTACAGCGACAGGTTAGTTTCCATCGATTGCCTGTGTTTTCTCGGGTGTTGGGGATGCGACAGCACACACCTGTGGGCTTTCCTGCACAAGATAGGTCAAAAGACTGACGACTTGAACAGTTTTCCCGAGTCCCATCTCGTCCGCCAGAATAACACTTCGTCCCTTATGATAATTTGATAGGAGCCAGTTCAGCCCCTCGATCTGATATCCCATGAGTTTGCCCCTCTTCAATCCTGGTGGCTGAACTACGATCTCTTTCAGCTTGTTGTTTTTGAATGTTCGGATGCGTTCTTTCATGACGTTGTTAGAAGCCTGTTGGAAGTATTTGCCTCCGAGATAGTCGTGATAGGCAAGTTCAAAGGCAGCATATATGCTCTCTGAATCCTTTGAAGGAGGCTCATCCCATACAACATCATCATAGCCAAGGCCTCGGAATTTGACCAACATTTTATCAATCTGTGAGGTATTGGCCTCATCTTCTTCCTAGAATTGCCCCTGATTGCCGCATGATTCAACTTCACTCGCAAGATAATATCAATCATCAAGAATTCCTCCGGAATGGCTTCCTGTGCGGTGGCTTTGAATAAGTCCATTGTGGCAGCCCGCTTCGCGAAGGAATGTCTCATCGTGCCAGCAACTATGTCATAAATCCATGCCCCAGGCATCCAAGTGCAGTGAGAATATGACATCGTTTCCCACTTGACAAGGTATTCTTTCTCATCATCATTGAGGTGCATGAATATCGCAGGGGAGCTCGTGAGAGGGTTCTTGGTTCGCCATGCCACGATTCGGTGAACTTTTTGCTGAGCTGAGGTGCACTCATTACAATGCCAATCAATGGAGTAGTCCTGAAACGACCCGAATTCTTGATTCTGCACTGGCCCTTCGCTTCTGATCCGAGGCAGATGGTTTTGATGCCAAGCTCGGTGACATTTGCAGCACCGAAAGAGCACATTATCGGCATTATTCAGAAGATCTGCACTTAGAGGAGTAAAGGGATCTACGCCCCCATTTTGTTGGCGTAGCTTCTCCTCTTGGCGCGCCGTCTGCCTTTTCGAGAATGGAGCACAGGAATGACCGCTCGACATGCAAGTTTGGCAGTTTGACCGACGGGGGGCTGTGATTTCTTTCTTCTGGTGGAAATCGATGCAGAAACGACATTGCAAAACGAAATCTCCTTCTCCAACCTTGGTAACTAAGTGATCCCGCGTGCTTCGGGTTCCGATACAGTACCGGTGGTAGGCGTAGCTGCAGCCTTGGCAGTAGACTAGCTGACGCTGGTTGCCTGAACTTTTACATACGCAGCATGTTTTCATATGCACCATTGCAAATTGAGATGCTGGTGGTGTCGGCTGAAAGAGCTCCTTCACAGAAACGACTTTCGGAGCGCCTAGTGGGCCATTGTCAACTCGGTAGAAAGAATCATCATCCACGTCCAAGTCGTCTTGATTGTACTGAATGCTCCGCGTCGCTCGCAATGATCTTCGAGGCTGCTCAAATTCTATTTTAGAAACTTTAGATATTCGCGACTGCCGGAGCCGGGAGGGCTGGTTTTTGAAGCGTAGCGACCGTCGCCTGGAATCAGGGTAGCTATTCGTAATATCAGATATAACCGGGATGAACCCATCGTCATCTTCAACACCCGAATGCATTCTATGTGTATTTTCGATATTCGAAAACAGCGTCTGCCTTTTTCGGGAACTTCGTCTTCTAGGCTCTTCCATGACGATGTCCGAATCGTCACTGTCCTTGTGACTTGATTTTGAAACGCCTTGTGAGCCGACATGATTAGTCGCTCTCCGAGAGCGACGTGGACGGTCGGTTATCTCGTTGTCTGTTTCTGCTTCCAAATCCGTGAGGCTAGAGTCATCTGAACTGCTGTCTGTGTACGACTCCTTGTATAAATCATATTCGCGTTTTCGACTGCCACCTTCCATAGCCATGGAGTATGTAGCTAGTGCGCGGGCACCGTTTCGAAGGGCCCTCGTCTCCGCAGTTGTGATCTCACTTTTGTGTTAGTAAAAGACAAAGAGAGATAGGCGTCTAGAAAAGAAAGATGGCGTGAAAGGAAACACTAGAAACGACCGGGGGTTCTCAGAACTAGGTTTCGCTTCGTTCGTGATTGATATAGAGTCACAGAAGTAGCTCAGCAACGGAGACCTAGGTTACACAGATAAAGTGTGGCAACTGAGAAGTGAGTGGCAGGTGAGCCAGTCTGTGAGGTGGATTTCTATTGTGCTTGGCGAAGGGTAACAATATTGAATTCAAAACGGAAAGAGGAGGAAGGAGGAAGGAAGAATAAATAGTGCAACATAAGGAGAATCCAATTTCCATTAGCAAGAAGCTGTCCTACATACCAGGCGTAGTGTTCCGTCAGTGAACTCCACCTCGACCATTTCCTCCTCACCTTTACCAGACTTGATCAAGGAGCGCACGCTCTCCACCAAATCACTATGGACATCCACATATTGTTCACGAATTTTCGGCGGGAGCGCAGGAATAGCAACCTCAAGCTTCATGCCTTTCTCCGGAGCATGTTGCGAAGGATGGGCCGACTCCCTGGCCGCTGGTTGCGCATTATGGTGGGAATGGGATACTTCACCAGAACTTTCGCGGTTGAACTGCGTAGCACATAAGTCAAAAGATATTTTTGACTTGGATTCGGTATCTTCTCCACTCACGAATGCTGCCTCATGAGTATTGGCAAGTGTACGCTCGTCATTATCGATGTGAGCACGGTCGAGTTCATCAATGGGATTTTGCCCCATTATCTTCACACTATGCTGAACAATGACTGTACCGGGAATGGAGAAATAGCCAATAGTGCAGTGAAGCTATGTATAAGCCCGGACGTCCGAACAGCGACGTAATTACAGGCATGAAAACACGACTTGGATATTTCTTGGAAGGATCGCGAGTCCGATTTATAGACGCGTCGAGTCTAATAATTAAAAAGTGGGTCTATACACTGCCTAATGTTTCTGCATACCTTTACCGCCCTCAGGACCCCAGTTTGTCCAATTCGGCAGAAACTTTAGATCACCTCTTGGCAATTTTCGAAACGCTGACGTCCTGAGTCGCAGAGCATGCTATGATAACTGCAACGAACAAGAGTATTTGCAGCTCAATCCTAACGAAATGTCGGCCGCTGCAGTACAACAATGTGACGTTGACATATCCGGCCTACGTTCGCTGCGCCAGCCTGTCAGCGATTCATAGGGGCTTGAGACGATCTGAGCGAGCACAGTTTGGCCAGCCGCGCCGTTCTGGCAATCCAATGCATGAGAAATCGAGTCTAGGAGCCGATCAGTTTGGCAGGACCGCTAGAGCTCTGGACGGTGCCTCGTCGAAGCGGCAGCAACAGAAGCTCCGCAAGAAACTCGATCGTAAAGCATCGACAATGGATGAAGATGACACGGGCAGACAGACGAGGAGGAAACGATTTTTTGACCCTAAGTCCAATTTTGGAAAACAGAGTTGGGTTTATCAGCTGAAGCATGGTTCGTTGAAAGATACTGCAGCTTCACTCAATTTACAGGAGCCTGTTGGGCCTCGGAAGTTCACCTCCAACGAGGATAAACCAAGGCTTCGGAACAGTGACGAGAGGCAATTACTTCAACAGCCTTCGAATGGAGAGTTGCACCACAATGGGAATCAGGGCTGTGACGATGATTCTGCTGCGGGCACACCTGCGGAGCCGAAGAAGCGAATCATGATGCCCATGACTATCACATATACGACAACTGCATCCCAATTTCTTTATGGCAAATCTGTTGTCAAGGCGGCACTCGAGCAAGGAAAGCGGCAGATCTACAAGTTTTACGTCTACAATGGCGAAAATAGGAGAGACTCCAGAGACCGCGACAACCTGATCGTACTTGCAAGGTCAAAAGGCGTCCAATTCACTCTTGTACCGAACGAAGACCTGCGCTTGATGGACAAAATGAGCATGGGCCGCCCGCATAATGGTTTTGTTCTGGAGACATCTCCGTTGCCACAACTGCCTGTCACGTCGCTGGGCCAGTTAGAAGAGTCTCCCTCGAAACTGGGGTTCCATATCGAACTTGATCATCAAACTGCTGAACAAAGATCTGTCAATGGACAAGACACGTTTGTACGTAAGGCGAGGAAGTCAAGTCTGAAGCCATTCGTGCTCCTGCTTCACGAGATTCTCGATCCTGGTAATCTCGGCGGAATGCTTCGTACTGCGAGCTACATGGGTGTCGACGCAGTATGTATCACCAGCCGCGGGTCATCGAACTTGACCCCCACTGTTCTCAAGTCCGCTGCTGGGGCCGCCGAGGAGGTCACCATATTCTCTGTGAACTCACCAGTTGAGTTTCTTAAGAAGTCACGAGCCAAGGGATGGAAGACGTACTCTGCCGTCGCCCCGCCAGAGAAGAAGTTGGCGAAGCTGCACCGGGGCAAGTTCATATCCACTGAAGATATTGAGCAGAGCCGGCCCTTGGATCAACATCCGTGTATACTGGTATTAGGGAATGAGGGCCATGGGCTTCCACAGCTGGTCAAGGTCGCGACAGACTTTGAGCTATCTGTGCCCAAGTTTGTCCCAGACAGCTCTGTGGATAGTTTGAATGTCAGTGTCGCAACAGGGCTGCTCTGCCACTCGTTTGTCAAAAAATCAAGTAAGAGTTCTTTTAAGCAGCCGGGGTCGTCTACCCAGGTGACCGCCGTGTCGGACAAGTCAGATGCGTCAGGCCCGGAGGAGAAGCTTTTCTAAGCAGCAGATGTTCTACATTATAGAAATGGAGTACTGCAGCTACATGTACACTAGGTATATTATGTATAACGCACTACAAAAGCTATACGACTCCTCCATGGCACGTCCATCAGAGTTGCCTTCCTCGCCTTACGTACAATCAGTGCGCGTCAAACGGCAAAAGCGGAAGTATTAGCTGCAATCTCCTACTACAGGACAGGACTCCAGGCCTCCAGGCCTCCTCACCTCCTCGCGCACATGCGCGCGGCGATTACCGCATAATTACAGTCTCAAATGCACGAGATAGGTCCGCAGACGGCTCGAAAGGGAAAGCCCCTCTTGCAACCTCGTATTCCCGATGCGCGGCTGTGTAGGAGTAATACTTAAAAGTTTGAAGTCGTTGGTGCTGGTCCTACAGAGTGATACGAAGCGGGCAGTAGTACATAGCACATGCAGGGTTTGACAGGATCAATTTCCAACACCGGCGGAGCTACATCCTTGAGTCTTCAAGTGTTGAGTGTTATCGTGTGGCATTGCGTATCTGGGTACCGAGGTACTTCCACATCGGTTCGATGTGTGGAGTGTTGCAGCAGCCATGTATGTACGGCGTACTGTCCAGTCCAAGCTGCAGAAATCTGACCTTGACCTCTTTTGATTGCTTATATCTCGCCTTCGCTTATATGTAATATCTTCGAGTTTGATTGCGAAGCGTGGTCGGCGAAAACGTATCGCTTTAGTCCAAGCCTGGACAATGGCTGCTTCCCCAGCCACCGGTTTTGTCTTGCTCAAAACCCGAGCATGGAACACGTTGGTCTATGCCCAACAACCGGATTGACAATCAGCTTGACAGTTCGTGTGGCGACTTCATTGTTTGCAGAACTCGATAATTCTTTTTTTTTTTTTTCGAAGAATTTCATAACCTCGATGATGCCCCCGGCCGAGCCGTCTTCATTCTCAGTTTGAAAATCTCTCATCCTTCGACCAAGTAACATGGCGCCTCCGCACACGATGCTTCTACTTCCCGCTTCTCTTCTCGTCTTTGTCTCTCAGATTGTTGCAGAAACGCAGCCGTTTCCCGTGGCCGTCCGAAGACAACCCCCCGACTTGAACGAGAAGATATTGGCAGAACACCTCGCATTCGCTCCCTTGCAAGCCAGCTCTTTCCTGGGGTCCTCACCCTTTGTCAATGATGACGAGGGTCCGCCGAGTAATCGAACCGAGCGATTCTTTCCGCCATATGCGCATCACTTGGACGAGCTCGAGGAGAATGTCTTGCGTAGGGCAGCCCAAGCTCTGGACCTGCTACGAAAGAGGACGGCTTGCCCTGCGGGCATGAATAGCTGTCGTGACTCTGGCGCACCAAACAAATGCTGTCAACAGGGCACCTACTGCACTGCTGTTCCCGACACTGATGTTGGCCATGTGGCATGCTGCCCGAACGGCTCGGTATGTCGTGGAGGAGTCGGTAGCTGTCCTGCAGATGCTACAACTTGTGCAGCGGCTCTGGGCGGAGGTTGCTGCATACCTGGATATGTTTGTCAGGGTATTGGATGTGAGTTTGTTTGAAAAGCCTCCATTTTAAAGCACCCAGACCGAACCTTGGTGCTGATTTGGGCTTGATAGGTGTTCCTAGTGCCTCGGCAACCTCTGCCGTCCCTGCTCCGACAACGGCGTCTCAAGAGACGGTAACATACACCAAGACAACAATCATCGAGGGCAACCCGACAACCGTGGTCGTCGTTGTGACTCGAACAGCTTCACCTGAAATAACTACGCAAACCACAACCCAGGTCATCGTTCCCACCAGAGCAAGCACCAACATGGAGACAAATACCATTACCGGCTCGGCTACAGGCAATCCTCCTTGGCGGCAGACCGGCTCAATCGAGCCAACTTCTTCACCAGAAAGCACAACTGCTCCCACGCAAACAGGATGCCCTACCGGATTTTATGGCTGCCTCGCAACTCACGGCGGGGGATGCTGCCGCACGGATAGAGACTGCCACACATACTCATGTCCTCCCTCTTCCTCTACGACTATAGTGTCTAACGGTGTCACGATCCAAGTTCCGTTCACGGATGTACCCACCTCTACAGGGACCGCTTCCTGTGCCAACGGCTGGTTTCTGTGCGGCAAAGATGCTGGCGCTGCAGCGGGCTGTTGTCCATCTGGTTATGAATGCGGCACGGCGAGTTGCTTCACTTCTGGAGCTACCATGACCGGGAAAACTCAGAAGCAGGCTCCTGACCAGTCAACTGGTAGTCAGATTTCGTGCGTCCATTCTGCGACATGGGCATTGATTGTGCTTGCACTTCTCATATGAGATCTGCGGGGACGGCTTTGAACTCATAACGCCATGTCTGGCGGCTCCAACGGCGGATAAATGAAATAATACACCTATGCATATGGGGACAAGAATATTCACAAGACAAGAGTGATCAGAAAACATTGCGCATATAAAGAAGTCATGATATCATGATATTGGGCTTATGATTGAATGACCGAAATACCCAAGTCCATGGAACAGACACAATAGACTGCTATGTAGAAACAGACTTCTTAATACGATAATTTCTTTCTCGTCTGAAGAACCCAAGCAATGCAACGGTTAAGGAGGGAGACTAATTAACGCTCTGGAACGACTGGCGAAGGCAACGATTCGGCCTGACGGCCTATACATTCATACCTAGATACCTACCTGGTGCTACCTGGTGGGTAGATTGGTGGCCGGAAGCTTCCATCCATTTTGAGATGCTCCCGAGAGACTGCTTAGGAACGCATGCGTATCCTCCCTTGTCCAGGCACACAAAAAAAGCAGGCAAAGGCGAACCCAACAGATTCTCCATCTTTCAGCGCCGCGTCTCGCATCATCAGCTCCTTCTCACACTGGCCGACGATAACTTCATTTTCCACAGCGATCATGAGTCCACCGGTTGCCTCAATAAGCGAGCACGAGCCTTGCTTTCCATGATGCAAGATGAAGCTTCCTTCTCGAACAAAGCGAAGCGAGCATGTTCAATATCACTTCATAGCCCGATGACGCCAAGACTCTCCAACAACCGCCACCATGGCAAGTCCAGAACACTCGTCAGCCAAAGGAGGAAAGCGGCACAGCGAGTGTGGTGCAGGAAAGTGAAGCCAGTTGCCAGTTTCAGGACAAGAAAGAGCCAAGCTGCTTCATAGTTCTCGAAGAAGAAGGACGCGTTTTTCTTCTTCATCTTCTTGTTCTTCTTCTTCTCTATCTCTTCTTCATTATTGCATCGCTCCATTCCACAGGCATTTCTCTTAACGTTTGCTTTTATTCTTCTCTCATCATTACTGCATGCTTTCTTGGAGAACGTCCCATTATACATTACATTCATCATGAAGCTGTCCACTCAGATCCTTGCAGCTTCCACCACCCTCGTGCTGTCTGCAACTGCTTCTCACATTGTCCCTCGCAATGCCAACAGTGGTGAACAGGGCGATTCCAACGTGGCCAGGGTCTGCTATCCCAAAGCTAAGGGTGACGGGACAATCCCACCTTGTATCTCGATTGTCAATATTGAGCAAGCTTGCCAACCCAATGGTACCCAGCCCGCTGACTACGAAGCCCACGCTCAATGCATGTGTGGAGGCAGCTACTTTATGGACTGGCGTGGTTGCCAGAACTGCTTGTTCGTTCACGGCCTCCGCAGTGCCCGGGACCATGTTTATTGGGAGCATGTTGTTTCGGTCGCGTCCGACTCCCTCTGTCACGCATCACCCACAGCCGACTTTAAGGCCATCTTCTCCTCCGTTGAAGCCAACACCAGGGAAGTCCCACCTGTCACCACCGGCGAGACCCAAAGCTCAGACGAATTCCCAAGCAAGACGGACGTTAGCCTTTGCTATACAGCTACCGCTCCTCAGGGCCCAGGAGTCATTATTGGTGCGCTTGCTTCGCCCGCGCGGGGTTTTCGCCCAGCTCCTAAGCCCACGATGAGGACCAATAGCAGCAAAAGTGAAACCGTCGATGGAAGTATTTTCGGTACCAAAGGATCAAAATCTGCCACCACTTCGAAGCGATTCTCGGCTTCGTCCTCTACCGGTGGAGCTCCTTCTCAGGAAACCGGAATGGCCATTGCCGCTGTTGCTGGGGCTGCTTTATTTATGGCTTTGTAGTCAGGAGTCGATGTCTGAAGAGACCTTTTTCTTTGTTTCATTTTCTTTTCAGGGGCTGTAATGGCTATGAGGGATGAGGGAAGAGTAGTAAGACGATGGGACTTGGGCACTGTAAATAATGCTTTGATTACGAATAATAACATTTGATGACTGGTTCGACTCTGGTCTTTTTTAATTTGCAAAAAGAGTGATTTGGTGGGAGATGTTCAGGAATCGCATAATTGTCGTGAGCGTAAACATCAAGCTTGTTTCTTGGACTTTTGTTTCTTGAACTCTACGACTATTGCAGTCCCTAATGCATATCGTCGTCAATACACCAAGAAAAGGAACATCACTTTCGGGACCTAGTCTGTTTATCGGCTGAACAATTGGGTGATTCTCAACTAGCTAGTTTCCAATCGTCATCATTATCGTTATACCAGCCACAGGAGGTTTTTTGTGAAGAGTTTGAGCTTCACTCAGGCATGTGCTTGAAGGGCTTAGCCAGGTTTTCCTTGCAAAAAGGCAGCTTTCCCGCAGTCCAGATTTCCGTGTCCTACAACAAGAACAGTCAGTAAGACATGGTGATGCTCTACACTCTGCCTCGAGATCGGGTTCCCTACGTACGGGTTTCAAGTTCTTCTTGATCTCGGTGTCCAATGTGCCAGCCTTGAGGGCGATGATTTCAGGAGCAGCATCAGGATCGTGAGCGATGGGAGAGCCGCATTCGGAGCAGAAGAGGCGGTGAACAGCGTTGCCTGATGAACCTTTGCCGGTCCATTTCTTGACGGGGCCGTTGATGGTGAGCTTGTCCTTGGGGACGACGGCCACGAGAGCTGTTCAGTTAGTTTCGGGTTGATCATCTCCCTTTTTTTTTTTTTTCAAGTGGAAGCGTTGGGCTTCTATGGGGAAGCTACGTACAGTAGGTTGAACCACTTTGGCGCTGGCAGTCGTCGCAGTGGTCGTAGCCTGTTATGATGGGGGCCTCGACGTCGGCCGAGTAGGTGACTGCTTTGCAGAGACAGTGTCCGGTGAGAGGCATCGTGAGTTTGATGGCGTGTGTACAGGGCGAGTAGATGGCTATGAGATATGAGCTTGAAGAAGGTTGCTGAGGAATGTGAGAGACTGGAGCTGGCCTCTTCCTTTTCTCTTTGCTGACCTCTTTTACGGATGTAGCTCCTTCTTTCTCGGCGGGCTCCTGAGTGGTGGGGGCGGAAGACGATTTGATAGGCGCTTGGTCCGAAGGTAGCTTGGAGATGATGATAACTGTCAGCTCTGGTGGACCTTGGTCTAATGCGGAGATTTGTCTGCAATTTACCGTGCTTGGGTTCCGATACACTGGTCGAGTTCACACCGTCTTTGACTTGCGTTATTTGTCATCGCGATACTCTAACCTACCATATGGCGGGGCAGGCATGACGAGGCATACATAGGTGGACACTAGTGCGGGGTAGCCGGCTGCATTACTTCATCGATTGGGTTAGCCTGTCCAAGAATTTGGAATTATTGTGCAGCTAGAACCACCTTAGACGCGGTCGACTTCGTCACTGGGCAGCACGATGTTGAATATGCAAGAACAAAGCTTGATGAATGGTTATAAGCTCATTGCTTGGCTTATATTGAAGGCCGAGAATAATGCGAGACAACTTCGGAAGATGAGGATGCAGAGGTCGAGGATTTGTATGCTACCCATCAAAAAATTGTCGGCAATAAATATACGCAGCACTGTGGATCGATAGGGCGCTCTGAGCTTAGGCTCTGCGTTTGCGATGATGTACGCATCCATGGAGGAGATGCGAAAATCTCGAATATCAACCACTGCAGGGACAGTCGCAGGAGGATCCGCTGACGTTGACAGACGTGGTATTGTGCTTGGTCGTCGTCTCAAGTTCTGAATGACCTTGAAGCAGAGGTAGTCAGCAGCGCTGGCTACTTGCAATGGAGGCAGGCCGTTCTTCAAGAAAATCTCGGGCAAGAGGTGGGGCTTGTCAGTCCAGACCGTTCCACTGTCCGTCATTTCCGTAAATATAGCCTCGAAATCGTGAGCGTAGTGTACGAAGCGTGTATAAAATAATGGCGTAAGCACTTTAATCCTCAGCATGTCAGCACTGGAGGGATCATTGTAAGCAGAAGGCGAAAGGAAAATTTCCTCGACGCAATCCGTGATGCCGCTGGAAATATACCTCACGGACAATGGCTTTAGACTCTGATCAATCCGGAATTTCAGGTAGTTGCGGAAAGCAACCTCGAGGGTTGTCTCGTCTCGTGTTGCATGTCTGCCGGTGCTCTCTTTCAAAGGCTCTGGTCGATACCAAACGTGAAGCTTTCGTCTGAAGAATAGGACGGCAGCTTCCTTCACAATTCGAGGGAACGTGGCAAAGCCAACCCAGAACCAGCGAAACAGAAATTTGAATTTCTCTGAAGAAGACATTGCGTCCAGGTCAACAGCTTCACCTTCCGAAAATAGTCGTGTGATAAGCTTTGGATGACCTTTGGATGAGCTTAACGTGATAGTGATGTCTATACCCTTGAAACTTCCCATTCCGAGTTCCAAGGGATCATTGGCAAGTAAAGAATAGGTGCCTTTCATCGAATTGAATGGCGAAACATGGAAATCCTTCGGCCAGGATCCCTTCACACGAGATGCTGGTTCAGTGCTCGATGTTATTCCCTTGAGACGTTCGGCTTCAGTCGAGAAATCATGAAGAACAAGATATGGTCGGCGTTCATCAAAAGTATTGTTAACCTCCAGAATAATGGCAGACAAGATCCTATCAGACGTGTAGAGATACCAGAATGAGACTGGATTGAAATGATACCCTAAGAACTTGGCCGCTGTCACTAGGTAGGCATATGGGTAGTCATCTGGATCCACGTCCTATTGCGGTCGTCAGATCTGCCCGAGGTTCAGCAGGAATAAAGAGTCCTTCCAGCGCATACCTGAGATTGTAAATACGCATTCAGCTTACCGCGGAGCCCGGCAGTGCAAACCCCACGCTGCAAGTAGTCTGAAGCATCGATATTGTACCATCCACCACAAAAGATCTTGGTTAAGAAACCACTGATCCCATCAGGTTGTCCATTGTGTACAGTGAGCATTCCATTAAAATTACCCGAGATATCTATCGGAATCCCCACGACGAGGTACGAATAGTTGAATGAATGTGTTCGTGGAAATAACCTGGTATGAGTCGTCTTGCACGGTATGAAGTAGGGTCGTCCACGGCCCATCCATCGTGTTGCTTTCCTGTTCCATGCTGAGAGTATGAAGAATGCTGCACATGTTACTGCCAGTCCCAATAATAGATTGAAACATAGCTGGTGCCATATCCTGAAGGTGAGAGAAGCGAGGGGAGGATGGAATTTGAAAACGAAAAAAGATGCGATGAGAATCAAGTCCGGCCAGCCTCCCAGGTAACTATAATAGACTGACCAAAATCCGAGGCACGCAAGGACGCAAGGACCACTCGGCAAAAGATGATTTGCACTATTATCCTTACTATAGTTGTTGTAAAAAATGATCCACCACGTCGTGAGCTGAGTTACGATGTCCATCGTAGAACAGAAGACAGGTGCACGGCATTGCAGGACAACCGATCAATCCTGGAGCAATCCAGCCGCGAGAGCCTCGTGAGGGTTGCCCAGGACGGGGAGCCTCACTGTGTGGGGAGATGAGAAGATGAGCAAAAGAGTAGAGATGTCTGGTGTCGTCACCGAACAAATTGCCCCGTTCTTGGATATCTGTGTCTGTCAAGACTTGTGCCATCAAGGTACATATCGCCTCTGTCAAGCAATATGTCCGGAGGCAGCGACGACTAACCTAGGCAGTGAGGTACCTGGTAGTTGGGGACCCACACCACCTCAGTACACGTGAAATACATTCAAGCACTTGCAACAGTCATTAAATAGATATAGTACTCTTTGCAAGCTCTGACAGTGTGTCGCCGGAGAGGCGGTATGGGTTTGTTTGTACTGCGCCATTTTGTTGCTTGAGTCCTGTGGTCCGTGTTAGCAATCGCAGCGCCTTGGGAGGCTAAGCAGAAGGGAAGTCGTGCAGATTTTTAGGAAAGACTTGATATTGACGTAGAGAGAGGGTCTTCTTTATATATACTGCGTATAAGCATACACATATAAGTACACTTAGGTACCTGCAGGTACAGGTCCCCTTCCGCTCTGGCTTGGTGGAGCAACCTTGAGTGAACTGGTTGTAACCTTTGCGACTTGAAGCGCTGCAAGAACTTGACTTGTAGTATCAATCAGCAAACGCAGAGAACTACCTCATACAGTGATGCTTTGATTGGTTTATAATTCTTGTCGGTAAGAAAGTGTAGCCTTCTCGGTATCAAAGAGATTTTAAAAGTAGAAGTACGTACGGGTAGGTAACTCGGGGAATTTGCTGGGACTTTGTCATGGTGAAGTTTTGCATGAGCCTACCAGTCTTGATTGGTCAATCAGTTGCCATCCTTAGATGCGCAAAGATACAGCAGAACGGACGGAGTACTCCGGCAGACTTGGCACTCGCTCAGCCCCACTTCAGGTTTGGCGTGCAGTACAAATGTCTCTAGCACCTTCCACAGCAGCCGCAGCGTTACGGTGTGGTCAAATAACATCGCGCAGAGTAATGCATTGCTCGGTCCGTCAGGAAATCTGTCCCCTTGGTGAGTATTAGTGGGCGGCCAGCGAGGTGGCGTCGTCAACCCTCACCAAGACTGTCATAGTTCTTATGTCTATCCCGCCGAATGACTCAATTCTACCCACCCAATGTCCTCATCTTGCCTACATTTTCTCACCTTCTGCTTTAATTGATTTCTGTCCCTAGACAGCAACCTGTTTTGGAAAAAAAAAAAAAAAATACTCATCTTAGAAATCCTTATTAACTGAGGCGCTTCGAACCCGCAGCGCTAGCGCTTCAGGCAATCCGTCGAGAATTCGAACTACGCTGACTGCTCCATCACCCGCCGCTCGATCCATCGTCACAATGTCTGACTGGGACAGTGTAACCAAGATTGGCAGCAAGGCTCGCGGCCCTGGTGCCTCCACGCGCGAGACTGTCATCCGTGGAAAGAGCGCTTTGAACGCAGCCGCACGAACGGGTGCTGTTATCGGAACCGAGAAGAAGTACTCAACTGCCAACGCTGTAAGTAATAATCATCTCGCAAGTCCCGCTGGCCCCTCTGATCCTGCTCAAAGGAAATCGCTTTGACGGCGTGGGCTGCCTTGGGGTTTTTCCTACACCGTCGCCATCGGCAATCGTATCTCCACTTTCTCTATAAGCCTTTCGCTATGACTGATACTTCTCGCAACAGTCTAGCAGCGGAACTGAGGGCCAGCGGCTGACCAAGATCGACCGATCCGACGATATCATCAAGCCCAACACAGTCGGTAAGCTCGTCGGCGACACCATCTCACAAGCACGACAGAAGATGGAACCCAGGATGACCCAGAAGGACCTGGCCACTCGGTGCAACACAACACAGAGCATCGTCGCCGACTTTGAGCGAGGCTCAGCCGCTCCCGATCAAAAGGTTCTAGCTGCTATGGAGCGCGTACTTAATGTCAAACTGCGTGGGAGCGACATTGGTGCTCCCAAGTTCCCTAATAAGAAGTAAACACTCTGTTATCACAAGTTCCGGAGAACATGGGGTAGGAAGCATGGAAAGGATGACTCGCATGATTTTCAATGAAGCGCGCGGTTGGGCAAATGATTTCGAAACGGTTTCAAGAAAACGTTGGCAGGTTTGTGGGCGTGGTTGGGGCACTTAGGGGGGGTATATAGACAAAAACCATAGAAAACCATAGAAATCAACAGAATCCAAATTTGCTGCCAAGGCGATGATTCTCTATTCTCTTGCCAGACAAGCAATTCCTTTTCAGGTACCGAGGGGTCACGGGTCAAAATCATTCGTTTGCGGAGGTAGCAAAGTGACACAGCTTAGCCTTGGCAGTTTGTGGCACATGTGCGCAAGTGACGGGTTCTCACTTACAACTCACTGTCGAGAACGCCTTTGGACCATCTCATCTTCAGCTTAACTCTCATCCTTTTACACGATGCAAAGAAATACTGCTACGAATATATTTTCGATGAATTACATTTCCCAAACATGATGAGTAGGAGCGGCATTTCGAAGAAATCCATACCCAAACCCATCAACAGCAACTTCTCATCGACCCAACCTCTCCACCAACTTCAGCAACCTACGTGCCAGCAGAAGTCAGCCCCGAGAACCACCTCCCGCTCCGTCAAGTCCATCGTCGCCTGGCTAGAGTCGTCGAGTAGCCACCCGTGGCATCAGCGAAGCAGCGTGGCAGAAATTCCGCACGACCTGTCGACGAGCTCCTTGGCATCTTCCCCCCGGCAGAGGACGCACAAGCAGAGCGTATCGGCAGCGAGCGATGTGGAGGACTACTCTCTGACGTATCTCAAGTACAAGAAGTATTTCATGAGCGTGCCTTTGGGTCGTTGCCTGGATTACCAAGGCTCGCAGGTCGTATGTCTTCCAGACGCCTCGGAGGTTGGTAAGGAAGGGTTGTATCGTGCGGGGAGGGATAGAGCCGCGGCTCCGGAATCAACGGGCGCCGATGATAACACTGGTCTTGGAACTGGGCGTTTTCTTGTCGAAAGAGATGCGGATGAGGTGAGGGTGTTTTAGGATCACGTCCGAGCTCAGCTCGCTATCTCTGACGAGGAGCTTGAACCGGAGGGTGGACTTGAGGTTGTGCAGGATTGCATGTGAGAAACTTTTCTGGGCAGACCATTTCATGTTGGTTCGGAGCACATTACGAGGCGCATCTTTGGACGAAGGGAATAGTTCAGGAAGTTAGGCATAACCGACGCCAGGGTTTCCAACAGGACCAAAGATTCAATGCAAATCTCCAATCATGGGGTGAAAAAAAAAAAAAAATTATGACATATCAATGTGAATATGAACAACTGGACATTCCGTCTCTTTTTAAATTCACCGCAAGGAACTGGGTTGGAAAGCTCATCTTGTAGATTCCACCATGTAGTAGCAACGACACCGACTCAGGACTCTTTAAGCATAAGACATCACTCTTTGACGTGATATATACCACGGAGGAAAAGATTAGCTTAGTGCAACGAGTCATTCTAGCGGCTGGTTTCCACGAGAAGGAAACCCATGAGCTTCCCAATTTCCCTCGGCGGCTTGAAAATCAACTCCCACTAGAACGTCGACATGCTCTACGAGACGCTCGAGGGCATGCCACAAAACCGAAATCTTCCTTAAGCCCGGCCATCTGGGTGGCTGATGCTGTATCTTTTTCTTGATGCATGCAGAGATACCGACGGTGGCTGATCTAAATGAAGAATCGGTTTCCTTCCTTTCGCGCAGCTTGTAACAGCAGGCATGGCAGACGAGGCCGATGGTTTTTAAGCTCTGTACTAACTCCGTCCCAGCATAGAATTACCTTCAAGCAATAGCCTGTGCGCAGCATCCAACAGTGTCATGACAATCGTTGCCGGCCGTTCTGTCCTGCCTGTTCATAAGGGAGCACATGAGATTCTATACTCTACCGATATAGCTAGCAGTTGGTCACACAATCAGACGGCGCAAAACAAATAGCCAATCACAACCTTTCTTAAACAGGCAGCATGGTCGTCATGTCGGCCAGCGTGCCATAATATCGGTCAACAAAGCATCTGATGTGCATTTTTTGTTCAGGCTCCGTTGGAGTCATGGCATTTATCGCCTGATCATGACTACCGACTGTCTCATATCACAAGGGTGGCAAGTTAAGCCTGATGGCAATCCTAGTCAGTCAATGCTCGTCATCTCCTGATCTAGAAGGAAAAAAAAAAAAAAAATGGCTCCTGGAGCTGAACGGAGCGGGGAAAATGGCAGATATCCCCTTTTGCTATACCGACACATGTAGTACGGATGGCAGAGTCTTCGAGAGGTACATCAAGCATGCCTAGACGGAAATCGTAAAAAGTGGCTGTGGCAAATGGCTGGTTGAGAATCTCAGAGCAAGTAAAGGTATGATTGTTCGACTCCCCGAGTGTTTGACCGTCGAGATCTAACAAGCATTTGCGGCAAACGAGAATGAAGCCGTGTGTCGGTCAGAATCAGTCTTATACCAAAGTATGGACCATGCATCTACAACTGATGCTATGCACATGCCAAGTACACAGAGTTACACAGAGTTGACGAAACAGAGATTTATCAGATTATCACACGACAGTTCTGGCGGTGGGTTCCAAGGTTTCATCACCCAACGCTTATCCCCTTGGCTAGATTCTGCATACATTTTCCCACCACGCCGTCGACTCCAATTTCCAGAAACCACTTACGACGATATCTTTGCGCTGTATTTTCGGGCAGCCTGGTCAAACAATGCGCTCTTTTCGTCCAAATCGGTCAATAGTTGATGGTTGGGGTCAACCTTCTTGAGGGACCTATCGCAGTTAGCAATGCACAAGTTCTCCAAGGAAAGGCATATAACCAACATACTCAATGTACTCTGCGTCATCATTGCCAGAGACCACCTGCAGCACCAGCATATTGGCAATGGCATCGACGTTTCGCGAGTCTCTCCTCAGCGCATCATCCAAAGCAGCCTGAGCCTCCTCGTATCGGCCAAGGTGCAGTTCGCACACAGCTTGTGAAACAAGGCTTCGTATCGAGGTTGTACCAGGAGCCTGAGCCAGCTCTTCGAAGACGTAGAATGCCTGCTGGTACTTCTCGCCGCCCTACAACAGACTGCTATTAGCGACACAGTCCGACAGAGTTCCAAGGCAAAAGCTACATACCACTCGGAGTCCAACCCATGCCTCTGCAAGGTTGACTAGCAGATTATCCTGTGCCCACCGCTTGGCAGAAGCGACCTCCTTCAGGGCAAGATCCGTTCTGTTCTGGTGAAGATGGATCTGAACGATCAAAGCGACAGCTTCCACTGCAGGACATATTAGTCTGATTGATTCGAAAGATGGCTGGCTTGCAGTCCCGGGACGTACAGTTGCCCTGGTGTTGCGACAGCAGGGTCAAAGCCTCCTCCGGCTTGTCAGCAGCCTGCAATACGATCCCGCCAACAATCTGAACAGTAGCATTGTCGGCCGCTGACGAAGCCAGCTTCTCAACCGTCTTCAGCGCTGCATCCGTCTTTCCTAGTGAGTATTGGGCAAGCGCACCAACGACCTCCAAGTCAGGCTCTGATTTGTCCTTGACCTCGGCGATGACATCTTCAGCCTGGCCCAGAGCGATGCGAGCACGTAAGACTAGGACTTGTGCGGGGAGCGCATTCTCAGGGGAAAATGCCGACGTATCGAAGTCGACGACTTCCTGGTATTGGCCCTGGTGGAAGTGGTTGTGGATGTTGACCAGCTCTCCTTCTACGGAGTAGGGATCCATGGTGCCGGCTGTTCGAGGTTGGCTTCTGATGTTAACTCGGTGTAATTGGTGATCTCGCGACGATGGGGGGGGGGACACCTTGGTTATGGGAAGTTGTAGAGATAGTGGGGGTGCTAAGGGGCTGAACAGGTTGGCCTAACCGTTTTGGGCTGGCTGCTAGTGCCGCTTGAAGTATCGTGGTTACGAAGTACATGCTGATCGAAACCTGAGCCCTGTGGCTGACAAGTTTGGCGGACTTTGCAGAGAATATAGGTTTCACTTAAAATCACTCCTCTTGACAACTTATAACCAACATATGTATCTTCATATTCAGGTTTCCATACTAAGCTTATTTCAACAGGCCTCTCAAGTGTATCCAGCAGCATCCCACACTACTCGCGCGGGACATTTGTGGACCTCAAACCTCAACTGAAAGCAAAAGGCTGCACGCCCAGAATTCGAGGCATCAGTAATGGGTGTGGATCCTCATGAACCATCTCACCCAATCAGCTCTGGGCATTTACCCTAGTCTCCCACAAAGCGAGAAATCACCAAAACCTTCCCAAATTTACTATTTCCTTCGGACTTTGCATCATCAAGCACCCAAGCAGCGACACCACACAACGTCGTCAAGATGGTAGGTTCTGCACTGCGTTTCCGATCCCCATAGCACATTTTTATCATTCAGAACGGTCGTTATTTATCGCAAACTATCCGAAATGTCCCCATCGGCGCACAACGACAGTTTTCCGCATCGACCAGCACCATTGACGAGCACGCGGACAGAGGGGAGATTGCGGGAAGTCTCAGCAGTGGAAGCACCTGGTTAAAACGAAAGATCGGCGTACATTTCTCGGAGCGAAATCGTCAGGATCTTGGCCGCGCAGTTGCTGTCGTGCTCCAATTCGACTGCCAGACCCGTCCGTCCGAGTTTCGACTTGACAATCGCCTGTGCCTTCGTCCCCGTCACCACCGCTGCCTAGAACTCGTACGTGCGAAAGGGAAAAGCTGACATGAGCTCCGTCTAGGTCAACATCCCCAAGACCCGCAACACCTTCTGCAAGGGCAAGGAGTGCCGCAAGCACACCCAGCACAAGGTCACCCAGTACAAGGCCGGCAAGGCCTCGCTGTTCGCCCAGGGAAAGCGCCGATACGACCGAAAGCAGAGCGGTTATGGTGGTCAGACCAAGCCCGTCTTTCACAAGAAGGCCAAGACCACCAAGAAGGTTGTTCTGCGACTGGAATGCGTCAAGTGCAAGGTCAAATCGCAGCTGGCACTGAAGCGATGCAAGCACTTCGAGTTGGGGTATGTCTTTTTTTTTTCTTTTTTTTTTTTCATCCTCCCATTGTCCCGCTCAGGTGGGGAGAAACAAGACCAGTGGTGTGGTATACTAATTGGGTTCTGTAGCGGTGACAAGAAGACGAAGGGTGCGGCTCTGGTGTTCTAGGTGCATTATGTTGAGAGATGGTGTGATTTCTCGTTTCGCCATTGTTTGTGGTATCCCAGCTCTCTCGTGGTTATCGCTACGGCATTGGGGCATGACGGACAGTGGGCGGATAGGCGATGGTTTATAGGGAATGAATACAAAAAACAAATGACCTTTTTTTCTTCATGAGCTATGATAAATGAGAGGTACTGGCTATCAGAGCAGGAAGTTTTGACGTGAAACTTGGCGAAGCGCAAGAGGCTGGTCAGGGTTTTCGAAACCCAATATGACGGTTTGCAGACTCATTTCGTGGCGACTTGTTACAGACTGGTGGATGTCGAGTCTCCCGGCACCTCTCGGACGCCCGCAGTGGTCACATTCCAGCAAGCCAAAGACTGTATCCCCTGAGCAAATCCATGTCCACGTCCAGCACAATCGTCGAGTAAAGCGGTGGCGGTACCTCAACACAGCCTAGAAGCCCTCTCCGAGCAGGATGGTCCTACCACCGCCATACCACAAGGTGCCATTCCTGGCCTCCAAGCCCCTCTCCTGCCCAACAAGCCAGTCCCCGACAAAGTCGGCGTCGGGCCGGTCCCAGACGTCCGATTCCAACCAGGCGTTGATGTCGTCAATGGCCCTGATCCACCGCTCCCGCTTCCGCGGCGTGTCGTGGTCCGCCTCGTCCAGGAACCTCCCGAGCGTGACATGCGCACTAGGGACCTGGTAGCGCGAGCCGACGTCGAGCCCGGCGGCCAGCACGCGATGGTACACGTCGCGACGCAGGTGGTGGTACGTGTACCCGTCGCCCTGGGTGATGGCCTCGGGATGCGCATCAGGCTGCGTCGGCGGCGGCGACAGCGCGGCCTCGCCGCACGCCGGGAGGAAGGACAGCGCCAGGGCAGAGGTGTCGTGCGACAGCATCGGCTTGACCAGGCGCGCGCGGTGGAGGTGCGTGTACGAGGTGATTGCCGGCAGCGCAGGGCGCAGCCCGGACACCAGCGAGGCTATCTCGTCGGGGGTCTTGGAGAAGGCGACTTCCAGCACCGTCATGTGCATCCGGTGCAGTGGCATGAGCCAGAGTCCTGCGGTTGTTTCATTCCAAAATAGAATAAAAATGCACCGGTTAGCTCCGATTCTTTAGCCGCGCGCAAAGCCGCGTTTTCAGGAGCCCTGCGCGAACCTGGAGCAACGGCCTTGAGCAGGTCCTGCAGTCTGGCGGCCAGCCGGACGATGTGATCGGGCGGCCTGGCCCAGAAGACGAGGCAGTTGCGCTCGTCGCGGAAGCCCGGCTCCAGATGCGGGCGCTCCAGCCTCAGGATGGTCTGGTCGATCGACAGGCCCTTGAAGTCGGGGGCGAGGAACTTGTCCCGCTGCTGCGCGTTCCTCCTGGCCCGGTGGACAGAGTACAGCTGCTGGATCTGGTTCTACGCCGGTGCCGTTAGTTGGGGAACGTTTTGCGGGCCGCGGTTCGAGGTTTGCTGTGTGTCCGGACACTCACGGGGTCGTCGTGGCACGCCTTGATCAGGGCTGCGTAGGGGTTCTCCCCGGGCGGGAGGACGAGCGCGGAGAGATGGTCCAGCGTGTTGCTGGCGTCGGCGAGACTCATTGCGAATCGAGTGAGGTTGGACGAGGTTGAGAGGGGAGGGGCGGCCAGACAAGAGGAGATGAGAGGCAGGCTGTGGTTGTGGTCCACTCGCGCGCATGTTTGTAAATAGAGCATACACCAAACCACAACTTTACATCTGTCTAGACTTTGTCAACAAGCTACATTGAATTATTTTTTTTATCATCCCTCCGCTACAACCTCCCACGCCCAGCCACGCGAGGCACCCTGACCTCGACGCGGCCCTCGACCGCAACAACCTGGCAATCCTCGCCAGGCACACCGCTCGCAAACTGCGAAACCACAAAGTCCAGCGTCGTGCCCGGCCGGCCCAGCGCCACCATGGGCGCGTGCCACGTCCCGGCACCATAGGTAACGGCCTGCGCGGCCGTGGCCACAAAGGCCCGGAGGCCGCGCAGATCCGGCAAGCCCCCGGGTAGGCCGGCGGGCATGGGCAGATCCGGGTCCCGGCCGGGCAGGCTCGGCGCCACGACGACCAGGTACGCGCGCGCAGACGACACGACGGGGCAGAAAGTCTGCGTCGTGAACGGGTGCCGCTCCAGGACGCGGACGGCAAAGCGGTCGTGCGTGTCGTCGTCGTCGGCCGCCCGCGCGAGCTCCCGCGCCGCGCAGACAAACATGCTCATCACCGGCTCGCCCCGCGCGCTGGGCGCCTGGCCGTAGAGGTTGCGAACGCGGCTGACGGCGCGGTACTGGATGGCCGTGCCCTGGTTTGCCGGCGCGGCGTTGGCGGGCAGCGCCGTGTCTGCACTCGACGACGGGTGCACGTCTGGGCGCGGGTTGGCGATGACGTCGCCGAAGGCCGCGAAGCCCTCTTGGCTGAGCGGCTGGGCTGTGACTTGTATCTGGTTCGTCTGTGTCGTGAGCATGGTGCTGCGGTCCTGGATGGTACAGCCTTGGGTGAGATGTGTGTGTGTGTGTGTGTGTGCGTGCGTGTGTGTGTGTTGTTAGCTCGCGAACATGTGCTGGCGAAAAAAAAGCATCCGGCCTCCGTTGTGTCGGGCCCGGCCCGGATCCCCCGCCGGGCCGGGGAGTCTTACCACTGCTGCGCGTGATTCCATCCCGTCCTGGCTCCATATGCATCAGTCACAAGGGGCAGACACTTCTCCAAAAGCGAAAAAATAACAAGCTGTTGGGCAGAAAATAATCAAAACTGTGATAAAAAAGGAAAAGAAACTACTTAATACTGTAAAAAATGAAAAGAAAAAGAAAAAGAGTAAAAAAATCCCCAACATCTAAATTAAAGGATATAAATACCGCGAAAAAAAGAAATTTCAAAACTCAATTAACAAAATTGGCGTCATGTCCGCGTTGTGTTTCGTTTCCGCATCTTTCGGCTGCCCACCGTCTGAGGCGCCCGTCACACTTGAGCTTCCACAATCCCACTTCCCGCATCCGTGGTGCTGGGCAGAGCGTCTACGGTTTCGCAAAGCAGTGCAGCCCGTCTTAGCTGGTGGACACGTCAGCTGGTCTTCGTTGAGCGGCGTAGTACTGTTTGCGCTTTGTTTAGCCTCCTGGTTGGAGAGGGAGATGAGCAGGCATAGGGTGTCAAGACGATGAGGATCCGTATCTTTCAAGACTGATCAATCATTCGCATGCGAGATATATGTGTATATACATGTGAGAACAGAGGCTCGAATCACAAACTCCCTCCCAAGTGTGTCTGCATCGTCTCCCACTTGGTTGAATTTTTTTTTTTGGGGGGGGGGGTCGTACACCGTCAGGAGCAGAGGAGGGACCTGAGACTTAGCTGGCCATCTTCCTTTGAAATAAAGACGTCGAAAAACTTCCTCATACCTGCGCGCACGCACGCATCCCATCACTTCCGTCAAGGACGTCCCCCCCTCTCTCTCACTACCTCCATAGCGTCCACAATGACCAATCACGCAAACTCGCGTGGTCTATGCGCGCTTTCCAGATGCGGGTCGTCTTCGTAGTCCTTGCTGTCGGCACTTCGCCACGGCGTGCTGGGATTCGAGGAACTTCCAGCCGGCTGCAAGTCCAGCTGTTGTGAAGGCGGCTCGTAGCCCGGGGGCGGGTCGGAGGGACTGGCAGCACCACCTCCGGACTGCCGCCATGGTGGAGGTTGTCGATCTGCGATTGGTTCGAACCTTTGCGTTTGCTTGAACAAGTGGTTTTTGCCAAAAAAGAGAAATAAGGCAATGCCCGAGGAAATGATGAGCAAGCCCGCCAGCACTATGCAATACCGTGCGTTCTGGGCAAATGCGAAGCCACTATACGGTTAATTCCACATGGTTAGCCACAGATACCACACGGCACAGCACAGCAGACCAAAGCAAAGCAAAAGCACTGAAAGGAACCATACAAAAATGTGTTCAACATGGCCAAGAAGAAAATCAATCGGCCCATCCACACGTGAATCCTGGCAAAAACGGTAGGAGTCTGCGTCTTTTGATATTCCAGGTGGTGCTTGACTCCCAGGCCAAGCTGAGCCAGGATGAAACCAACAATGATGAAGCCCAGAATCTGGTGATAGTTTTTGAAGCTCCGCGACTAAAAGCAGGGCAAAAGTTAGCGAGATATTCCCCTTACACAAGTTTCTGTACCTTTTGGTGGAATGCAGACGCACTCTGTTGTAGTGGAAGCTCGCCAGGACACCCAGTGCCAGGCCAGAAAGGACACCCAGCGTAGCTATACTCTGGTTCAAAGCATGCCATTTTGTCCAGCCGCACGCTCGCAGCAGCATGACACCAAAGTTCATCATGAAGATGATGAAGAAGAACATGAACGTGGCGTGCAGCGTTGCCTTGTAGTCCGACCTCTTGGTCTTCCGCCACACGAACTCGGTGCCCTCGTTGGTCGAATCTTCAGTCAAAACAGGAGCATCCGCAGCACCTTGCGTTCTCCCCATATCAATCGAGAACACGCCGTATTCCTGGTGGAACTTGAGCGCGGCACTCTGGTCATTGCTCTTCAACGATTCGGAAGGGCCGATCGCATAAATGGCCTTTTGTCTCGGCGACGACACGTCAATCCAGCCACCGTTTGTGTTTTTACGGTTCCAGTTTCGACAGTGGGCGGTGCACATGGCCGTGAAGTGCATGTAGTCGCCAAAGATACCCGTGTTGTTCGGAATGATGGTGTACTCCATTTCCGGCCAGTACTGCGGCTCGCTATTGTCGTATGCCATTCGAGGCGAAAAGGTGACATTGTTGCCGTCTTCGTTTTGGTAGATCATGAGGTAGAGGGCGCCTTTCATATCATCGCTGCCGAGGCCGACCGCGCCCCAAGAGTACTCCGTGTGAACACGGAGGCTGAAGAACGTAGCATCGGGGTATTGGAAGTCTTTGTTCTCGGGCACGGTAAAAGCGAAAGCGATGTGGTTGTTGGGGGAAATGAATGTCGATTGGCCTGGAGGATTGGCATCGTCGGCATATGTAATGGCAGGCGCCAGCGCTGTGAGGTCACGTTAGCAGCAATTCGTCGCAGCCTGATGCCGTCCACCCGATTTCCAGATGCTCCTGAAAGCCCATGTCGTTCTACGATGGAACGTGCAGAGGTTCCAGGTTCCAGGAAGCCGTGGTGTCGACATCTGGGGTTAGGCCATGTCTTGATGCGTGCGATGGCACAAAGAGCATGCAATGCATTGGAGCAAAGAAAGCATGAATGAATGAGAGCTTAGCTTACCTGCCACGGCGGCAGCTGCACGCCAAACAGATGGTAACAGCATGTCGAAATAGCGACCGGTGCCCCCAATCGTCAAACAGGCCACGAACAGGTGAAGTTGCACGAGGGAAGCCCAGAGAGGAGGTCAAGGACGTGGTATGTATCATGTATCATGTATCATGTATTATGCATGCATGTATTGCCAGAAAGCCCAGAAGACAAAAGGGATATTCAACCCCCTGGGCGGCTCGTGGCCAGATGGACCGACCAATCCGCCAATTCGCCAATCCGCCAATCCGTTGTAGGCTGTCCACGCCAAGTCCCGATATTAAAATTTGACGCAGATTTTCTCGGGCGAGCCATGAGCATTTCTCCTTTTCCTGCCCGGGCATTCGCGTGATGCCGCTATGCACGCTAAGTCTTTAGCATACATGCACGCACATGCACGCAACAAATTGTCGGGAAGGGATGCCGTGGTCCGTTGCGAGAACTCTATTACGGCGTTATGGCGTAGGGGCGTAATGGCGTAGGGGGTACAGACTAGATCCGTGCATGACGCCCATTTCCCAAAGTGGACTGTCTGTACGGTAGGTACCTATGTACCTACCTTGTACCTACCTTGTACCTACCGTGTAGCCTTGTACCTAGGCACATGGGCGTAGACAGTACGTCTGTAGGTCACCCTAGGTAGGTAGGTTACTGTACGTGTGCAGTTCGGCCTCTCGGACGCCATAACCAATGCAGACCACACGCGCAGATAAACAACAGCGCGATGCAGTAGTCTTGGCTTTTGAGCTTAACTTTGATTTTACTTTCTGGTCGGCTTCCGCCAAGGTTGCACGAGTAGGAAGAGTGGCTAGCCCACATGTGGCTCCTTACCCACTGAGTACAAAGCACAACAATAAGGCGTAGGTGGGGAGCGTACCGACCCCCGCACGCTGAAGAAGGAGCCCCATAAAAGAAAATGCTGAAACACGAGCCCCTTGGCTCCAGAGTCTCATCCTCACCATCGCCGCCATCCGTAGCTCTAGCATAACCAAGTTAAACATGATGTGCCATGTCGATAAGCGCCAAAAAAATAAAAAATAAAAAATAAAAAATAAAACCTTTTACTAATATTTCCAAAAACTGTCTATAGGCTATGCAAAAAAAAAAAAATAAATAAAGAGGACCCCCATGATACACAACATGTCGTCAAGCCAAACCATTCAACGTCAACTGTGCTTTCTGCGCCTCGCCGATATTGATGTAATCCAACTATATCAGACTGTGTCAGTCGCCGATGAGAATTACCAAAGATCCCACCTTGCTCCAGAGTTTTAAAAATAACAGAAAGTCCAGAATACTCACCAAGATAACATTCGGTTGCGGCTTGCCCTGGCTCTCGCACAAATCCACTTGCTTGGTAATGGACTCGAGCGAGTTTGTCGTCTTTGTGTACATCTGATCCGGAAACACAATACCTCCAAGCCTGAAATTCAGCATGTGGTTCATGATGCCCATGAGCTTTTGGGGATCACCTCCAATGGGACGATCTACTCTGCATGTTGGAAAGTTCCTGTCCGTGACGCCATATGGAGTTTCCCAGAAGTAATCGAATTGGTCCATGATATAGCCGACTTGTCTTTGGTCTGAATGATAATCTACACCACGAAGTTAGATTTTCTTTCCTTCATTAACGAATAGCGATATATGTCACGTGGATATTTTTCCTCTATCCTTTTTCTTCTTCAACAAAACGGGCAAGGAAAACAAATATAATGACGAGCACAGGACAGGTTGTGACTACCCATGAATACAATCAGCCTGGTCTTCCGGTCGATAAGCTGCCGAAGGGTCGGCCACTTATTCTTCGCCAATCTACTTTTCGGAGCAAAGGCATACTGTTTGAGGCCCGTGCTTCGGAAGACGGCATCGAACTGCTGGACGGGAATAGCATCGAAGTTAGTCAGCAACAGCGTCACCACCTCGTTCGGGTTCGTTTTCATCCACTCTGCGATTTGCTGAAGGTATGCTGCGAGGGAGCCCGAGTCCAGCTCCCAGCAGTACGTGTGGCACATCTCAATCGTACCATCCATGTAGTGTGTCTGCGCCTGCAAGAAGCGCACGCCGAGCTTCAATTGCTCCGTCACGGAAATGTACTGATTGTGCGTCGGCGTAGGCCCAACAAAGGCGCTGTTGTGGCTACCGACAAACGTCACCTCGGAGTACTTCTTGCCGCAGAGTTCATTGTGACCGTTGCACGCCCTGAAGGCTGCAATCGTGAAGGGTAGAATTTGAAGCAGCTTCGGTGTGAGATTCTGAGTCAACACAAGCACAATAAAGAGCCAGAGGGAGACAGATATACGGAGTGGGAAAGAGACTCGCCTAGGGCGCAAGATCAACCTCCAACTTACCGACGTCCACAGAGCCAAAGGCCACCATTCCTGGCCAAGCAAAGTCTGTACAGCTGTCTCGTAAATTTCTCCTAAACTGGTCTGGAAATTGGCCAGCCTGTCTATACATTCCATTGTCCATGCGCTGCACGCAGGCAGGCAGGGCTTGCCCGAGAAAGGGTCGTGATGTGTCGATGGCGGTTGAGAGATGGACTGAAGCCAACCCGCAGTGGCGAGGCGAGGCGAGGCGAGGGAGGGAGTTGTGTCAACCCCCATTGGCCGGGGCCGGGGCCGTCCAAATCTGGGGTCATCCAAGCGTATTGGTTGCCTTATTCTCCGCCGTCTAGGGCATGTCGCGCTTAATCAGCCAGAGACGGATCGGAATTGGGAAATTCGCTCGAAGCTTCGGAAAAATTTGCAACATAGATTTTCACGGTTGGTTGGCACAGCTCCAATACAGCCTCATCGTCGACGCCATGCTGCATAAACATTCATTGTTCGATATTGGAGAGCGTCTTACAGATGTTAGGAAAACGTCTAACCCGTGAGCTTTGTTGCAGGGCAACCTTCCGTCTAGAAGTTCAATTCCGATGGCCAGCGGCTTGTCCCACTCGAGCATTCTCTCGGACAGCGAGATATCAATTGGCAAGATCCAAACATTCAAGAATTTCTTACAGAATGCTTCTAGATGGTCAAGGAGATGGACGCTATCGACCTCCTAGGCCTGTGCGGATACCCCGGCGACGGTTACTCTCGACGTGTCGAACTCACGACCGGCCGTAGCAATGTGAATATCACACCTGATGAAGGAAGTCAATCCAACCCCAAAACTTTCCCAAGAGATGTGAGGTTCAGCTCCCTCAGGCACAGCAATACCTGTCCTCCCTCACTGGGGTTACCCGGGAAGCAGCGTCATTTTATACGGATGACTTTCACAATCGTGGCAGCAGGTGCAACTGCTTTGAAACCTCGGAGCATAAGCATTCTCATGGATACACCGTCAGCATTTGGCTTAGCACAGACTAGGCGTAAATATTCCAAGCCAATTATTTTCACTTAGCTATCGTCAATCAATCTTGGTTTCGTTTCCTACGAGGAAAGTGGCACTGCGCAGGCAAAACATAAGAAAGAAGATACCTAGTAGGCTTAGCAGTAAAAGGTTGATATTGATAGTAAGAAGAACCTACTAGAAGCCTAATACTATATTGGGTAGGATAAAAACGAGAGATCTCTATCAACAATATATTTTTCTCCCCAAATTAGTGCCAAGCACTGCATGAGGTAACTAGTCCGTGCATCTAGCTAAGGAAGCCGTACAATATTATGAATTTAGGTAAGGGGCAACTTGGTCTGGTTGCTACGGCCACTGACTGGACCCACTTAGCTAGGTAGTGATTATGGGAAGCCTAAATCTCATTGGCTGAAAAGGGGACCTACTTGTAGATCAGCTTATAGAAGCCGGCGTCACCCTGGAGAACAGCAACTGCAAGCACTAACGAAGCGAGTGTGGGTTATTGCCCGAGGGGGAAGGGGAGACACGGGATTTCTAGGGGCAAGGGAGCAAGCAGCAGCAACCCACTCTAGATTTGCAACACGATTTCCTGCTGTTTCGGAAGCAAAGATTCTCAAAATCAACGGTAGCGCAAAGTGATTGAGGGTATAGGAGCGGTACTTGTTCTAGCTGATGTATGGCAGATGCAGTCAAGCATGGAACACCATCTGTATCTGCATCTTCTTCAACTTAGGAACTATTGAAATATCAATGGTGTGGTCTACACCAACTCAAGCCAGGCCTCAACTGCGCATGGAGTCGTTATCTGCTTCCCCCATTGGTCCTTCTGACATCGCCAGAGATGTTTGCTTGCTTGCTTTCCGCGAGGCAAGAATCCTGGCACAAGCATGGCCTGCAACAGGCTGGCCAGAAGTTCATAGCTTACCAGCCTCCAGAGGATCAAAGGCAAGTGACTGATAAAAAACTCCAGGCCAGACACTTCCGTAAACAGTGAAGTGGTCCGGTTGCTAATGTTGGCTTCCCTGTTGTAGGGGTGAAGAGCAAGCAGCAAGAAAGACGGTCATAGGATCGACCGTTCGTCGATTGCCGTCGATCCTTATAACTGGGGTAAAATATTCATAGTCTGTCATTATAACAATACTTGCATACTTACCAGTTTACAGAATCTCGCTGCCAAGAAGAAGTAGTTGGCGCTTGAGAACAAATCCCTGCAAACGACCTGGCCCGGCCCGCCAGGCTAGCGTAGCCCCACTGCAACCCCCTGCCAGCCACATGCACAGCCGCATCTGATCGCGTCGCAAACCCACGACCTTCAACCACCAACCATAAACCCACCGCGTCAGTCCTCCCTCTGCTCAAAGCCCAACGGCATCCTAGAATGCTTCACCCGCCAGCATGTCAGCCCTCCTCTCCCTAGTAGGCTGGTCGTTCCTTCCAGGCGTACGCGAACCCTCACTCCAAGCACCAGCGCCAGGAACCAACTAACACTCTCCCGTCAAGCTTGTGTCCTCCTGGATCCAGACAATCTACTACGGCGTGACCATCCGCGCCGGCGACCCCAAGCCCCAGCCCGGATCGCCCAGACACGCCGAACACCACCGACGCATCCGCATCCTCGTCGTGACGGCCTACCTCCTCTACACCATCTACGAGGCAGACTACCACCTTCAGCGCGAGTCCACCTACTACGCCGACCTCAGCGTGCCCGTCACGGCCACGGACCGCGAGATCAAGTCTCGCTTCCGCCGGCTCGCCGCGCTGCACCATCCCGACAAAGCCGGCAGCGAGGACGCCGCCGAGTCGGCGGCCTACTTCATCCATCTCAAGCTCGCGAGCGACACCCTCCAAGATGCCGCTAAGCGGTTCGCCTACGAGCGGTTCGGCAACGCCATCTTCTCGTGGGACAAATGCATTACTATAAAGGACTTTGTAACGCAGGGTGTCTTGAACACGATCCTGCCGCATTACGCCGTTGCCGTCGCTGCCATCTATGTCCTCGGTCTGTTCGGGTACATGGAGTTTGCTAAATTCTACAGATGGCTCATCCTCATGGCGCTTTGTCTCTTCGAGGTCCGCACTGTCACACGACCCGATTTCCCACCCTCATTGAGAGCATTCAACGCCATAGTCACGTTTTTGACGTCTAGACCACCATATCTTCCCTTCCAGCTGATTACGCTTTTGAGAAAAGTCGTGTTGACTGCGTATATTGCCCTGTCGCAGATCGGCCCGCTGTTGGTTCGGGAGTCGAGGTCCAAGAAGGCTGCGGCGGGAGACAATGGCAAGGCTATGAACGAGAGTCTGAAGGCGCTGGAAACGGTCTCAAAACAGCTGGATGCTGATACCGCCCGGTTGATGGACATGGAGGTTGCGCCGTTCAAGGGTGACACGGCGAGTATCAATCAGCTGCGCGGGCAGATGCGAGAATGGTTGGTGCAGAATACCATTCGGGCAGATCCGATGGTGAGAGATGCGCTGGGAACGTCTTTGAAGAAAAGGAGGCCAGATGCACCGGCTGGTGCAAAGGGACATCGATGAGAATGAAGCATTTCTTCATTCTCGACATAGACTGGCCTGATACATGAGATGTGTATCAGGCTTTATTGTAAGATTTACAATCATGTTAAGTGCGATAGAGTAGAACAGGGAAATATGACAGTAAAACGAACGAATTAAACAAGGATAATGATGCGCTCGTGTGTATATAGTAGATAAATTGCTTTCAGTGCCACCTGGGGAAAGGCCACTCGCAGAGCCTTAGTCTTCAGAAGGCATGTTCCCGGTCCTTGCACCCAATGTGCGGAAGAGTGAGCATGCCTGCAATGTCGAAAAAATACATCTATAATCTTTGCGCCCCTCTCGTCTCAATGGGAATCAAACACATTCCCACGAAAGCAGACAAAATCAAAACCGCCGAAATGTAGATCGGAGTTGTTGCTCCGTCACCAGGGATGTTCGCAGCCAATATTGGGGCCGTCAACCCTGTTATCCTGTTCAAGAAACTCGCCACTCCAGTACCTGCCCCCCTAACGGGGGCCGGGAAGATTTCAGGAGTATATGCATACAAGACGCCGTACATGATGTTTTGTGAAAAAGCAGCTACGCATGAAAACGCCAGCTGGGCAGTAGGCGTGGTCCCAAACATGACGAACAGGAAGAGGAAAATGGCGGACACAAGAGTCGAACTTGCTAGAGTGCCGCGCCGACCAAAAAATGGGGATGGAGAATCGACAAGATAAGCAGCGAGCAGGCTACCAGGAACGCCCACGATGGACGTTATTGCGTAGTTCCGATATGTCTTATTGGAGAGTGCGGCAGTCTCTGAAGGTAGCTGTTTGCCGTCGGCGGTAGCGTGACTGTGAGAAAAATATTGCGGGAGAAAGGCATTGAAAAGAGGATACCCCATGCCTATGGTAGCCCAACAAAACCAGATAAGTCCTGTGGTGACACCCAGAGTCTTGTTATGGAAGAGGGGTTTCAATCTTTCCCCAGAAAAGCCCTTGAGCTTTTCCATCAAGGCGTTGGACTTGTGCGGCGTACCCAAAACTGCGCCTGACGGTCCTGACCTACCGCATTCGTCGCCAGCAACTTGGTCCAGAATATCACTTGTGAGCCACGTCTTGGCATTGTTCTGAAAGGCAATCCCGTGCACAACCGCAACGGCTTCGTCCTGGCGTCCCTGGCTGAGGAGAAACTTTGGTGACTCGAAGAGACGAAATATGAAGAATCGAATGATGAACATAGCGAACGTGACAATACCGATGGAAACGATGAAGTATCTCCAACCCTGTTCGACAGGGAACTGAGTAATGAAGTACCAAGCAGCTAGAGAAGAAATCAATTGTCCTATGGGCCACCACACCGAAAGCAAGGTGAGGAGCGAGCTTGAAGCATCAGGTAGAAATTCAAGAAACAAGGCACCATCTACTGGCAAACTTCCACCTACACCAAAACCGAGAGCAGCAAAGAAGAAGCAAACGCTGCCCCAAGTTTGCGCATATGCTGAGGCAACGCCAAACATGCTTGTAATGAGCAGCGTGAAGTTGAAAGCAATGCGGCGCCCAAAGTAATCAGATCCGATTCCCCAAGTGAAGCTTCCCAGCGATAAGCCCACGAAACAGGCACTTGTGGTATATCTGACCAACTTCTCCGAGATGCCAAACTCGGCAGATAAAGATGGAAGGGTAAGCGAAACGCCTTGCAGCCAGAGGTTATCTGCAAACCATCCGAAACCACAAAGAATGAAGAGTTGCCAGTTGTATCTTCCCATACCAATGTCGCCGATGGCCTTATTTATCAACTTCGACTTGATCTCGTACTCAGTCCACTGGCATTTGTGACCCTGCCTCATTTCTTTGCGCAACCCTTCAACAGTGTATTCCGCTGCTTCCATCTGCAGCATTCCTTGTGTCTCGCTGTCTTCGTTCTTCCTCTCGGGAGTATCCTCCACATCATCGCCATCATCGCCAATCCGAGATTCAAACTCGGTTCGTCCGGAGCGAGCGGAAAGCCCATAGAGGTGGGCTTCTTCTAAGGGAACTATGACTCCAGCATAGTCATGGACAGATTCAACGCGTCTACCTATTTGCCAGGGAAACCTCATGTTAGATGCTGCGGCGGAAGTCCGATGTTGGGATCCCAAGGAAGCATGAATCAAAACCGTGTCAATCGGCTGACAGGAGATTGCGTAGCTGGCCAGCAGAGCGTACAGCAAGCTGTCTGATGCAGCGTTTTAGACGTCGCCAGGTCACAGATCTGATGCATGAATCGAACCCCTGGCTAGACTGAAACGTGATAGAATGGGGCCAACTTCAGCATCGAATCTTGTTGGATGTCGATGTTCCTGTAGATGGATATCGATAAGGGGCTGGTGGGTTTCATAACCCACCCAGGTCACGGGACCCACCCAACCTCGATACCTTGCGGTACTCCTGAACGCCTATAACAGCTAGTTCAACGCCTTATAGATGCGACTTGTGCGATGCACTACTTAAAACAACTAGGGACTGCTTATGTTTTTATTATAGTGAGTTTTGTACATAAATAGAAATATCGCTTATCTTCCTTAGTCCTGATTGGCCCACCGGCCAGCCTTCGTGCACTTAAAGTGATAACTTATGGCCGCCGCGTGACCGATCGGGTCCACTGTACGTTAATAGAGTCCACATCAGATTGGCAGATTAGATCATGGCAGAGCAAGGTGTTGCTAAACCTTTGCTGCGTCGATGATAGAGTACCGAGACTTTGAAGATACACATTCATGCTCTTCTTTGCACTGTGTTCCTTCGTTGTGCTAGCAAGTCAATTGATTTTCACTCATGACCTAATTATCTGCATTTGAATTAAATAACGGCTGATACCGACTATAATTCCAACAACATTTCTGTGGGCAGTTCTGTACTTCGTCCCTTTTATTCGAGATACCAAAACTTGAAGGGCCAGTAATTTCCGAAAAAAAAAAAAAAAAAAGCGCCTTACTGACGATACACATTGTGGCCTGTAGTGCTCGCCTGTTTGCGCTCCATTTCGGAGAAAAGGACTCAACCCTCATCTTCATCACTCGTCGCGTCTATATTGGCTTTTGAAGACGTATCTTTAGCCTTCCGCGGGAGTTTCGTGGGGCCTATTGCAGCAGTTGCCAGGTCATCAATCTCCTCCACGGCTTGGCCCATCTCTCGTAGCGTGGCGTTGATGGAGGGGGCTGCTTTCAGAAGTGCATGGTATTGAGCAACTGATAGCGAAATACCCTGGGGGAGTTAGGTTCATCTGATCTGAACCAGAGAACACGGAACGAGAAAGCGAGAAACTGCATACCTTCTTGCCTGGTAGCATCTTGCCATCCTTTTCGTAATATTCCCGAATGTTGACCAGACACATGCTTTTAAACTGAGATACCCCAACTCGACGTTTATTTGACAGCTGCCACATCCTCAGTTATTGCCCGGAAGTAAACGATGGTGATGTGCGGGACACGGAGAGTTCAATCGACGCGCAGGCAGCTCACCTCCCAAAAAGGGTTGCCATCGTCATCCTCGCCGTCGTTCTCAACACTCTGCTTGCTCTTCTTTGCAGCTTTTGGAGAAACCTGCTGGTCGTCGTTGCTGTCCTCAGCACTGCGCTTTTTCGTAGACGTCATGTTCGCTTTGAAACAGAGACAGTAATGTGAGCGGAGAACTATTACAGTGGATCCGACGCAACTAGATTTAGATAATGCTGGGCGGGTAGAATTACGCGCTGGATTTATGGGCAGAAAGCTTGGGAGAAGGTGTGTTGCATTCCTCAGCTTGGATAGTAGACGTGTCGACGTCAACACCATTGTAGATCTTCAAACGCCAACTCACGTGACATTGGCCAAGTTCACACAGAGGAATAATTGAAAGATTGTTCGACTTCACAATTCCTAGCCAGCAGAAACTCCTCTGTTACTCAAATATCGAGTGTCTAGAGTTCAAAGCAGCCATAGAAGGTCCCTCTCTCTGCACCACCGCAAGGCACAAACAATACGGAGCAGTTGTATGTCCTGCTTGCAACCATCGCACTCCGCACACTTGTACAGTACCAATGTGGCGCAGGCTAGGAATTGACGGATAGGCGAAGATCATTAAGGGATGCCCCGCTTATCTCCTGATTGATGGTCAGGGCGACGGATGTCGGTTTCGATCATTTGATTTCATCCGCGAGCAAGGATTTCGAATCACCACTTGGAAAGCTCGCACAACTCAACTCATGATTCCCGAGACTGCTGTCCAAGTGGTTCGCGCAAGCATGACTAATCAGTCTTAGAAACGCTCGACCTATATTTTTAATCCCCCAAGACTAAGGGCCGATATCCGTCCGTCGACGTGGAAGAGCCCTCCTCATGAGCGCGGCCAGCATTGACGGCGCAAAAAGGCCTGCCGTCCCTCTTGAGCCTGTCGCCGAGCTTGATCATGCAAAACAGCCCGAATACTCATCGATACCGAGCCAATATCGACAAGGAGCCTCCGAAGCTGAAGATGGCACAACTGTTTCTGGCGCCTCCACGAAAGCAACGGAACCGACGTCAAATCTAGGTGCCAGAGCTTTAAAGTTCACATCTGAGGCTACACCTGCGACACTTGGGGGTATTGCAGTGGCAATATCTGCTATCTTATATGCTATCCTTGGAAGAATTGGTCTCATACTGATTGGCGCCCTTGGTGGAGTTCTCATATTTATCTCTTTAGAAGCCCGGAATCCAGCGATTGCTCAAGCCGTACGGAGAGAAAAAGGCCCAGAGGCTCTAGACAGAATCTGGTTGGACTTGAAAAATGCGAAAGTGGATCGGAACAATGACGAAAATACGGAAATCGGCAAAGTTACGTTCAAGTCTTTCGACGACTTCCGATCCGAGACGCGAGATGCCTTGACTGGGCTAGTCGACGCCATTATACGCGATTATGTTAAGTGCTGGTACAGCCCTATTATACCGGGCGATCATTCTTTTCCACTTTCATGTCGGAAAACACTCAACTCTTACCTATTATCTATATCGAACCGAATCTCAAGGAAGCGGCCAGCCGACGCGTTTTTGGATCTTCTCACGAACAGTTCCTCAATCCTGATTACACTCTTGTCGGAACTTGCTGCCGCATTTGCAGACTTGCCTCCTGAGTCAAATATGACAGCTGCTGATGCAGTGTACAACTACTTGGCGTCAAATCCTGATTCTCGATTAGCCAACCTATTGAACCAGAAGCAGCAAGCTGCCAAATTCAGGATGGTAGCAGAGGATCTTCTGAGCTTCCTTGACCAAGGCGCTCAGAATTGCGACCCGGCGCGTATTTTGCTTCGTGAAATCCTAGCTAACTCTGTTCTGGAGACGACGCTTCAAACCTGCAGCAAAGCGGAGTGGATAAATGGTTGGATCGTCTACCTTCTTGAGGCTGGTGAACCGGATCTCAATCAGGCTATCGATGTTGGGATGCAAACTGGACGTGACGCTGGATCTAATGTGTTCGCGGATATTGACGGAAACGTTGGCAATATCGGCATTGCAAAGCCCACAGCATCTCGTTCGAGTATCGAAACAGACCGTAGTCGACGCAAGGAATCCTTGGGACATAGGAAGAAGCTAAGCAGGGCTGATGAGGAATTGGAAGAGGCCATGGAAGAGATGAAGAGAATGAATGCCATGATTGCGTGCAATGGCGAACACAAACAACAAGAGTCTGCCATTTCTGGCACGTCTGACCGGGCAAATAAGAGCCTTGACGTGGGACGGAGCTCACATGACACGGCCAAGAAAACATCAGAATCGATTTCGGACTCTACAGGCTCGGCTGATGCAGCAGACAAGTCATCCATCAGGGGCACGTCGACTGACGGGTTTTCTGCCAGAGGCGAGGTAGACAACACGCCCGCCACGCCACGATCCACAATAGGATCATTCAGTCAAACATCCTCATCACCAGAAGCCGGTAACAAGCAATTTACAACGTTCGATCAGGTTGTACCTGCCGGCCAAGCGGACGAAGCCGAAGAACATAGCTCTAGGAAAGCCCCGCTGACACTCCACAATGCTTCATTCACATTACATGATGACTCCACTGGTGACAACAGTAAGATTCGCACGAAACCAAACTGGGATTACTTAATTCAAATCGAACCATCCTCCTCGTCCCACTCAGGGTGGATGATTGTTCGACGCTACTCTGATTTCGAAACTCTGCATGAAATCATGAGGAGAATAGCAACTATTTCGGGAGCGACCGCTTTCACAGAACTTCATAAGGAACTGCCCAGATGGAAAATACACACAAGAGAATCTCTGCGTGGAGAGCTTGAACGATACATACGGGACGCCTGTTGGTATCAGTCTTTGGCAGAAAGTGAAGGTATGAAGCGATTTCTCGAGAAATCGCAGGGGCATACCTTTGGCAAATCGAAGGCTTTTGGATGGGAGACGATGGGCAAGAATATGCTTGATGTTCTCACTATTGCGCCCAAAGGTGCCATGGAAGGAGGTAAGACGCTAGTCGGCGGCGTTAGCGGAGTCTTTGGCAATATTGCTGGTCTGACCCGGAAGTCAACTACTCAATCGGTCGACCTGACACCGGCTGCGAATCGGCTGTCATTATCGACACCTCCACGAGTGGATAACACCCGTTCTCCGGCCAGATCAGAGCGGGGTAGTATAGATAGCCAAAGGTCATCGATCATATCTACTCAGCCTGGCAAAATGGCGCCAATGTCACGAAGACCAAGCTATCAATCTCCGGCGGAATTCGAAGTCGAACCAGGCAGGGTGGGACGCAGTGTTGAGCGTATAGAAGCTGGGTCGGCGCCAGCAAGTGCAAGACCTAGCAGGGAGCACAGTCGTGCCTCAAGCCTAGCCGCTATTCGCTCGCCATCAACGGCAAGCCTAGACTTCACCAAGCTGCCTCCACCACCGGACGACATGCCAAGCGACTATGAGTCTGTAAGCGGAGAAGAACCACAGCCAAAGCATAACGACGCGTACCAAACAAGTCGAGGCGTGCCAAGCAGTGCGAGTGCTCCATCGCTGGCAACCACGAACGGTACTAAGAAGTCAGTCACCAAGCCTGTGAAGCAATATGCGCAATTGTCTGAACCAGAGACGCGGGTGGCAGTCGAGCTCCTTTTCGCAGTCATCAATGAGATGTACACTCTATCATCGGCATGGAATATTCGTCGCACCCTTCTGACTGCAGCAAAGTCCTTCCTTCTGAGACCGGGGAACCCGTCGTTACTCACAGTCCAGTCTCTGATCCAGACCAACGTTCTCGACGCGAACACGTCTGATTCAGGCATTGCAACACAACTGCGCAAGCTTCGGGAGAACACCATGCCGACTGAACAGGAGAGAGAGACATGGCCTGCGGAAATGACCACGGATGAAAAGGAGAAGCTTGCTATCAAGGCACGTAAGCTCCTAATTCAGAGCGGTGTGCCAGCAGCGCTGATGGGTGTCATGGGCCAAGCAGCAACTTCCGAAGCCCTGGGTAGGGTATTCGATTGTCTGCAGATTGAGGAGGTTGCTCGTGGTTTGATATTCGGACTACTGCTGCAGGCTGTGAGGATAGTGACGCACTGATTACAATTTGAGATGGGCAAGAGGGAGAAGGGGTGGTTGACGATACGACGACTGCCGGTCAGACCTACTACTAGACCAACTAACATTTTTTTTAATTACTCAGAAATATCTTTTCCCTTCGACAAGCAGACCGGCCATATATGGGAAGCATGAGGCGGACAAAAGGGGGAAACATGCAACAGACCAACACGGGTTCAATGACCAGTGTTTGATGAACGACGTACATGGATATAAAGTCTGGAGAAATGATGAATGGGGGAGGAATAATGGATCTTTTTTCTGTGTACCACTACTGTGACAGCGTTTACGGCGTGCGATTCCTCGGCGTTGACGACTCAGATATCTAATGTTTTCTTATCAAATGCAACACAGAAGGAACCAAGTGCCAATTGACCGATTCAATGGGAACGACCACCCGTCTTCATCACAGCACCTGCGCGAATCCAACGCTGCGTTCCGTCTAGTGCCGAAGCTAGATTTTGCCTAGACGGCGGAACGAAGCGCAGATGAATCCCACCTAGGCAACACCATCAACAAAGAGAAAAGTAAAAGATAAGCCCAGTAGCGTAAGAAAGACCACCGATCTCGTCCCTTCGTGTGCCGGGAAGCAGATGGAAGCATTGTGCATGGCGTGGCGTGGACGTTGCTGGTCCCGTTTCGAGCACATCCAGCCCGTGACGGACTTAGGGAGCCTCAAACTGGCGTGAGCTTGGCCGGTTTAAATCCCTCGCTTGGACAGAGCGCTCTGTCACGCTGGATGACATTACAAGCTGTATGCTAGGAATCTTTGCAGTTGCTTGTGTGGCTGGGTATGGATGCTTCTTTAGCGAGCTGAGATTGGCATGGTGTGCTGGGAACAATGTACAATACACGGGACAAAATCACAGTGAAAGATGGTACGGTGAATGACATGCACTCTATGTCAGTTGATCAGCTAGTGAAAGAGATATGTATAGATTTCCTTCGCCAAACACCACATGGCCTCATCATGCAATGATGTCAAAGCCCCCCCCGTCTGCACGAGACATTGTTCAGAGCAGAGAATATTAGAAAGGCACCTCGTGCGTAAAACGCCCCCACGAGGAATTGATAATGACAATGTATGAAGAAAAATATTGAAGTCAAGTAGTAGTGACAAGAGAGACTATGCTGCGTTTTGCACGCAACGGCTGTAAACGTCTAGGGGTATCAAAAGGGACTGCAAGGTCTGAGAAGAAAGGAACGAAAAAGAAAGGAAAGCGGCCACAAATAGTGTCAAGAGACCTTTCGTGACGGTGCAAAACATCAATTGGCCGACTGCAGACTGCATGTTGCACCAGCGCCATGGGATGACATAAAATATTAAGGCTTAAACACGGCAGATGTGAGAAAAGGTCCCTCTTCCTCGCCAGTGTCGCTGGTCACGGGAGTGAGTGGGCGGGGGGTCTTGTTCTTGGATTTCCGGTCCAAGGCTGTGGTAGTGTTAGACACCAAGCCGGTGTTTCTCGAACCAGCCGGCGGTCCGATGGGCCGACGAGACAAGGTGTGGTTTGCCAATCTCGCGGTAGGTGTGGTCTTGGTTGTGGCTGGTATGTTGGCTGTAGGAGTCGACGAAGCTGGACTGGCAGAAGGAGCCAGGCTGTTGCCACTGAGCATTTCGTGGCTGCGCTGTCTCTGCCTCTGCCTCTCATCCTCGCTGTTGTCATGCTGGACTTCATTTCCAGGCACAGCTTCTGCGGCTGATGCACCTATCGAGGAGTTTCCAACGCCCATCTCAGAGATCTCCTTCTCCACATCGGCGAGGAGTGCATATAGATCGTCGCCTGCATAGATTCGGATACTCTCGACGTCCCCTCGCTTCGGAGTCGCTGCACTTGAGAACCCATCGATGTCTCCAGCTTCATCCTCCACCATCACGAGCTGCTCAATGATCTCGCTAGAGACCTGAGCCATCACTCTTGGTGGTAGGGGTGACGCATTGCCAGCAAGACTGCTAAAGCTGGATTGAGAAGGGCTCCTGGGTGGTGTACAAGGCTCTCGTGGTCCTGTCGATGATCGAGGTGCCATGGCTTGCTTCCGCGGCTCTGGTATTGCGGCAGCTGTATTTGGCTCAGGGAGTATGGCTGCGGCGGCGACATGCTCCAGCAACTTTTGTCGCACTCGAGTCCGACGGTTCTCTGCTTGCTCCAACTTGGTCATCCAGCCATCTATGGACGCATCCAGATCAGCCAATGCCTCTTCCTGTTTCAATACGGAATCGTGACTGAACTTGGCGACTTGAATTGCCCGCAGCGAATGGCAAATGCGGGAATGGAGGTTACGGCGCCCTTCGCGAAGTGATTTGTAAGTTCGTCGGAGGTACTCGGTTCGTTCGTCTAAGCGACGAAGCTCTTTCGACAAAGGCTCAACATCTTCAACTTTGAGCACTTCGAAATGTTTGGCCTGCTCCCATGCCTGCCTTCGAAGCGCCGAGATATCATTGGCAGGTAGCTTCTGTTCCGCATCAGAAGGCTTCCAACCTTTGGGAAGCTCTTCAAAGGCCCTTCTCTCTGAGCTTGTTGTGCGATTAGTCTCACTACGCTTGAGATGAAGGTCATGGTTGTTCCCAACGTCCCTCCCTTTTCTAGATCTTTTCCGGGTCATGATGGAAAAGGAAGATTCAGAAGCTCCTCGATGGTGAGCATGAGTGTAAGACTTGTGGTGCCCAACTGGGATGGTCGTCGGCACATCACGGTCAATCTGGGCGGACATGATACCAGCCGAGTCCCACCCGTGGGGAGGTGAACGAAGAAATCCCATATTGGGCGCCGAGAGAGGAGTTGGTAACGGCACTGTAGAACCACCGTCGGTGGTAGCAGATCTTGGATAGGATGGATCGGGTATTGCTGAAGTAGGAGTGATTCGCGTCCGGCTCAGTGGAGATGCATCCATACGACCACTTCGAGACGTCAATGGGGATGTGCCGGCCGACTTCAGCTCTGCGCTTCGAGGTTTCGATTGTAAGAGGGGAGCAGAAGGCTTGTTTGCTGGGATGACGAGGCGCGATAGCTGGCGAGAGAGACCTTGGGACTGAGTTTGAGGAGCCGAGACCTGCGCAATTGATCCCAACGCTTGCTCTACCGATTGCGAGAAATCACTAGCTGTAGTAATGTATGTTTCTTTGAGTGGCTTGGCCATGTGCCGCCTATCGTTTTTCGCATAATGGGGCGTGCTGGTGGATTGTTCATGCACTGGTGGCCTGCCAGGAATTGTTGCTATATATATACATATTTGGTCAGATATTGAGGTGTGGCTGACGGAAAGACAGGTTACTAACGAGAATCCATAGCAACTTCCTGGACGGTAGTCATGGGCTCCAACTCGGGAACACTTGTCTTCTTTCGTCGAAAAGAAGCATGTTGACTTAATTTACGTCGTAAGTTGAATCCAGACGTCTGTTTCTCGTTCATGGCGCCTTCATGTGTAGCTTCAGGTTCCGGCGTCGTGTTGGGTTTTAGGATTGGTAATGGTTTGTCCTTGGGGAAAAAGTGGTATTTATTAGGGTCTGTTGGCTGCATCCTCCAGGTAAAGGGCTTGTCAGAGGCTGATGTGGACGATGTTGCCTATAAGAATCTCACGTGTAAGTCATACAAACCATGATGCTGTCTGGACAGAGACATGACAAATGTTTGCCTATATGAGGATAAGAGCCTTACAGAGCGCGTTAAAGATGGCGGCGACGACGGCTTTGATAAAAGGCCACCTTCTGAGTTGGCTACACAGGAAGCAATATGAGCCATGACATAGGGAAGTGAATCGAATATGTAACAAACAGACTAGTCGAAATGAATGATGAGAGTCAAAGAATACCAGATCCTCAAAGACTTGAAATGAATTTAACAAAGAGGCTCGACTAAGTAACGGGCAAAGTCGTCCAACGCCAGGATGGAGCGGTTGTCTGGGCCATGACGAGGAACATGGCATCCAAGTATATTTATTATATTCGTCCAAGGCCGCGGCCGTTGTCCACTCACCCCCCACATACGGCTTGTTGTGTCCTTGCTGCGATGGGAGTGAAGGTCCACTACTCACCACCATCCATGGTACAGGGTGCCCACCAGCAGGATCGGAGACGGTGCTCCACACATGAACGTCCAAGTGTCAAAGTTGACGAGGAGCAAGCGCAGGCCCGAATCTGAGACGAGGGTTGAGGGTGTTGCTTTGGTATGGAATAGGCGAATAGGCAGCCGAGGGCGTAGGGCTAGGCTGGATGGAGTACGGAGACTGGGGTGACAGGTTCATGATGCGAAAGCCACGCTGCACGCTGCACGCTGCACGCTGCAGGACCCAGGACTGTGGACGACCGATGAAGCTTGGCAAGGGGCGCCGCAAGTGATTGTGGACTTGCCGGCAGAAGGCAGATTGGAGTCAGTCCTCCGTATGGCGGCGCGGGCAGAGCTGGCCACACAATGAATGGTGTTTGAAACAAGCGGCAGGCGCTGGTTGCAGGCCATTTCCATCCAAGTTAACGGAGCCATCGTCCAAAGGGGACTGACTAGGTGCGACAACTGACAGAGAAACACGGAGCAACTTGGGAGGAGATTTTGCCCCTGGCGACTCGTTTTTGTTCCCTCTAGCCTCTAGCCTAGCAGCTAGGGATAGGGATGCGGCAGACTTGAAAAGAGGAGAAGACTTTGCGGCGGCCAAGTCTCCGTCTCCACCGCGACCAAACAAACTTGCGCCAACAAGGGAGAGGGAGAAGAGGGAGGCAACCAGCGTAAGAGATGCCGGCCCACCGATTGATTGTCTCACGACCAGATCTTTGCTCCGTGCTTCCGTGGTACTCTGTATTCTCCGCGTGCGAGGTGTCTCGCACCATCGGTTGGCCGACGGTAGTTTCCTGGGAGATCGAGCGCAGGCAGTCTCTCCATCTTCAAGCGAAACGATAGCTGGGGCCCATGACTCTCGATGCTCGGAAACGATGAACGGCCATACCTCGAAGTCCAAACGTCGGGAGACATCTTCTTCGGCACCGGAGCCCTGGCGATTGCAAGTCAGTACAAAGAAGCACACACAGTGGGCGAAACGAAACCATGGAATGCAACTGTTGCACATCACCACTATTGGTACTTTTGTGTGGAGGGCGTACAAAGCATCTTGTGCTCTCTGCTCGAGATATCTGTCAAGGGAGCTGGTCACTTGCAGGGGTTGTCTCGAATCTAGCAGGTTGCGATAACTGCTGCTACTTGCTAGTTAGCAGTCAGATTCTGTAGAGTGTTAACATATTATTAGAGTACCTGCACACTCGCAAGGATCAGCTGATAATCGACAAACAATTCAGTGCATCATGTGACTGGCGTGGCCCCTTGACGACTGCCAAAGGGATGCAGGCTGCTTCGACATGCATCATCGGACGCTATTCCAAGTTCATGCGGAGGATAGTGTGCATGGCACCTGCCTGCGTTGCGACCCCTGTTGTTGCCAACCCTAGCACGCGGGTGAGAAAAATTAATGATGGGGTCCCGTCCGCAACTCATTGGTCCCCTTGCTCTCCCTAGACAAGTACCTAGGTACATAATTGTTACTAGTTTCTCGTTTGCCAGTTGCCGGCTAACTGCCCGGTGTGATTGACAGGTGCCATCAACAAGGACCGTTGACAGGTGCCAGGCGGCCCTTGCTGCTTCCGTCTCAACAATGTGGAATATCCGGATTCAGAGCTGTTGAACGACATGCTGGCCAAACCGTCGTTTTCACCTCATAGCGCCACTCGGCCTTGTTTCTCCATTCTCGAAAACGCCAATGCCTTCTTCGTCTGAAAACACTAATCTTCACGTCAACTTGTCAAGCAATTTTAGCCAGCAACGAAAAGTTGGAAGCACAGATTTCCATGTCCTCGGATGATGCCGCTGGCGCCTCACAGCAATAATGACGCTCTCTACGACACAGATGATGGACCCATTCCAATACAACCGTGGCCCGTGGTAAACGGTTTACGTCTGCCGATATTCCGGGGTATACTGTGCAAAAAGAAAAAAAAAAAAAGGATAGCGATAATATCACACCCAGGATGCCTGTCAACCGCAGGACACGAATCACTCGCTCCTCCTTTTTCCTTTGGCTGCCCTCGTCATATCACCCAGATGCCTTACTGTATTTGGATCGTCGTCCGCTGGCGCCGAGTCAGTGCACCACGGACATCCATTGGCGAAGGGATAGATGGGTCGCAGGGCGGGTATTGATGGCGTTAAAGCCACACATGTGGGTGAATAGCTTCGGTTTTTGACTGCCGCGAAAGGTGATGGCAAGGAAGGGGATGCTCGCTAACTATGTTTCTGCTGGGTGATTGGCCAGGTTGCGCATTGATCTATCCAGCCTTCAGTTTCAGGCCGAGCTTGTGGTGATGAATTTACAACAAGGCTACTTCGTCCACCCCCAAATTTCGTCTTTGTGATGATTTAGGGCAAAGACGGACGCAATGGTGCTTCCAGTCGCTGATTAAGACCCTCCGTGTAAAGGAAACTTGCGCTGGCTGCCGGCCGTTGCCAACCAAAATGCCTTGACGGTATGGCTGACATCCACCGGTTGTTGACTTACATAGCGACTGAAGGCCGAAGGATTCTATAGCCGACCTGAGGATCTCGGTGAGGCCTGACATGAACTGAGCTTCCCAATAGGAATTGTAGGTCAGTTGCTTGTATAGGCCGTAAGGTCTTTAGGGATCAGACATAAGAGACTCAATCACAGACCATTTCAGGTCCGATGATGGCCTAGGATCTTTTTCCGAGAGCCTCATTTAAGCTGTGAACTTTGGCTAAAGCAAGCCGTTGGATTGACATGGCCCATTCCTGGCACATTACAGGACGACGTCTGATGTGGCCCCCGGCTCAACTTGTTGCTTTATGCGGCTCTGTATTTCTGAAGGAACTAAATAAGATGCAGATGGATAGTCGATTCATCCATAGACTGACTGACCTTGTGGTTGCTAGCGTCACTGTGCCTAGACACGACCTGATCATCACGGTTGTTGCATCTTTTGTCATACTTCAATCGCAATGATGCTCGCCAGGCCGCCGGAATAAACATCCATGGCTATATTATAAAGGTGATAACATAGACGGCGCCTCTTCTGCCATTCTCCCCCTCACTTATTCAGGTGAACTCTAGTCGTGCATTTCAACTCAATAACAAGAGGACAAACGCGCATCGCCCTAAATGAGACAACAAGATTGCTCCGTGGTTCTACGCTTAGATTTATCAGTCCAGTCACCGAGAACCAGGATTTCGCTTACCAAGTATTTTATTTCACCTGCTCATGCTCGTCTTGGCTGCAAGCACATGAGGACCATCCACCAAACGGGGGTGCGCATGAGGTTCACAGCACATCGATCTCGGAGACTAATCGAGTAAAATTCGTCATCCTTTCCGCCATATATACATCATTGTGCAAATCCGCGGAGAGTTTTCGTTTGCCTCCTTTTTCCACGATAGGCTTCTGAAACACGCAAGAGCATTCTTTCGATTGTCAAGTGAACCAGGGCAGTAATGTTGCCCTGGTTCGTTCTGGCGAGAAAGTCGCTCGACCCAGAACAAAAGAATTCGACGCCGGCCTTTTCTTTCTTCCGGTGAACTCGGAGATGGGATACCCGCGGGGGTTGGTCCAACCATGGACGCTCGGACGGTAAGCTATGCCCCCTGGAGACTAGACAAATGACCAGGCGGCTCGACTCGTAATGGTGCGTGATTCGGAGCGTTATGGAGAGTTTGCAGAGATTTTCACACAAAGCTCAGTTGGCTTTTACTTCTCGGGCACGGAGAAGCTTGGTCGATCACGGCTTTCGTCTATGTTGATGAGCACTCTTAGCATCGCCAGGGGATGCTTTCAAGTTGGCATGACGAGAAAAGCTTGTTCATCACTCAGCATAGGTTTAAAGGACTCATCACTGATTTATCAGGATGACGACTTCCTTGTTCCAAGCATAGGGATTCCCCACGCCAAGCCCAGATCGAATCTCGTCCACCTCAAGCTACAGACAGACAGTCAGTCAGGACTGTAGCAAGAGCCTCGACAATGGAGGACCCTACCCGAGTCCAGAGGGCCTTTTCCCTCGACTCAATTCGAATTTTCAACTTATTGTCCTCCCCGTTCCATGCTCAGACAGAAGAACCCAAGACCTGATCCAGTGGCATTTAACGCCCTGTTCGCGCTTGGCGTCTGGACAAACACGACGTGCTCGTAATGCCAAAATATGCACCGATGTTTCTTACATTCTGCTCCGCCTACTTGGGCTTATTTTCCGCACGGGTAGCTCGCTACCAGTCACAACGTCCGGGGTTTATAAATAGTGCATATGGCAGCACATTACCCCGGCCCGCTGCAACAGGAAGGCTCAGGAAAGGACCTGACGTCGGGACAAGGACTCCTGACCGGGGGAGACGAAATGAAAGTGACAGGTGCAACTGACAAGCAAGTTTCCGCTTCCGGGCGCGCTAACATGGTTCGCCCACCTGGTCGGAATCTTATTAATATAGCCCATCTATGGTATGTAGCAATCAATGTTCGGGAAGTCCACGACATACAAGAGAGAAAGGACAAGAACAGCAAAACACTAAGAATCGAAAGAGAACTGTTGAAACAGATCTCAGTGACCTGGACCGTTTGCCTTCTTTGTTGGTCCATCTGTTCTTTGTCTTTCATATACCCCTTTGACAGCGTCGTTTTCCCCGCACGATGGATGTAAGGGCAGTCCTTTCGTCCTACATCGCCAAGTCCCTTCGTTGCAGATGAATGCGGCATTTATGTTTCGCTTTTATTGCCCAAGCCAGCGGGTGGAAAGGCTAGCAGCTGTTGTTGCAGGTTCTTTGTTACTGTTAGGCTTTACATGCAGGAAAGTCAAGGGGGAATCGTTTTCTTGGCTCAGCGAATGGGGCCGAATTAAATGCACAAAAAAAAAAAAAGAATTCATTCATTCAATATGTACATACAACGTACGTGGATTATGGCTGCCTAGGCTTGTGGTTATAAGATGAGACAAACGGCCGACTGGGTCTAAGGAGTACTCGCCGCCAAGGCTAGAATAGATCCCGTGGCACGGACGGTAAGATGTGTACATGGCCATGAATGTCCCCATGAACAATGCCAGACATGGTAGAGCAAAAGACTCGACAAGCACTAAGCATGAGACATCAGCAGCGGGACGCCGGTTCGTCCCTCTGCCTGGCTCGCCCTATCCATATCATGCCGAGCAATGCCTGGCGTGCCCCTTTTTCATTGACCACAACATGCAGCCAGGGGGGTGATGATGAAGATGGATCTAAGGTTCCTCGCTCACCCATGCTCACCTGACCTTCACAAAGGGGCTAAACAATGTGATTCCCGTGGACGTTCATACGGGAACGTGTGTGTTAAGGATAGAGTAGGCTACCTGAGATGGGTCAGCCTAAACCGCCATGGCCGATTCGCAAAGAAGAAAGTCAAGCATGGTCCAATACCCAACTGCAACGCACTCTTCAATATCACAAAACTCCGCGGTGCACAGGATCCAGTCCACACCAACGAGACACCAAGGGAACCTAAGAAAAGAGAAAAGTGCAAGAATTCACGTGCTTCACCCCATGCATGCTCCCACAAGTGCAGCGCCTTCAGGAAAATATATATATATATATATATATATATATATAAAACAAAAATACAAAAAAGCAAGAAGGAACGCCTACCACGAATTCGCTCTATGACAAAAACCGAGATGCAAAAGTCCCTTCGCATGGCGTCCAATGACCCGCACAGTCCGCATGTCAAGGGAGGAAAAAAAGAAAACGCCGAAAGAAAAGAAGAAATACAAACACTTTTCCAACTCCCTTGGGAAGCCAGATATGGTTTCAGACACCGATCTCGGCAAACCTGGCCTGTCAGAGGCCAAACTAATTCGCAGCCTCTCACTTCAGCTGCCGGGCCTGCCCACCATTGCTGTCGTGTAACTTACTCAGGGGGATAGTAAGCAGTTGAAGTGCAGGGGAAATGCAAGAGATACATGTACGAGTTCTGGCCAAGCAGGAAACCTCAGCCTCTTCCAGCTGTGTGATGACGCGGATGCCCAGGTTATTGTCTGATGCTTGCTTTGGTCATCGTGGCCTTTTTTTTTTTCAACCGTCTGCCAAAGTTGATGAGAAGACGGTAGGCGATTTGCCTCGTGTAGTTGAGGTACAGAAGAATGCAGGCTCGAGCCAAAGTTATCTGTTCCAGAGGACACCTGCGAGGTCATGGGAACCACGACGGCAGCGACCAGTGTCTATAAGAGTAGGACGTCCTGGAATGGAGCCAACGATGCCTTTCTGAGATTCTGCTGATGCCAATTCCCGGCCCTCCCTGGCGGATTGTAGGATTGTGCGAGCCTCAAAGGGGAAAGCCTCATATAGAATCTTCATGTCGTGTCTCTGGCGCCGCTACCGATGTTGATTTTCAAACCCTTCTCGGACTCAGCCCGCTTTCTTGATGCCGGGTTTATAGTCGTCCAAGGATGCCGAGACGATTCTGTATTGGCATTGTTATCAACTTGCTGTAGATTTTAGGATTGCGCACGCCGTCTTCGCTCGGATGCACTTGCTCGTGTGGATGGCCCGAGGCCGTCTACGGTTGAGCCGGCTCGGCGACTTTGCTTTCTCCTCTTCGGGCATTGCGAGTTTGTGTCTTCATCATCTCCGTCGTCTTCTAATCTTCGTTTCGTTTTCAGCTCCTTACTCAGATTGTTGTCGTCTGCGTCTGCCTTGGCTTCGCTCATCTCAGCTTCTACCAGTGGGATTTGCCCCTGCACCCATGGCAGTCGGATTTTCTGAAGGGCCAATTTCTTCTCGTTTTCGACGTGATCTTGAGCTTCTACTAAAAACTCAGCAATCGGCTCATTTCGCTGCGTCGGCCGCGGATTGGGCCATGTTCATCAGCCGAGTGCGTTCTGATTCTGGGACTCGGGACATGTAGTCTGCATCCTCCGTTGCCTTCTGCCGGAGTTTTTCGAGGGCCTCCTTTTTTCTCTCCTTTCTATTTCCCGACTGGCCTGGCATATTGATGGCCAGCTACCAAGTTCTTCCGCAGTGTCGCCAGGCCGCAACAGTCCCAAGTCCGTGAGCTTTTGCCAGCCTGTTTCAAACCCAGGCTTGAGACTCTCGTAACGACGTGTGTACAGGTCGAGCCGCGAGCACTCATAGTTGAAATACTCCAGCCAGGTCGTCAATTTGTCTTGTTGCGTTGGGTCTTTGTGAAACTCGAATGCCTTCATGAAGCCGTATCTAGCGAGCCGGTGCTTGGCCTCGGTGACGTATTGAGAAAATCCGCCGTGGCCATCATCTTCTCGAACTCGCTCTTGAGCATCAGCTGATATTCATCCCCGGTCATTCCTGACCACGGACACCCAGACTGAAATTGACGTTGTTTTATCCCTTCGACATATGCGGCAAACGCTTCATCCCCGACATCAAGCCTATAATAGTGCTTCTTCCTCTCAAATGCCTCCCTGAGCCGCGCCATGTACTGGCTCCCAGTCGGTCTGTACTTTGTGCCTTCTATATCCTCGCGCTTCTTCTTCTCCACGTATGCAAAAAAGTCTTGTTCTGCATTCGGCCCTCTGTTATGGTGTTGCCAACGGCGAAACATCTCCCACCTATGTAACTGATTTTGGAACACTTGTTTCTGGTCATCCCCTAAACCCAGCCAAGGCAGCAGCAGCTCGCGGTACTCCTCGACGCTCTGCTGCTCAAGGCCTTCAAAGACCTCATCAAGACGATTGATGGGGTAGACTGGTTGGCCGCCTTCATTGACAAGCGTTTCATGGGCCGTTTTCCCCCATTCCCTTGAGCTCTGGCTCCTGGTCATAACTTTCTTCAGGAGTTATGTCATAACGCAACCGTCCGAATCGTGACTCTGTAATTGCGTCCCGATGGTTGGCGATTTGCTGCAAACGTGCCGCGAGTTGGTCGTGATCAATGGGTCGTTGTGCTGCATCCTTAACGTCATCCGCTGCGAGCCTTGTCAATTGTTAGCCGCGAAAACTCACTGATGAGCATCCAATATTACCTCAGTCTCTGTCCAAGCTCTTTTTGCTTGTCCTCAGACAGAAATTTCCAATCTCCCATGTTAAAAAAGTAACTACCATCATGAGCGTAGTGTTGCTTCATACACTTGACTAGCTCCGAATCGCTTCATACAAGGATATCTTTATAAGATACTTCTCGAGTTGCGGACATTGGTATCGCCATTTTCAGACCGATGGCAATAGGCCGACCTACTATTGTTGAACTGAACTGAACCGAACCGAACCGAACTGATCGCTGTTCGCAATGGGACAAAGAGCTGACTTGGGGTTATGGGTGGCCTCCTTTGTCAGGCAGCAGCAACAACAACAACACAACAACACTGGAGACGTGCGTTCATTGACCGATGTTGTACAAGTAACACAAATCACACCGCCGTGAACAACTTCACTGCGCATGATATACTGAATGATAGCGCCGCCCCCGGTCTCTTTCGGCGTTATAAGGACTGAATCAATCCAGCCACCAATCCAGCCATCAACATGACGGACTTTTGTTTTTTCTATTTTCCCCACGGATGTGCATATCACAATGTCAGACCCAGACTTGATTGCTTGCGTGTATCCCAGCTACGATCAGCATACGATCAATGCCCTGATACCGATACAGCTGAGCGACAATGCTCCACGATACAGGGCTGACAACGAAATACGACTTGAGCTGAGATTTAGCCAAGGCCCCAAAACTTCGTTTGGCTTTGTATTTGGGTCGGACTGCGACTGCGACGTCATCCTGCCCAAGGAACCTGGGGTCAGCCCCCGCCACTTCGCAGTGACATTTGACAACCACAACCGTCTAATTGTCAAAGACCTCGGGTCGCACGTCGGGACCCAGGTCACGTACAATAACTCTGGAAAGGGCTGGCGGCAGAATTTCAACTGGATCGTTGGAAACCTCAAGATAAGTATAAGAAACAGCTGGCCATAGTCATCCACGCTCATCAAGCCCTCAAGTTCAAAATCGTGGCAACAACCTCTTATGACCAAAGTTCACAATTGTACAAGGACAATATTCAGCACTTCAGGCAAAGAAATTCGGGCACAGAACATCTCCTTAGTCAACTCAAATGCCTGGCCGATACAGAGCGTGCTACTGATCGGCAAACTCCTGGCAACGACCCGATATCCATTGGAGAGAAGCTGGGCGAAGGAGGCTTTGGAGTTGTGACTCGTGTCTGGAACGTTAGCACAGGAGAGCAGCATGCTGTGAAGGAGCCGACTGCGAGGGCTATTAAAGAGAAAGAGGTTAACGCAGCTTTGTGGAAGCAAGAAGCGGATATCATGAGGCGGATAAGTCATGTGAGTCACTGTATTTGTATGCTTCATCCCGTACACTAACAGGTCAGTAGAAGCATGTTGTTCGACTGCTGCATGCAGAGGAATTTCCTTGGCCGAGGCTACATCTCGAATATATCACTGAAGGACCACTCCATATCCACGAGCACATCTCCATGGGGGAGTGTAGACAAATCTTGTGTCAACTGCTCTCGGCTTTAGCTATGTAGATAAGCTAAAGCCGCCGATTATGCATCGAGACATCAAACCGGAGAACATCCTGGTGCAATCTCGTCGTGACGGCTGTATCTATGTGAATTTCGGGGACTTCGGGTTGTCAAAAGAAGAAAAAGAAGGCGACCAGCTGAAGACAATTTGCGGTACGTGGAAGTTCGTTGCGCCAGAGATCTTGATGATGAAAAAATGTCACAGCTCCGGAAGGCAACACAGAAGAAAATACACTGCTGCTGTTGATATCTGGTCGCTTAGTGTAGTTGTCCTGAAGTTGCTCTTGCGGGCTACCACAATACGAATCGGAGTACGAGCACCAAGGCACCCTTTGGGGTCAAATTATCATTGAAAAACTTTTGAAACACGTCCGAGAAGACCCGAGTGGGTTGCTTGAAATGCTTAAAAAGGCAATGCTTGTCGTAACGCCAGAAGCAAGATGGACCGCCCAACAGTGCTATGATGAGGCGTTGTGTCTGCCCAGTGTACCGCATGCCACTTTTCAAATGTCACCGCCCACCTCCTATGCCGAGGAAGGCCAAAAAAAATATACTTCCTAATGATCCGCTGACCGCAATACCTTGGATTATACAGGCACCTCCCAATTGTAGGAGCGCTCAAGGTGATGCCATGGACAGCACCGACATGATGAAATATATATCCATGCCAAAGACAAGTGAAGTCTCGACCAAGAACTTGGCCGAGAACCAAGGGCAAATCGAATCACCCAACCCACCCCCTTCTTTTCGACAGCTAAGATCGGGGCGCGTGACTAAATCAACTGCACATACCAGGCCTAAAAGGCAAACCCAACCTGCAGATAAACCAGGCGTCCGGATGAGAGGAGTGGAAGCCGGTCCATCTGTCAACGTCGGCTCATCTACCTCTGCCATTGAACGATTTCTGAAAACAAGCTTTGAAGCGATCTCCGCTGAGGGATTCGTCCTAAAGCAAACTGGGTGTTGAGCTCTCCAAGATTGAGGTGGCCAGGCACAAGAGCAAGATCATGTAGGTAGAGTCCCAGAAATGGATGCCGGACATCCGTCGAACTCGGGACAATTGAGGGATACAATCGAAGTACCTGCTAAGGACTGGCTGTTGCACGAGGCCGCAAGCGCAGCCAAGCCCAGTGAAGATACGTAGCGGTGGCACTTCTTCTAGCGATCGATTCAGCGTAACGGGTATGATAGCCTAACGTAGTTAGTCTCGATTACCAGCAAGAGGCTCTGGCGGGAGGTTCAGAATGCATTGTACAATGCTGCATTTCTTCCGTGTTTTGCGCACATGACCGATTTTCAAACTTGGCCATGTTAAAACAAAAGTTGAAACACATAAACCGAGCTCGTGTACGATAAAACTGTAGCACGGCCTCACTCTGCCCGGGCGGTCGATAACAACAGCCCCTTCGTGCTGAGCCATTGATAGTGTGTTGTGTCTGAAGCCTCCCTCGCCGAGGTGAACGGTCATACGCTTTGTATCTATCATTCTTGAAGGCAAACCAAGGCGACTTCTGCTGTTGTTACAGAGTAGCAGTTCTGTGATGTATGACCTACTTTCACGCCAAGGACGAATATGCGCCTATCAACCAGTGATAACTGGTCTGTCGAGGGGAAAAGGTTTGCGTTGCTCTACTTGTGAGGGCTGCAGTTGCAAAAGCATCGATTTGGCACCGTCACCCTGCTTTCTGTAAATCGTATATCCAAGTAGCCGAGGGCTGGATAGTAGAGCCGGCGAAAACAACAATGTCGTTGGCTCAGACACGCTAAGGCTTCAGTCCAGGGTCTCGGCTTCACGTGATCCCCCCGATACACGCCCAAATTGTCTCGCAGTTCCAGAATCATCAGACAACATCCTGCCTCGCTACGATGCGCAACTGCGAACATGTGCAAATACACAACCGCAGACATTGTGCAAGTCGACTGCCAGCGTAACCCACAGCACAGGATAGTGAAGCGCTTGTACAGGCGATGCGAAGATCGGCCACGGCCCGGCCCCCGTTGCGATCGTCCACAATACGACCAGTCTCTCGGCGTGCACTTTGATTCGCACCGCAGAGGACCTTGTAGAATTTGCCGAGACTCGGGTGCTTCGGTTGGTGCGGAAATATACGAGCATGTGAGTTGTTTTGACTTCCGCACCATCCTTCTGTCGAAGCTAAGAAGCACACCCCCTCCCTCCCCCCTCTCCTCCTCGTACAATAGCATGATCTACAGGAGTAGGTCACACGTTCCCCTCAAGCATGGACCGCGGCTACCGATTGACTACAGCGCGCTCAAGTTTCTCTCCCACGGCACCTCTGGCGCTGTCTATGCCATTGACCAAGACTGGGTTCTCAAGGAATACTGGGACCCGGACAGTGGCTCTGTCGAACGCCGGGCCCTGGAGCGCCTGGGCCACCATCCCAATGTCATTGGGTATTCTGGTGAAGCCGATCCCAAGTCTATCATCCTCGAACGCGGCGTCCCGTTTCTGTCGCTCGACCAGGCCGCTCTCGTTCCGGTGCGACAGCAGTTGGCGTGGATAAGAGACGTCGCGGAGGGCCTGCAATATATACACGAGAGAGGAATCGTACATGCCGATGTCGGCTGCGAGAACATTGTAAGCGTCAACGGTCAGTTGAAGATCATTGACTTTGAGGGTTCCAGCATCGACGGAGAGTATGCAACTGCTGGATATAAATGGTACAATCGGAAGAATTCCTCTGTTGACCTGCAGAGCGATATTTTCGCATATGGCTGCGTCATCTATCAGATCCTGACAGGAAAGCCAACCTTTTATGAGCTGGTTGACTATGATGATCGGAGCAGCCTCGCTGAGCGCAGGTTCGCCGAGCATCGATTTCCAGATGTGCAAGGCCTACCCCTAGCCGATGTCATGCTAGGCTGCTGGTCTGGTCGGTATCACTCGATGACGGAGGTCATTTCAGCGCTCGATTCAACAGAAGCCTGGAAGCCTGGTTTATTACGTGCTATCACGAGCATTTGGGATTTAATACTAAGAAGCGTTTAACAAATTCGACATAAGCCTCGCAACCTGTTCCTCCTGTATATTTCCCTCGCATAAACGCCCCAGTCTCAGGTGGCAACATTCTTAGCTGCTACTCACTGGGCATGTATAAGACATAAAATATCAAGTGTACATTCGAATCATCTCTTGCTCTGACCGCAAAACGACTCTCTGGTATCTGTACGATCGTAGCTTCATGCAAAGATATGACTGTTTGTGTGATCATGCCGTCGCTCCGCACCGTCTCACCACATATTGATGTAGGGTGAATCAAAATACGACTTACCCTTCCGGGAAGAGCACTTAGTCTTCTTGGAGGCGGTCAAGTCTGTTTGCTCACTTGCGCTCAGTTTACAACCATGTACCACGTTGAAGCGGAGACTCGATCAAGGCTTATTGGTTCTCTACATGCAATTCTGGCTAGATCTCTTGCAAGCTGATCATTCGTGAGTCAGATGGCTTCTGCCGTGGAATTGTTTTCGTCCAGAAGTGTCTGGGCCAACTTGCGCCTCGCAGCCATGTTTTGCTCGCGGTACACCTCTTTGACTCTGGCTTCCTCTTCTCCACCCCTCCACGTCCTCCCATGTAGATGCTTCAGGCACGGGACGTCACCATTCTCAGGGTTGAACTGCCAAGTCGCCCACTTGGTCCACTGCCGCTCCTTCATTTGGTTCCGCGCCCTTTGTCCTATCGTATCCTCGATGAATGCACCGCGCATGATGGCCAGCCTGCTCGGGAAGACCCGTCGCAGATAATGCTCGGTCGAAGCAATATGCGGTTTGTCCGGCCAGAAGAACATGGGCGTCAGCGGCACAACGACGGATGGGTGGTGCGGCGGCACAAACTCGCTCGTGAGGGCGTTGGACAACTGCCGTAGCTGCGGGTAGCGCACGACATGGTCCGAGATCGCGTAGGGTGCCCGACGGCCGGACGGCAGACAGACATACTTGATTGGCTTCTGGACATCTGCTTCCGAGGCTTGCATGATGTCGAGTAGAGGTGCTATGGGTACATCGTGTATCAGAGCCCAGTCATGCTGGTGTACCCAGGTGTAAGGGGTCTTGACCATCCTGAGCGCTGTGCGGACTGCCAGACCGAAGCCCAGGCGCTGGTCTTTAGCCTCGACAAAAACAAGGCGGCCATTGTTTACCGACGTCGCTGCGTACGACACGGGGATAAGGGTGTCACAACATGGTGAGCCATATTCGGCCTCGCCGTCGGCCTGTTCCACCTTGATGTCGCCCACCGTGCTCTGCAGGTACTGGCTTAGAAAGAGATTCTTGACATTCTTTTTGTAGGCAACGTAGTTCTCTGCACCCCTAGCCGTGACGTGACCTTTCTTGAGGCGGGGCTGAGCGGTGATTTGCTCGTAGGTGTCAAACACCACAATCACCCTGCACTGGAGCAAGGGGGCACAATGGGCCCTGAACGAACTAAGCGCCGAAGAAAGCAGCTCCGTGGATGGTGCCGACAGAGTTGGCGACGTTGTGATGACCAAGGTGAGGAGGTCTGATATCTGGGTTCTAGTCGGCACAGACATTGTGCGAAAAAGCCGAAACCCAGATCTGAAGACTGAGCAGGAGTTGGTTGTAGAGATTCGTGTTCCTTCCCGTGTCGCACACAGGCAGCTTGCAGTGCGCCAGTCATTTCGAGCTTTCTATTACGGAAAGCTATGAATTCATGGTTGGTCAGAAGGAGATTGCGTGCCGGCCAGATTGATTAGTTAGATGGCGCAACCTGAGTCTGGTGATGGGTTGACAATTTGGAGGCAAATCGTGAAGACGAAGTGCTAATCACGTGACGGGCACTTGTACCCAGCTACGGATCGGCTGGCTTCGCGATGCGTTGTACTCTCCCACCCCAAGCGGTTAGATGAAACCAACGGAAAAAACAAGGTAAAAAAAAAAAAAAAAAGGAAAAAAACATGGAGACAATATATATCATATTCTTGGCGTTTCTGTTTCTATTCTTTGTCGGCCCAGTAAGTGTTGGCTTGGCACATCGCCGGTGAACCCTGGATGCTGACAAGGTCACCCGGAAAGGCATTATTCGCAAAACGCTCACCCATACCCGAGTTGTCGGAGCACGTGTACAAGATCAAGGAGGCCGGCGAACTGGACGCTCTGCTATCCTCCACCACGCACGTCGTGGTAGACTTTTACGCGGACTGGTGTCCGCCCTGCCGCGCCATCGCCCCCATCTTCTCCAAGCTGGCCGACGCCCACTCCAGGAGCGACCACGTTGCCTTTGCAAAGGTCAATGTTGACCATGTGCAAAACGTCGCCAAGCGCTACGGTATCGCCGCCATGCCTACCTTCTTGTTCTTCGAAAAAGGTGCGCCCGGAGGGGTTGCTGTCGAGGGCATCAAGGGCCGCCGCTCTGTCACGCTTGCTGATGATGGGCGGGTGTCCAAGGTGTGCGGGGCTGACCGTCAGGCTCTCGAGGCGGTTGTCGAGGCCTTGGCTGGAAAGGGGCAAGCTGGCGGGACAGGTCTGAAGGAAGACTGATTCGGTGGGCGAGGGTGCTTGGCGAAGCTGAACTTGGGTCGTCTGACGACTGGATTTGGTCAACGGTAATTAGCTTCCTCTTAGTCGCGAGTAACTCTAGCGATTTTACGTTGCCGCAGAGGAAACTTGTGATGTGAGATACGTAGAGCTGCCATGAGCTTCGACATGTGTGAAGGGGGTTCAGATCGATGCGTGTGGTATACTTTTGCCAGCCGTCCTTGAATGCCTTGCGTCGTGGGGGACGTCGTGTGTCAGTAATGAATGATAGGGAGCACAGTTAATCAGCGTTGGTTGACATGCCATGAGGCACACTGCTCTAACTATTTCTTCATCATTACTACGACGCATAGTCTCCCATCTACAAAGACATTTCATAATTCTCGAGCCTCCTTTTCCCCAACTACCGCTCGTGCTACAGTGAGCATAATTTCTGTCCGTAGAGTATAAAGCAGGTACATCCAAGGTTAAATCGTCTGAATTGTTTTTAAACCAGGTCTAGATGCCAAAATAAAAACCGAGAGTTGTCGCAAGAAAGCTAATCACAGACTATTATCTCCAGGTGACTTTTGCGCCACGTCTTCTATTTCTCATGAGCTTGGAATTCACTTGCAATGTTATAAAGACTACATTCTCGTCAGCGTTCACAATAAGGTATCACTTGCGGCAGTTACTAACCTTATATCCTCCCGATGCTCTGGGGTCTTGATGCCATTCGCATGAACAGACGCATCAGTGTCTGCGCTGCCAATAGGCTTAATTGCAGTGCCAGAACTGGCTATTACACCTGCTCCATCATCTCCACCGGCGTTGATGTTCGTCAAAGTAGCCATCTGCTTCCTCTTCCCGTTGCGGAGATCGCTTAGGTGCTCGAAATAGCCCTCCGGTACGCCTGTCACATACTTGCCGCAAAAAACGCCGACTTCGAACTCCTTCACTTGGCTTGTGCTGTCGGCCGCCTCGAGGCACGCGGCGGTCAGTCCGTTCTTGCCGTCAAGGTCCTCGAATATGACATCGTCGGCATCAATATATTTGGCAATCTCTTGTCGTGTTCTGCTGTGAGCAGCCAGATCTGTTGACATCGGTCAGTAAGTCTTGGGGCAGCATCTACAAGCACTTGCTGGGGCAAGTCCCTACCGGCAGGATCCGCAAGATCAATGCCATACTACACTATTGTCAGCACTGTTCTAAACCAACAACAGGCTTCCCAACTTACAATATGGGGGTATTTGCATTCAGGGGAGCACGAAACAAATATGACGCGAGTTGCTCCGGCCTCTCTGGCCATTTGGACCTAGATAACAGTTCGATTAGTGATACGATGATATCTCTGAGAAACTATCTGCGGGGTGGACATACAATTTCTCGTGATGTAGCTGATTTAAAAGTTAACTTAATGGGTATCTCCAGGACAGGAAAACTCAGACTCACTTCCACGAACGAGGCTGTCGTCCACGATGATCAAATTCTTGCCCTTGAACTCGGAGTCGATCGGAGATAGCTTGCGGCGAACACTCTTTTGCCTCAGAGCCTGGTTAGGAAGAATAAAAGTGCGGTGGACGTATCTGTTCTTGATGAGAGCAGTCACGTAAGGCTTGCCGAGCTTCTCAGCCAAGGAAGCTGCGGCGATGTTGCTCGTCTATGATCAGTGTTAGCCTTGGGACACCAGGTTTTTTTTTTAAAAGGACAGGCATCAGATTTTAGTACCTCAGGAACCGGGATAACTAATCCAGAATCAGTAATTTGTAAAGCAAATGCGAGTATGGAGGTACCAAACGTACCAGCATCAATATCTTCAACCCCTTTGTCTCCAAGGACATCCCTGATCTTTTTAGCTAGCTTCTCTCCCATTTTTTGCCGGCTTCGGTATACAGAAATGCCGTCAATAACAGTCTCCGGACGCGAGAAATAGACAAATTCGAATATATCGGGTGTGTAGGACCTCCTCTCGACGATTTGGCGGAACTGAGGGGCTTTGCCTTTCTCGATGAACGCAGCTTCGCCAGGGCCAATATCTCTGATGTTGCTAAATCCAAGCTGTTTGAGTGCGACAGATTCTGATGCTATAAAATAGTCTGTTGCTCCGGGCAAGGTAGCTGAGGGTCGTGATCCCAGGCAGAGAGGGCGGATCCCATTTGCATCTCTGATTCAATTAGAGTCTGAGAGTTGAGAAGGAAGAAGGTGGCCGTTACCTAAAGCACAATATGCCAAAGCCTGCAATCATGGCAGTGCATGCGAATGCGCCTTGACATTTAGAGTACACGTCGCCCAGCGCGGTGAAGATGTCGTCTGAATTGGCACGGTTTTTGCCCAGCTTCTGGAGGCCATGAGCAAAGACGTTAAGGCTAGATGGGATTAATAAGATGGCATTTACGACGGAAATTGATGAGAATGGAGTATCGAATCACTCACAGCAGTTCGGAGTCAGAATCCGAGTTGACATGGCGATGAGCCTCCTCATCCAGGAATCTGCAAAGGTCTTCCGTATTTACAAGATTGCCATTCACACTCATTGAGATTCCAAAGGGCGCATTCACGTAGAATGGTTGTGCTTCAGACCTATGTTGCCGAGGCATGTCAGTGATGGTCATGGCATGGCTGAAAGGTAACAGCACTTACGCAGAGGTGGTTCCCATAGTCGGGTAACGCAAGTGGGCGAGTCCTAGCAGATGTTGTTAAGACCGCGTATCAGAAGGAGTCAGACATTGCTCACCCATATAGCCTGGGAGTTGTTGAATCCGTCTGCCTTCGGCAAAGACCTTGGCGGCCATTCCGAGGCCCTTGCACTGATAGACTCGTCCACCTTGGCATACTGTAATACCAGCAGCTTCTTGTCCCCGCTGCAGCAAAGCATCGGCGTTAGTACAAGGTCTATCTGAAGGGGAAAATGAGACACAAAGAGCATGAAGAATAAATGCGAGGAAATACAAACGTGTTGTAGCATGTAAAGAGATTCATGTAAATCCACGGCGGCCGTGGTGGCCTTGGTATCGCCCAGCTACCATTAAGCGTCAGCATCTGGAGGCATGAGGGTAGGATTTTCACCACCAGAGAACGAACCAGCAGGCCGGCAACACCACACATGATGAAATCTGGTCGGCAAAGCGGATTTAGGTACGTGGTTGGGCCGCTCGATAGAGCAAATTGCTTACTGCGAAACCAGAGAGATCGTGTGTTGGTAGCGCGCCTAGTCTGCGCAACTTTTTTTTTTTTTTTTTTTTTAATTTTTTTTTTCGTTGTTGTTGGCGCTCTGGGTGCATATAGTCTTCTAGAAGCGCGCACGTGCTGGGGGTCCATTGGCCAGGGCGACTGTGCTACCATGTCCGATCCACACTGTGCCTGGCTCTCGAATCCCTGCATGATGCTGCATTCATATCCATGCCTGTACTTTACTATGCGGCTTATTCTTATTGCTACGAAGTACTTTGATGATGAAGACCCCGCATTGTCTGGAAGAGAAGTCTGGTCTAGTATCACACTCGCAGCCGTTACATCGGAGATTACGGAGTACGTTGGATAAAATCCCTGGTGCCGCTGAGCTGAGGTCGGGAATAGACATGTGACCACACACACAGTATCAACTCGCAGTCAATATTGATCCAGAGTCAGGTCTCGCCTGTCTGACCTCGCTTCCACCGCGGATAAGTGGAAGACGGTTCGCCGATACACAATCAGTCTTCTCCGCGTCTACCGCAGCCGGGTATTTTGAGACATCTGTCTGGGTCTGGGACTGGGTCTGGGTGACTCCCAGGTCCAGGATCGCGGGCCACGTCATCCCGCGTTTCACCCGAGTTACAGACTTGTGATCGAGACGCGGAGACTGTGCCTGTGTCTTTCAGCAGTACTGTGTCTGAATGCCCTGCTGAAAGGGAAAACTCTTTGGTCAGTGTCTTGTGCGCTAACCCTTGACTATCCCCTCGATCAGCCCCCTGTCATCCACACGCCGACTACCGTGCGTACAACGACAACGGTGATAGTACGGCTTATATGCTGGAGCTGATACTGCACCTCACCTATTTCTTCAGGCCTGAGCGCAGTAGTTCTGTCCCGCTGAGATTCAATGGCGACTGATAATGTGTCGATAGTAGCCTCAAACCCATTTCAGAGGCGCGATGAGTTGACTTGACAACTACCTATGATTTCACGCGCCGTGCTATTCCCAGCACTGCACGCAGGGAACAAAACACATGGTTTTTCTCTAAACATAGGATTCCCCATCTTATGCTTTATTACTTTGGGTTTCTTTCTGCAGTTTAACTCATCTTTTCTGGCTCGTCTCGGCCATCACCAGTTATTCTCCCGGGAAAACGAACATGCATCCAACGCATCGGATGTAAATCCAGCGAATGGCAACACTATGCCAAACTTCTGTATTGAGCTATTGAAATAAAGCCTGAATCATTGCCAACTTTGTCCAAGAATAGCGTTGAATACACTCTGAGGCGTCTTGAGTTGGTATGGGTCCTCCTTGTTCTTCTTCTTCTTTTCTGTCTTTCCTTCTCCCGTGTGCAGCTCCTGGTGTCGAAGAGTGAGGATAATTTATAGTTCAGGTACGATACAACAGACGGGACCATCTTTCGCTGCTGATTCGCCGGCCGGCATGTGAATGATATCAGCTGTCTCGATACTACTTATATCAAAGGCTGAAAATAGCGCTTCTCTTTTTCCCATGAGGATACACAATCAAGGCGGCCATGAACAAGCCGACTGATATCCCAATTGCTGTCTGGATCATTCCATAGCCCAACGCCGTCAGCGAGTTCGGAATCACGCTGGGCTCGGTAGCGTTGCGTGAGAATGATTCGGAAAAGTCTAGGCCCGTGATGATGGAACCCGACGATGCCAGCCCAGACGGAACAAGAGTAAATATACCAGGGATGATTGTCGCAGCAGCATGCCCGTGCCAGATGCGACTGTACAAGTTGGCCATCAGGCCAATTGTGAAGGCGCCGACAGTGTTCCCGACTTGGTTCGGACCCAGTTTCGTGGTGCTGAAATAATTCGTCACGTAACCGCATACTCCCATTCCAACCGTAGCAGGCAGTTGTGTCAGTTTCGACTGGTTCGTCAGAGCAGCGAACAGGCAGAACAGAGCAACGAATGGAAAGTGCCGGACGTATTCATTCCCATATGCGGCTGCAATACTTTCTTCGGGGCATTGCGTCTGGGTTGTGGCATTTGAGTCCATCAAGCCATACACCGCAGTGCCAACGGTTACGCCGTAGCCCAGGAAGAGGGAATAGAGGATAGTGTACACCAGGCGGATCGATCCGGCATTCATTTGCTGCGACTGGAGTTCCAAGCTGCTGCTCAGAACGGCAAACCCGGGGAGAATCATAGCAATCGCAGATTGAGCAATGGCCGGGAAGCAAAATATATACTTTCCATCATGTGTAATACTCCCGAATGCACGCGCCAAGAAAGAAGTCAAGATGGCAGCAGAGACTTCCAGGACATTGGCATACGTGGATGAGGCCGGTGCCAGGATCCGCTGCATGTAGCCAACGAGTAAGCCGAGGATAAAGATAATCGGCAGGTCAATCGGACGAGCAGAGAATGCATATGGGCCGACTGCAACACTCGCCAAACCCATAAAGAGAATAACTAGCCACTGGCTGTAGCGAGGCGCTGATTTCATGATGTCGTCAAGCACCTCAGTGGCCTGCTCGATGGGAATTACGTCGTGAACGACGTTTTTATAAACACCATGTATGGCAGCTAGTCGGGAGAGATCCAGACCCTGGATAACGCGGATGATCTTGACATTGGCTGTCCTGGTTAGCGCGTCATCAAACGAGATGAACATACATCCAGGCAGATAGAGAAACTGTGATTTCATCTCCAGCACTTTCGCCGTCATGGTCATGTACTCCTCCAGACGATGCGTAGGTGCGCCATACATCATGAGGGTGCGACAAAGCTGCATCATGTACTGCTGTCGAGCGAGAACAGTGGCGATATGCCTTGTGAACTTGACTTGATTGACGCCCTTTGTATTTTTCTTGCGGCGCTCCCATGGAATTGGCGACGATGCGCGTCCCGCCAGATGCTGTTCGCTGTTGTACCATTTAACATGGTTGCGCTTGTTCACTCTCCTGGATTTCTCTGTGCCCATGACGTCTATATCTGATATTGTCGTGTCATTCTCCGAGGTACCAGCACGTGGTGTGACGGTATATGTACTTTCTGAATCTAGACTGTCCACGGCAGAGTGCAGTAGCTGCGACAAGGTCCCTCCGTTGACTGGACTTGTCAGCTGGATGTCGTCTGCGGTTGAGAAGGCAGTCGATGATGTGGATTGGACTTGTCTCGAATTGCGCCATTTCTTCGCACGTCTGACGTTGAGTCTATTCGCCATCAAATCTGCTTGTGTGCGATGTTCGGCGCCCCCAGAAACATGTCCCATGTCAGTTCCATGATGAGCACGGAAACTATCTAGATCGTGGATTGCCCCAAGCCATTCCGGTGAGGTTGATGCGTCGAAGTCCTCGCTCTCGTTCGCCGATACTTTTCGGCGGCCAAGAAGAGAGTCTGTCACTGCAGATAGATGAATCTTCCACCAAGACTGCAGAGAGGTTTTGCGGTTCTCACGTTTCGCCTCAAATCGTTGGTTCTCAGTCAGTACATTAGCTGGCAAGCCGCCGAGCTCCAGTGCATTGTCGTCGTCCTTGGGATGCTCCATCAGTCAAGACCTCCAGCTGCACGGATCAGAGAACATGATATGGAATGAAAATACAGGACCTGCGTTGAATTTCGATTTCACCCTGTACGCAGGAGTCGCAGTTCATGGAGCCACAGCAGGCGAGATATTGTCGAAGCCACAAGATGTTCCAAGCAGTTGTTTAGCAGACAAAAAAAAAAAAAAAAAAAAAAACTCGAACAAGCAAGATCTGATCCCCGACTGGAGATTGAGAATAATGATGCAGCAAAGAAGAGCTTGGCCGGTCCCGCCATGTTTGGACGCAAACTGGACCTAAGCTGGTTCCTTCCCAACGCGAGCGGCGGCGATGCATTTCGCTGTTGTTATTTCGCTCCTTCACACGGTGGCCGTTGCATTGTTGCAGAAAGTCGTCAAGAACGCCAGAAAGCACTTTGCACGGAGAAGGGTTCTTATTCTAGCAAAAGTCGGCGTCAATTGAAGACCGGATCTGACGAGCTAGGAACTGGGCGAGCAACCAGTACTGCAACAGCCACATGAGCTCCGGTGCAGGCCTGCCTTTGCGCCAGTCGAAAAACATTCCATCTGATGCACTAGCTTTGCATCGTTTGGTCCGGTAAAAGATGTGGGCTGCAAAGGGATGAAGCGAGAGGATAGGACGTAGGAAGGGCGAAGGATCGTCGAGCCACGATTTCCTTGTTTTGGTCATGCTGCAGGGAGTGAGGGTGCAACCCGATGCGACACAATGTACTTGTTGATTAATTGCTGCTGGCCTCGTGTCTTATGTTGAAACTCGGTAAGGGTGCTTTTTTTTTTTTTTTTTTTTTTTGACGAATGCTACTGTATGGTTGGAGTTGCTGTACGCCCACTCATGAATATTTATTGTAGTCCGTATGTGTCCATAGTATACAAGCTACCTAAGGTACCTAGGTACCTAATCTAGGTACCCCTTCCGTCTATGGTCGACAAAGCACCTCGCAGGTTATTGGCCAAAACCTACCCCCCTCTGTGTCTTAGCATAACCCTAAAGATAACCTTTGATTGGATAATTCTGACCCCATCTCTTTGGCGGCATCTTAGCCGTCGAGTGGCTTGGCGCAGACTAGCAAGACCTTAAATTCGACTTATCCTAATTGTATCGCAGGCCTCACAACAGGCTAGGCTGCAATTCGGGCCTACAATAGTACATGTTTATTTAATAGAACTATAGCTTAATCAGGAAGCAAAGGCGCAACAGGCGTGAGACTTGCAATGCACCTAGCTATCTACCTACTAAGTAGGTAGTATGTACCTCTATGTCGGACCATTGCCAGTACTTCTCTCAACAGGTCACAGCTGAAAAGTCCATTCAGGGGCTGGGGAAGTCTTGGGCCTGCATGGGGTTTGTGTGGGGCGGCTGCCTGCCAGCTGCCTAGGTAGGTACTTGGCACCTGCCAGGTACAAGACGGTCGCTAATTTAGGGTTTAGGGTGACCCCGCGTGCCTGGCTGCCTGCGGGACACGGGAGTAGTGGATCAGGGACGGCAGCAATAATCAATAATGGAACAGTCAGTCATGTCATGTCATGTCGATCTACAGACTGCCCGGGTGGGTGGCCAGCCCGAGTAAAAGCCCTTGGTCCTTAGCCCCAGCCGGGCCGGCTTGCGATGACTCCTAGATCCATCCCGATCCATCCTATAGGCATGCAACTGGTTTGCTGTTTGCTGCCCGCCACGCTCCCTCCAATCCTTTCCTCCTCTTTCATTTTAAGCACGCCTGTCCGCTTGCTGTGCCTGTCTATGTGACGTCTTCGAACTCAGAAGCCTTCACTTGCACGAGCGAATACGTCAATACTCCAGCACCGACGCTTTCGGAACGACCGATAACAACAAGGCTCGTGAACTGCTCCCTGCTCGCCTGTTTCCCAGTGACCTCTGCTTGTCAAAATCGATCCGATGAAGCGCGAGACTAGTATGCCCGGGCTGTGCCTGTCCCGGCGGGTTTCATTGGCCATAGGCGCAGCAATGATTATCGTCATTTTTTTTGGTCTTCGTCATCAAGACATACATTATGGTAGAGGAGTAACCGGCCAGCGCTACTATGACCGACACGACAACTTGCAGGACATCTTCAACGCGACGCTTGGTGTAGGCCTCCTCCCTTCTCTTCATTCCTTTACCTTGACCCTCTGTTGTATCTGTGTCTGTGTCTGTATATGTTTACATTCAACGGGATGTTCCCACTTGCTTTCTGAGTTCACACCAAGGGACATCCATCAACCCAGTCGAGCGAGGCCTTTGGTCGTGCACGTACTGACCATTGACAGTTCGAGGATATTTTGGTCGTTGGCCTGCCGTCGCGGACGGATCGCCGCGATGGCATGACACTTGCTGCTGCCCTCTCCGAGATCAAAATCAAGTTTGTCGATGGAGTAAAGGGCGAGGATGTCAACGAGAAGGCAGTTCCAATGCCCGAAAGTCGTCAGCACCTCCAAGGCGCAAGTCTTGGTTCATGGCGTGGTCACATCAACGCAATTCAGGAGTAGGTCCTTGCGTGGTGGAATGATGATCTCTTCCTCTTCTCCGGTCATGGAATGAATGCCACACAACTCTTCAGCACAAGTTCTAACCGTGTTTCTATTCTGCAGGGTCGTTCGAAGAAATCTATCGTCCGCGCTGATTATGGAGGACGATGTCGATTGGGACATCAGAATCCGGGAGCAGCTACACGACTTCGCCATGTCAACTCGCGCACTCACCCAGCCGCTCCTCGGCCAAACAGACAAATACGCTGACCCGACCTACCCCCAGCCCAAGGAGGGCTCGCCAGAGAAGCTGTCTGACATCAACTTTTATCAACTGCCCGCAACCGTCAAGCCGTCCCTCACGCCATACGGAGATAGCTGGGACGCCCTATGGCTCGGCCACTGCGGCATGAGCTTTCCCTTTGATGACAGCACACGTCTGCCAAAAGGTCGGGTGACCAAGGAGAATGATGTGACGGTTCCATACAAGAAGGATCTGTGGTCAATCAACAGGCCATTCCGCCTGTTGGAAGATTATCCCGAGCACACACGCGTCGTCCATCATGCGCAAGAAGGTATCTGCTGTCTTACCTACGCGGTCAGCCAACGCGGCGCTCGCAAGATGCTTCGCGAGCTCGCTCTCAAACCTGCAACTGATGCTTTCGACATTCTACTGCGGTTCTACTGCGAGGGCGCCCAGGGACGTACCAAGCAAGAATGCCTCGCTGTGAACCCATCTCTGTTTTCGCATTATCGACCTGTTGGGCCAATCGGGTCATCTAGTGACATTGGCTCGCACGGTGACGGCTACCGACAGACTGCTTCGACTGACATGATTCGATTCAGTACACGCCTCAACGCCGAAGTAATTCTCAACGGGTCGACTGACTATATCGACCAGTTTCCTGCGCCTTAGACTTTTTAATGACGGGTAGTCCTTTTTGAAAAGATTCGGCGCATCAAATTAGTGTCGTCTAAGCCGAGGATGTTTCTTCTTGTTTCTCTTCCTCTTCCTCTTTCTCTTCTTTTATTTTTATTTATTTTTATTTTTCATCGGACACCGCCTTATAGCATGCGACTGTGCAACGATAATGTTCGGGGCTCTGGAGTTGTGGGCATGAATTGATGGGGCTCTCATTTGGTCGTCGGGTCATGGGATTCATTAGTATTCGAGGAAACAGGATATTTGTACCAAACATTTTCTTGTGCGTTGACTTCCTTCACTATCTAAATTGACTCGTTTATCTCTGCGAATAAAATAATGATTATAGTTTGCTCTCACACATTTTAGATTATGGGGCGCGATTGTGATTTCCATTGTGATCATAGTCTACACTATTTCCCATCTACATACAGGTATTGGTTGGAGAGTGACAGACCGCATCTCCGCAGACATTCTAGTCATTCCCATCTTCTACCTCTAATTTGTTTTTTTCTCCCTCCCAAGACCACCTGCTGCTGACTTGTACGGCGCAGCATCACTTTTGCAATTTCGAAGCACGATTGCGACGTTGAATTCCTTACATGAGGGTCTCCCGCCAGCTGCCACGATTAGAAGTCCGTCAATGGCTGGGAGTGTGTGATGGCAGTAATTTTTACGCGGCTAGATTGCATATCAATCAATCTGTTGTAATTGGCCATTTGCAAATTCTAGACCTACAAAGGCGATACTTACTTGGTACATCTCTCAACTGTTGCGGTCCTCGGAGAGGCCAATGAGGTCTTGCAAGATAAATGGGTCCCGATCATCTCCTCCGTACGTGCCATCAAAAGAAGCGGGGCTTGGGGTATTGTCTGTCTTTCCCTATGGAATGTGGGCCCTACTTGAAGCGATGTGAAACGGGGATATGGTCGGAATTACTCCCGACCCACCGCCGCAGGCACCTAACGGTAATTGGACAGTCCTGTCGGAGAACAATAGGCCTGCAGCCCGTCCAACTGCCACATCGCACCAATCGAACGGAGCCGCTTATCGGTACTTGGATTCCACGCTGATTTACATTCACGTCAAGAGTCCAAGTACTTTACGCTTTGAGATTTCAGGCATAGAGCTAGGAGGACATGACTGGTCAAGCGGGGTGAAGAAATCATGAGACTACCTCGGTCCGCGCTGAAGTCGTATGAATCGAGCTGGCCGGTTTAATATCTCCTTACCGGCCGTTCAAAGGACATGGGGGGGGCGCCACCCTGGCGAAAATTGTGACGGGTTCGCGGGTAGCGATGTAACCGTCCTTATCTCCTTGGGGAAACAGCCAATGACATACTTGGAATTGCTTCAGCTGCTAATCTGTGTCAGGCGTAGCGTAGGCGCGCAACCAACAAGGTCTTTTCTCATCCTGTGTGTCTGTCATCCCGCCGTCATGAAACTGCTCTGTGGATGCCCAGACAATGCCCCAATTGTTTGCTTTCTTATTGAGGGTCCCTTGCATGTCCGGTCTTGACGGTAAAAAAAAAAAAAGAAAAAAAGAAAAAAAAAACGCAGAAATGGTTTAGGCGGTGATGAGGCTTTCCTCCCAGCACAAAACCCCTGCGCTGCGTAAACTCTGCACCCTGTCTCGCGTAAGGACCTTGGACACATAAGGTCCATATCCGGTCCGCGATGAGAGTTCGAACAGTAACCTGGTCGTCCCTTTTGCCGTGGCGCATTTCCCCTCGTCACTTCTGCTTGATGGTTTTCCTTACGGCGCTGTGGCTCTTTGTCGGCGCCGTCATGTACTCCCCGCCACTGTCTTTGAAGACGAGCCCGTTCACTAACCGTCAATCTCGGCTTGTTGTGAAGCCGGTGAAGCCTCTCCCTGAAAGAGTATCATGTTATGGTCCGCGAGGGAAATTGTTATCGAACAGTCCTGACGACGAGCTACAATATGGTCACTTAGCTAATACCTGTAAGATGCATCTCTCCTTTCTACCGAGAGGCTGCCCACCCGGCACAGTTTTATACGCCCTTTGTTCACCGAAAATTGGTTTCCTTTGTTTGTTTTCTTTTTACTCTCGGCTTATTCATAATAGCATACCCGGTTCCATTTATCGGATCTCATCGCGAACTCGGTGCTGCGCAGACGTGGATGACAGCGGATGGACGATATGGCCCGTACGGATTCGCAGAGGATACAGACCAGAATAATCGGTCCAGGGTGGATTGGGATGGACTGAACTGGGGTCAGCTTCAGAATGACTGTTTTGAGCGCAACAGATTCAGGTTTCCCAACTCAACGGGGACAGTGACGACGGAAGCGCGCTTGACCTGGAGAAACGAGACTAATCTTGACCCTACGCCGGATCCCCTTTCTGTCAATGCCACGCGACGGACGGCCTTGCTTATCCGAGCCTGGGCAAATTACGCATACAAGCCAGAGGACATGTGGAACATTCGGTCTTTGATCGTCGAGACGGCGCTCCGTACCGGTGGCGAATACCACGTGGTTCTATTCGTGCACATCCAAGAGAAGGATAAGAACATCTTCCAGTCCAAGAAGAACTACGACGCTGCCTTCGAGGCAGCCAACATTCCGCCAGAGCTGCAGTCCATTGCGATTTTGTGGGATGACAATCTACTTGAATCGTGGTACGACAAGATTCAAGAACACGAGTAAGCAAAAAGTGCAACTTTTGTGTATCGCATCCAAAAGAAATCTTTTCGGGGTAGGGGACAAAGGAAGGAAGGGAGAAAAGATTTCCCGTTTTTTTTTTTTTTTTTTTTATCTTAACCCTTTTTTGCTCCGAGCTTAAAATGAATATAGGACCATTTTTCAGGTGAACCAACCTGCACAGCTTTTCGCGCTCTATTACCCGGAGTTCGAACACTATTGGCAAATCGAAATGGACCAGCGGTTCCTGGGCGACGCGGGACAATATCTCGACGCCGTCTCTCGCTTTGCGCGCAACGAGCCGCGCAAGCAGGCACTCGAGCGCTCGACGTTTGCCTTCCACGACGACATCTACGGCACGTACCGGGAGCTGACGGCGCGGGTGGACGCGGCCAACAAGGGCAGATCGAGAGCCTGGGGACCGGTCAAGATCCCCGACCTGAGGCCCGTCGGGCCAGAGCCGCCGGTGCCCATATGGTTGGACGACGCGTTCGCCTGGGGCGTCGGCGAGGAGGCGGACGTGGTGGTGACGAGCTTCTGCGCCGACGTGCTGCAGACGACGTGGTGGACGTTCCACGACTGGATCCAGGGCTTCAGGAAGGGCACGCGCACGCCGCGCTGGTTCTGCCCGCCGGCCGTCATGCGCGCCAGCCGGACGCTGCTGCTGGCGATCCATCAGGCCCAGCACGACGACGGGCTCGGCGTGCCGGGCGAGGCGACGCTGCCTTCGTTCGCGCTCTGGCACGGCCTCAAGCTGAGCTACCCGCCGCAGCCGGCCTACATGCGGCCGCACGAGGCGCACTTCTTCGACTGGCGCGACGACTGGACGCGCGACCCGGCCGGCTGGCTGGAGTCGACGGTGACGCCGTGGTTCGGCAACGCGACCGACAGCTCGCCCGACGGTCTGTCGCACGGCAACCCGCAGAGCTGGGCAGACATGGGCATGTCGTACTGGTGGACGTCGGACTACCCGCGGCGCATATTCGACGTGTGGCTTTCTGCCGACGCGGACGAGCAGAGCGTGCCCGGTGTCTTGGCCGTGCATGGGGGGCAGGTGTATGCGCCCAACGTGGTGTTGCACCCTGTTAAATCGTGATGGGACTTTGGGGGGGGGGCTCTGCCTTGGTGTTGATGGTAATGGGTGAATGACCGTTTCAGCGCTCTTATGACTCCCTGTTTGCGGCGTTATAGTATGGAACATATCAAAGACCGTCTCTCCCTCTCAAGGCTCTTTTTTCTTTTTCTTCCTTTGGCTCGTCGCATAGCGGCCTGTCAACGTGTCAGACTATCTCGCAGCACGGCGTCAACCACGGTACATACCTTGCAACAGTCTGATGTCAACAAGTACCATCCGACAACATTCTTTTTTGAGTATGAAGAGAAGAAGAGGCGGGATGGGTAGAAACGGCATCTAGGCTTATGCGTCTTTAATATCCAATTTTAGTGAATAACGATACTGCCCCATCCTTCGTCCAGTAATACTTTGCAGGCCGGCCCGTGAACCATGCCCGACATGGGCTAGGAGACCACAGGCTAATTATGAAGCATAAGGATTAGAGTTATCCATGACGGCATTTTTTCGCCAACACTATGGCCTAGTCACTCCGCGAATGGAGTGGTTGACTTTGGCGTGTCGTGTCCAATTACGCCTCTATCACAGGGTAAATTAGTATGTAAAAAAAGGTCCCTGCTAGCCAGTACATCCATCTTCCATGCCCATTGGGTTCCCTGTCCATCTCTGCAGGCAGTTGGTTGTGTCGCACGCGGCGTCGGGAAGTCACGGACGCTTGCGCAAGCGCACATGCCGAAACTAGTGCCCCGTTGGGAAAGGCCGTCGACGTCGGGGCTGAGCTTGAACTGGCTTTGTCGGTTGCATGGAAACCGTGTGTGTGCTGGTTGGGCGCCAGACGGATCGGCAATGGGAATGGAAATGGGCTTCGATGAAGTTGGCTCGTCGATTTGATGCTCTGTCTGTGCTGACTGGACGATTGCCTGGCACCTGCGAGCGTTCTCCGACGGGCCGTCAGCTATACCGTCCAGACCCGTCATGGGCTCCCGGGGTTCCGCTACTGGAGCTCCTGAGGCTCCTGGGGCTCCTGGGGCTAGTTATACGCAGGCTGGCTTGGAATTCGTCCAATCCAAGTGGCTTGTCCCTGTCTGCCGCGGTCCCTGGCGAGCTCCGCCGAACCGGTGGGTTTGATGTCCAACAAGACGCTGTTATGTAAAAAGCAACTAGCAATGGTAATCCCAGACTCGGTACGTTGGTACGGTAGCTAAGACTACTTCGTCACTTTCGCCCGATGCTGTCTCAGACAATGTAAGTAGTGTACGGACTACACAGCGTGGCTACTCCGTAGCCCCCGGCATGAATAAAGTTCCCTTGTACCCCGTCCTCCTCGAACTGGCCTGTCTTTCTTGTCTCCAACCATTTTCTTCTCATGTATCTCTTCCGCCTTCTTTACCCGATCATACCGGCTTTCCCTTCCTCATCGCCTGCCCCCTCCTCCTCCTCCCCCAACGACCCTTCCAGACGATGTGAAGATATTTTCTCCCCCCAAAGCGACCCGGAACTAGCGCGCCATGGGCTCCCCCAAGTACACCCTTAGGAACAGCTCGACCGACAAGTCCATCAGCTCCCCCCGCCTCGCCGGGCAGGCTCGGAGCTTCACCTACGAGCGCTTGCACAAGGGCCGCCAGCTGCGGAAGCTGCTGGGCGCGTGCCTGACGCGATGGTTCGTGACGCTGCTGCTGTGCGCCTCCATATACTCGGTGCTCTGGCAGTACTCGAGCCGGACGGCCATGGTGACGTCCAAGAAGAAGGAGTTCAACGCGCTTATCGTCGGCCTGTCCATCGTGCTCAGTCTGAACCTTGCGAGCGCGCTGAAGCACATGGTTGCCACGCTGCGGTGGTGGGTGTTGAGCTTGAAAGAGTGGAAGCCGCGTGAGGTGAGTTTCTTTTCTTTATTTCCTTTTTTTCATGTGTGCGTGTGCGTGCGTGCGTGCGTGTGTGTGTGTGTGTGTGTGTGTGGCTTCCAGTGACATATGTGTGGTAAAAATCGGAGACAACATAGGCTGAATGTCGCAGGTTGATTTGGTACTCCAAAGTGACAACCTCAGTCGCATGATACGGCTCATGTATGTTTCGAGACGTTTCTCGCTTCGGGCCTATGTCATGGTGTGGATAGCAATCAATGTGGTGCGTTGATACAGAGAGGCCTCCCCCTTCTTCGCGTAGTTACCGGCTGCTTTGACGGGAAGAAACAATGGCATGTTGACATGGCATGCGATGTAGGCTGCGCAGATTGGCCTTGCCACAATCGGCCTCACGTACAACGTCAATGGCGCCGACAAGATTGTGCCCACCGTGCCGGGCGTCGTGTCGATCCCGGATCTGTCCACGCTTCAGACGACGAAGCTTTCGTCGTCGAATGGCACTTCTGACAGCCAGACGCAGAACGCACTGCGGTATACTGCCAACATGTGAGTGTACATTTGCTGCACATGGACAACGTCTCCGCGAATCTTCCTCCTCTCCCCAACCCCCTTCCCTTTTCAAAGCCCATGGTAACGTGCTGAGTCTTATGCCATCTCAGCTATGGAATGGTAGGCTTGGCAGCCGGCATCAGTTCCTACAACTTCGTCGTTCCCAAGCCAGGCACCCTCTTCAACCCAGACAACCCCCCCATCTTCTGCCAAGACACTACCTGCGTCTCGTGGTTCTACGAGGCCACTCCTCCCAACGCATCCTACTATCTCATGGCCGCCTCCAACCGCTCCGTCGCCACCCACTCGACCTGCCAGTCCTGGAAAGTCACCAAGGGTGGCAGCGGCAACACCGACACCATCACCATCGCCGACGAGAAGAACACGACCGTCTTAATTCCCATCAAGAATGGACCCTCACAAACTACCTTCATTGTCGACCCTCACAACGACCAGCACACCGGCTGGAGCATCGTCAAGGCATTCGAAGCGTCCACCGTGGATCCCTGGTTCTACAGGTGCAACGTCAGCATCTCGCCAGTCCAAAATGCCGTTATCCCGGAGCACCATCTCGGTGACAACGTCAAGCTCATGGCTCCTGCGGCGATAGCCCTCCAGGGCTACGGCTCATCCGGCCTGGGCACCAACGTCTCCGACAGAATACAGTTCCAGAGCTACCCGGCCGAGATGTTCACCGGCTCACGATATAACGGCAACGTCTCCCTCATGGGCTACCAGACTAGCTCCTTTGCCGCCGGTGTCATTCTCGCCACCGCCCAGTCCAACTCGAATGTCAATGCAACGGGCCAGTTGCCTCTCAAGGGCATCACGCTCGACGTCATGAATTGGTCCTATGTGCACGTTATACTGGGCCTCATCATGAGCTTACAACTCGTATTTGCCCTCATTTCCATTGTGTTGTCGAACATGGTCATGGTCCGCGACCACAGCCACCTTGGTGAAACGGCCTTGTTTAAATCTGTTCTTTCTGACTTGAGTTATCGGGCTGTCATGTGTAATGAGAGGGAGCTGGCATCCTTATTTCCTGAGTCCACGACAATGAGGTATGTGCCTGATGCGAATGGGGTGTATTACCTGCGTGTTACGACTTGAGCCTTGAGCCAGCCAGCCAGTCATCTTATTAGGGGAAGGGGGGTTCAAAGAACGAAAAAGCAAAAAAAAAAAAAAAACTGTATTCTGCATTTCGAGCGGCATCTAGCGTGGTACTTTGTTTAGACTGAAAATGGGGCACGAATCCATGTAGACAAGATGGACTAGACTTAAAACTAACCTAGTTTATGGGGCATCTATCCTGCTTCAGAACACCTTCAACCCTGCAAACCACAGCACCAGTAACTTTACTCAGCAAACTTGTCGCCCAGGACCATGCGGCAGCTGCTGAGCGTGTCGAAACATGTATCCTTTCACGTCGTGCTGACGCAAGGCTGGCGTCCCAGGAGGAAGTATTTGTGGACAAGATAACACTCTAGTGGTCCATCGTCGACTAGTTTCGAGAGAAGCGAAGCTCGTGCCTGTGTTGATGCGCAAGGGGTCGTGCATGCGGCGGCGTCTCTTGATTGTCACGTCTGAAGGTCGCGAACTGGCCGCCCGTCAATCTACTTGGTCGATGACAGATTCTTATTCGAGCATAAGCTGCATGTTATCAACTGCCGACAGCTGCAATGTGGAGTTGGTGGTGCGCAGCTCTAACTGAGCCACGGCAGACAATGCAACATGACGAGGTGTTGACAGAAAGTCCCAGCGCCCAGCGCGCTGTGCTTACTGTGCTGATGGTCGGGTTAAATTGTCGCCAGCGTATGCGAGCTACGTCGTCGTCAACTTGTGGCTGGGCGGGGCGTGGTTGCGAGACTGACCAATGGTTGCGGGACAGCGGCCCCCAACACAAGCTCAACTTGCGATGACCTCATCGAGCGCTCATCGAGCCCTCCTTGAGCTCTTGTCCTCTTTCTCATCTCCCATCTCCCGCGTGCCGCTAGGCCCCCTCCATGTCGATACAAGATACGTGGCACGGCGTCATCTGCTGATTTGCCTGGGCTGCGCAGCGCCGTTTGCCAAGTCCCTGCACTTTACTGTCTGTTCCATCCATCGTCATTCCTTGGCCAGTGCCAGGGGCCATTGCGTGTTGTGTCTTGGGATATTGAGCCAAGAATCAGGATTGGGGGCGCGAAAGCCTGATCGATCATGTGGGCGATCATGAATTCTTCTGAACTTATCACTCGGGTTCTGATGGTCCAAGTGCGTCACAGCCCGGGAAAGTGAGTTGCCTGGATTTCCTAGATAAAGGCTGTGAATCCCGCTGCATTCGTTGTAGATATCTGCCAACGCAGCACACGTACTTTTTCGCTTACTCTGTTTGATCGGCACATCGCTAAAGTCTTCACTCATCCTGTCTACTTAACCAAGTTGCCTCTTTACGCCTGGTTTCCTGCGAGCAAGGTATTCCCCATCAGCGCAATGGCTCTAGACCGCCTAGTAAGCATGATTCTGCGAGCAGCAGAGCTTGTCTTTGCTGCAATCGTGGCCGGTGTGACTGGACAGTACATCCACAGAACCGACGCGAGCGCCTGGGACCTGGGCAGATTTATCTATACGGTGACGGTCGCCGGCATAGCCATATTCCTGGCATTGATATGGCTGTTTCCCTTTTCCGGAACATTCATTCACTGGCCGGTGGACATTCTCGTCAGCATCCTCTGGTGGGTTGCCTTTGGCCTGCTCGCCAATGTAAGTGGTTATTGCCATTTTCTTATGCCTTGTCCTGTCTCGGGCTCCATGTCGTATCACTTCGGACATGACCCTCGAACGTAGACGTGGTCTGGTTCTAACACATCTTGTGACAGCTACTTGGGTCGTCGTGCGGTCCCATTTTCAACTGGGACAACGTGTCTCCTCGCGGAGACCAATGCGGCAAGTTCAAAGCTGCGCTGGCATTCTCTTTCCTTTCCGCTGTTCTCTGGCTGGTGTCTGCATTAATCGGCATCTTCTGGGTTCGAAGTCGCGACCGCCGCGTCGCCACGGCTGATGTCCACCACCGACGCCGTTGGTACCGACGCAGCCGTGTCTAAGACAAGCTTTCTACAACAAGGGAAACCCCTTTAAAAAGACTGATCCACTTCGATCCATGCCACGTGTTGCTATCTTGGTTTTTGGTGGTTCCGGTGCGATAATGATGATGATGCCCCTAATATCGATATTATTCACCAGTCACTTGTTTTTGTGAATTTGATGGCCAAGACTTCTCTGTGTGGAATGTTAGGTTGGCCTTGCGATACCCCCGCGACTGGACAGGGTTGGTTTGTGATGATGGATTGTACCTACAACTACATAACGCCGTAATCTAGCCCGTGGCTTGCAGAACTGACACATGACTTCTCATTTTTTAATGCTGTGCTGTCTCTATACTATTATTTGAGCCAATAGCTGATGAAAAGCGGACGGGTCCCATTGGGAGGCGCTTTTGTTCATGCTCGGGATCAGTCACCTCTGTGCCTTGTTGTGCTGCAGACCGCGTCATCGGGCATTGGGGTAGTGCAAACGCGACCAGCAGGCCGGTATGTGGCTCGTCCTTCGTGAGGAGAAATGATGGTTTTCCTCGTAATCAAGACGTCGCTGGGTTCCACCAGCCGGCTACAACAGGATTTGCTGCTCAGAGTGTTGGAATGGAAGCGACAGATCGGGGGATCGAGATTTGAGAGAGAGGCAAGGGGCGGGCAAGAGGCGGGCAAGAGGCGGGCCACAAATTGTTCCAAGGCAAGATGTTTGCTGATCTGTTTCCCATCAGCCGCAAAACCACTCAAGCCAACGGCTGACTACAAACCAACAAAGCTTGCAAGTCCAGCCACATGGCGCAGGTATGATGCAATCCGGCCTACGTGCTCGGTCGAACCCCGGATTCCTGCTTGATCCGCCACCACACCGCAGCCACAGCCACAATCAGTCTTGAGTGTGATTCGTCGGCCAGACAGCCCTTTTCGATTTCAGACATCGTGTTACCATGCCAGCATATTTACAGACGTATCACCAGTTAACATTATCATTTGGAAGCCCACAAGACCCCCCACCAGCAACGAGGAACCAAGCACCGGACGGTCAAATTTGTATGGAGGGCCTGCCAAGAGCAATGGGTTGCGGGAGTCGTCATGAATTCGTCCCCCCCAACGTGCCAAGCTTTTCGCCCGGCGGAGACAATTCTCCGGTTGGACCATGAGCTTGTTTGATGGAAACGCGGGTTGCAGCGTCCGAGCTGTTCAACGTCACAAGAGGGCCGTTATGACGCCCACCATCCCACTTGCCTCTTGTCCTCCACTTTTATTATCCAAGTAATAGGTTTGGCTGATGGCGCATGGAGAGCACGGACAGGTGCCGGCCAATGGGTTCACACGAACAATCCGATCCGAGATGAAAAAACACACGTAAGTCTTGCTTCACTTCAGCCATGTGTTGAACCCCACTGACCAGAACAAGAAAGCTGGTGAAGCAGGGTTGGTTTTCCCTTGATTTGGGGTTCCTATGACGAAAGACACCTTCCAGAAATATCCGGCTTTTTTTTTTGGTCACACGTCGGCTGTTCCTGCTGATTACATCATTCCTAGATCACCGCCGGCCAGTATCCTGAATTCCTTGGCAACAAGTCGTCCTTCACTTTCTATATAAACCTCGAATGCTGGCCTACACAACCTCTTGTTTTTCTCTCGACTATATTCAAACTTAATGTCACAAAACACCACTACAACGTTTTTGATACCCAACTGCACCTCATTCCAAAGCTAAATTCAAATCATATTGACCTAAGCAATCACAGTCGACATCAGCCCAACATGTCTTCTATCGTAAACAAGGTTAAGGATGCTTTGCACTCCGACAAGGACAAGACTGGAACCCACACTACCACTACCACCACTACACATTCATCTTCCACTGAGCCTCGCGCCGATGCTACGCACAGCACTGCTACCGGCACCGGCATTGGTGCTCGTGATACCTCATACACCGGCAACGAAAACTACACCGTTGGCGGCACTGGTGTCAACCGAGGGACTGACGGTCCGGCCTCCAGGACTGATGGACCTCACAGCTCCAACTTGGCCAACAAGGCTGATCCCCGTGTCGACTCTGACCGAGATCACAGCCGTAACATGGGCGCCAACCCTCAGGGCAGTGCCACTACCACCTCAGGCACACACAGCACTCGCAACACCACTGGTAGCGGCCTGACCGGTACACATCACACTACTACCACTGGTCCAGGTGTGATCGGCGGCGGCAACATTGCTGGCGATGCCGGCCGAACTGGTCCTGCCACTCGCACTGATGGCCCTCACGAGTCTAATCTAGCTAACAAGGCTGATCCTCGTGTCGATTCCGACCGTGATCACAGCCGTAACATGGGCGCCAACCCTCATGGCACCGCTACTACTGGCACACACGGAACCACTGGTACTTCTACCTTTGGCAACACCGGTATTGCTACCAGTACCGATGCGAACCGTGGCACTGGCGGTCCTGCCACCCGTACCGACGGTCCTCACAGCTCCAACCTGGCCAACAAGGCTGACCCCCGTGTCGACTCTGATCGTGATCACAGTCGTAACATGGGCGCCAACCCTCAGGGCACTGCTACTACTGGCACATATAAGTCTCCCTATGGTGGTAGCACAACTGGTACCCATGGCACCACCGGTACCGGCGTGACTGGGACCCACGGCCATACTGGAACGCACACTGGTACTCATGGAACCCACGATCCCCTCGCCTCCCACGGCGCTTCTGGACCCGGCCCAGCAGCCAACACCGCTGGCCCCCACAAGTCCGACATGTTGAACAAAATGGATCCTCGTGTCGATAGCGATCTCGATGGCAGCAAGACTGTCGGCGGCGACAAGACGTATGCTCAATCTTAACTAAAGAGTGGGTACTGCTCACACTCTTTGTCGCTATACCGCGGCAGCCAGCTGAGAGAGGGGAAACAGTAATGACTAATGAATGTATTGCAGAGCAATGGAGCATAGAGATCCTACAGACGCGGCACAGGTTCCTCCCTCTGTAATGCAGAAACACATTGGGAAGCCGACCATTGAGCATAATGATCACACGCACGATCGGGAGCGTCGACACAGTGTTTCGCATCAGGAACATCACATTGGAAGGCACTAGGATGGGATGAAAGATATTTGGTAACGATCTCATGTGTAATCTTAACCCGTTCATGGGTAATTGAGTTATAGCGTATTCTGTGAAGTCAAGACTGCTGTGACTGTTGCAGCTCGAGATAATTGTGGCAGGTGACAATTAAGTACTTTTTAATAAGAACTTGTCTCACTCTGCGGCGTCATCAGACAATGTAACGAGTTACCTGCCAATCTCTATACAAGAATGTTTTGCGCTCATTAGTAGACATTAGTTAACCTTTTTTTTTTTTGCCTGTGAACCAAGCAAAAAAAAAAAAAAAACGCAAATCAAGACATTGGTATCGTCTGTAATAAGAATTCCCAAGCGGCCTTCATCCAAGCCCCACCTCAACTACCCTACACACTGACGACACCCCACCCCCCCCCCCAACCCAAACGACCTTCTTTCCTGGTGAACTAAATAAACCATCAGGCATCCATCTTCCCCAAGGTCAATCGCAACATCGACGCTTCCTCCCCGCCAGCATGCCTCCTCCACGATGAGCAGCACACTATCGCAGACCCTCTGGACCGCTCGCATCCCCCTGCACATCACACACGACTCCTCACCCGCCACCCCCTTCATCACCAGCGTCCCACGCTTCAGCTACCTGGCCCTCCTGCTCCCTCGCCTAACAGCCTTCTTCAACGCACCGTGCTCAAGCTTCCACTTCGAAGACGTCCAGCTGCGCAACCTCCCAGTCGGCCTCCTCTCGGACCTGTACCAGCCGTCGCCGCCCTTCCGGCTGACCGTCGGCGACGGCGTCGGATGGGATATTGGCGACACGTTCCTGAACTGCGCCAAGGAGGCCGACTATGTGCGAAACGGCAACGCCAACCAGATCATGAAGATGTCCAAGGAGCACACCACCCAGCTCTGGCACTCCGTCGTGGACAACGACCACGCCGCGTTCGCCAAGGTCAACGCCCGCCTGCTGGATGCTCCGGCCGCGCTCAAGCATGTCCCTCTGAGGGTGTACGTCCCTGCTTCGGCTGCAGACGAGGGCGCCGCGGGCTCGTTCAAGGTCGTCCAGGCCCTGGTGCCGGCTGCGGCGCCGGACCGGAGGCCCAAGTTGTTGGGGCAGGCGCTCAGGGAGCTTATGCCCCGGCTATTCCCTAGTTCGAGGGATCCTGTGCTGGCGGGCGTGGTGATGCATGGCGCGGCCGTGCCTTTTGCCGCGCCGCTGGCCGAGTTGATGCGGGAGGCGGCGTATCCTGATGGGTGGCTTTGTCTGGTGGTGACTGTTTAGAGAGCTGGGGGACTGTTGAGGACGTTGTTCTTGGGGTTGGTTTTTGTACTGTTTCCCTTGAAGGGGGGAGGGGCTTTATGCGATTTTGTTATTCCTCTGGCCTTTATGGATGGAGATATCGTGGGAGTTCATTATGCGACGGTAAACGCGATGGATGAAAGTTGAAAGTTTTACGTAGCTTTGAGGAAGTCAAACTGTACGGTTCCTAGATCATGTGGTGTAGGCAAGCATGGCACTGCGAATGGCAGCCAACTTTGGGGAAAGGCGCATATCCTCCTCAAATGAGATGATTTGATTTCAGCTACGCCTATATGAAGGGTCAAGGCGCCTTCTCAATGTCCAGAATGCAGTCTCTATCGAGGCAAACACAGAGTTGAAAACGACGCCATGCTGTATTTCCACTGGGACTTGAGTCATCGCAACCTGCCAGTTGAAGGCGTTGGATGCTCCTCCTGCGGAACTTGGGCCTGCCCGATGACACAAACGTATGCTTCACGCCATGGCTCATCGCCGCATGTGGACAATAGACTGGCACCCGGACTCCCTACGCCGCGTGGAATGGCCGCCATATCCCACTGGGAGACGGAGTGCAAGGCCGCTGGAAGGAACATTAGAGAACGCAAGTGCCGCCACGTAGTATGGGCTGAGCACCATGTTTGTCCGCGTCGGCTCAGAGGAAGCCTTCAGCAAGATGGAACCTTGTCCTTGGCGTCCGAACAAGCGCGGTTCCGGAGAAATTTCTCTGGGACTTGGACTGAGTGGAGTTTTTTCTTAAGCAGAATACTCGCTGTCTCGTCATGCGGCTGACGGCCAAGGACAATGTTCAATATCTACGTAACCAGCTTTGTGCACGCATGTGGCTATCGCTGTGGCATGGAACTCTCTACCCGTTCCGTTGGATATGTGTCGTATTCTGCCTAGCTCATTTAACAGCAATCACGCCCGTTCATAAACTTAGTATAGCCCATCAGCAGCTGCGATGAAGAGGGTTGGAGAATGGCCACAAGACCTAGCGTCCCGTGAACGTGATTTGCCGCCCCATCAAGCTCCTGTACGCGCTATCCAGGGCTTTTCTCTTGATCCTCCTGACCTCTTCGTCTTCGTTGCCCATGCCTGTCTCATCAGCGTCGTCTGGACCGGGGATCCGCGGCATCCAAGCACGAATCTGGCCGTCCAGGTGCGCACTATAAATCGCACCCACGGAATTGCCGCCTCCCATGGCAATGCCCGTCGGCCCGCTCCCACCTCCGTGGCTTCTCCACGCGATCGTTGTGATTCTGTTCCGGCCCGTCTCCCTGGTGCCGCGGGGCCCAACGGGGTTCGTAGCCGCCGGGCTGCGCAACCTCGTCACGACAGTTCCGTCGTGCAAATCCAGCAGCAATATCTCTTGGTCGTTCGGCCAGACCAGAATCTCGCTTCGGTCAGACAAGCATGCCGGCGTGGCGACCATGGCAGCGGTCTTGGCGTGCTGGTTCTGGATATGCGCCCCGAAACTAGCGAGCGTGTTCGCACCCGTGGCTGCATCCCAGACTCGGATCTTGCGGTCCAGTCCCGCCGAAACTATGTACGCGCCGTCGCCCGTCCACGTCAGCCCGTTGACCGCCTCGTCGTGGGCTTGGGCCGACGCTCGGGAACGCGGCATGCGACTCCAGTCCGCTCCGCTAGCTGTGGCGTGCTCATGGTGGTGGACGATGCCCAGCGAATCCTCTTGGTCGAGCTGCCCAATGACGCCACCTGCGCGACGGATGTCCCATATGCGGACCTTGCCGTCAGCGTGGCCGCTGGCAAGGACGTGCTCGTGTCGTGGGCTCCATGCCGTGCAGAGGACCGGCCCGCCGTGGGCGACGAGCGCCTGCACCGCTGAGCCAGACTTGAGGTCCACGAGGCGCACGTTGGAGTGTTGTGTTGCGCAGGAGACCAGCAGATGGTCTGCGATGGGGCTCATGGAGTGGGAATAGATTGTTGAACCAAGGTCGAAGCTGGCGGTGAGTGCTGCCCTTTGCGTTGCCCATAGCTTCAGGGACTTGTCGTAGGAGCTGGAGAGGAAGGCGTCTGGGTCAAAGGGGTAGAAGGCGAGGTGGGTGACGCCATGGCTGTGACCGCCGCCGTCCTGTCCACTGGTGTCGCGACGGATGGTGCTGATGGGACGGAAGATGTGCCGTTGATGGGACGTCGCTGGCTCGTTGAGATCCCATATCCTGATGGACCCCTCTGATCCCCCGGACACCAACAGTCGGCCGTCGAATTTCTCGAGCGCGAGGCCGCTTACCCCGGCGCCATGGGCGCGGATCTGGTGGGCCCGTTCCTCGGCCTCCTCGAGGGACGGATTTGTCGAGGTTTCGCCGCTGAAGCGGTGTTGCGGTGCCGGCGCAAATGAGTGAAGCAGCTCGCTGGTGACGGATCGTGAGAAGTCCCGAGCGGTGACGTCACCCGTCTCGCGTGCGAAAAGGCGGGCCTGCATTCATCGAAGAAAGCCCGTTACTTTTGAAGCTAGATTAAATAGTACTTTTTGGTGAGCGAAGCTGTTTGACAAACAGTATTTAATATCGCTCAGGACATGGTGAAGACGTAATGTGAGTGAGGGTGAGAGTCTAGAAGTGAGTGAGTGAGTCGAGGCAAGTGAGTGACGCGACATACACGAGGTCCACATTTTTGGCCTGCCCCACCTTTTTTTACGCGACCAAGGCGACCGAGACAATGTTCTTGGCTTTTGCCAGCTCTATAATGACGCACTTCCTTCGAGTACCCGAATAGACAGTACGCGCCTTCACCAATTGCGTCTGTCCTGACCTGCATAACATGAGAAACAAGCGGATGGAGCTACATGAGGAGCGGACCCGGCTCAGTTCCTGAGGGGCAGGAAACGTGAATACTCTAGGATTGCACAGCTCTTTGCATTTTTCATCTCCATTCACTACTCAACAAAACTGGCACTGCCAGCATCTACACCATGGGTTTCACAGCCGAGGATAAAGAGCATCCATCTCTTACGGCAGAAGAAGACAATATGGACATTGGGCTATCGCATTCTGAGCGGCTTAATCACCCGCAACGACGTCGTCTTGCCACAGTTTACGACGCAGTCGCAGGTTCGCAACCCATGGTCTGTCCCAGAATCACACGAGTCCAGTAATAAAAGAGCAAGGAAGAGAAGAACAGACAAGCTGGGGTCGCCCATCATGATTATCACATAAGTCTAACGCAATGCAGGCAAAGTCACAAAGGACCACCTCCTCCGCCACAAGACTGCGTCTCAAAGAGAAAAGGTCGTCCGCCATCCCACACGCGGCGGACCGCTTGGCCCCGACGAAGTCCTGTTTCGCAGGAAGGACGCACCCCAGCGTTACGCAGAGCATGATGTCTACAACGCCCACGACCGAGATCTACCCCGTGGGGGGCGGGACGTCCTCCCTGATAGCGACCTCCTGAAGTGTGTGCATGCGTACTCGAGCAGGTTCTATGGAGCCATGGAGCGCAGACACCGGCGCGATCTGCGACTTCGACCGGGGCGCAGCGGGGTTGATGAGAGAAGCATGGACGAGACGGCCCTGCTAGCCTTTGGCATCCTGTTGGAGGAGGCGGGGAGGGAGGTTCTTGGTCGCCGAGGGGACTGCGTGTTCACCGAGGCGCTTGTCGGGCCGGACGGAGATCGTGGTGTGGGAGATGAAGTGGCGCGGCATACGGACTCTGCGGTTGGTTACCAGCGCGCCGGGTCGGTTTCGACGCGCAACGAGAGGTTGCTCAAGAGGAGGAGAAGTGAGGAGGAGGCCTGAAACAACATGAGAGGGAAAAGAAAAAGCATTCGGCGACCTTGCTGGGGTCCGTTGAGTTTGGGGGGTTTTCAGACAAGTACTGTTGTGCTGATCAGTGCAATTTCACTAGCCAGTCGCGGGATCAGCGTTGATTGAGGCTATTCGCTATTGCTACATTTCCTCTATCCAAAGTTCTTTCCTACGCCAATGTTGCTTCTGGTATTCAACAGATCAGAGACTTGACTGAGGTCGGAACAAGACGGAGGATTGAACCAAACTTTCCGCGAAGGATGGCGAACATGCTCACCAAGTCCTTGTGAAGCTTGAAACTTGGAACTTTTTCATTTTGCAGAGTACGGGCAAAGATCGCCATTGATATTCTTGATTAGGCAACTCATTGCGTGGTGGCCTTGACCAAGGTTTCTCAGATTTCTTATTCCTTGTCACGGCCACCCCGTAAGCTGGTTATCGTTCCATGACCAACCCTGTAACCATGGCATTGAAACAAGACAAGGATTGAAAAGTGCAACGACACGCCTTAGCAATGCAGGAACACGAACTGGGCTTCTGGGATACCGTACGTGCGAGGATAGTTCTCAAGCACGGGGGGCAATTGTGTGACTGGTGCATGGGTTCATACTCTGTAGCGGAACTTTAAATACAGACTTGCTTAGCACACGGCAGTTGCTGCACCGTGCCCTGCATGAAAGAGTTGGCAAGACTACACGTGATGATTGATATATGACGATGACACTACATATGAGCGTCATCTCATGTCATTTCCCAAGAGGTCCCCTGTAGGTGTAGATGAGTCTGCGGTTCGGAGGGAAAGTCGTGTCGTCATCGAGCAGGCAGCCCGAGCAAAGTCCATCCTTGAAAGGACAAAGATTGCAAGGTTCTCCGAACGAGTTTGTAGCACAACGTCTGAGGCTCGACGTTGCTGCAGCGCAAAAGGCCAAGATGGTTTGCCAATATGCATCTGCCCACATGGGAGACTGGTTGTTCTTGCAACGGTGCGGCACTTTTGGGAGCAACTCTTTTCTCATCCCCCCCCCCCCCCGTGTGGGTAGGAGCCTGCGCTGGCCAATATTTGACATGTCGCAGATGCTCTGTGGCGGCAGTCCTGACTGATTCGTGAATAGGTGTCTTGGCCTTTTCAGAGGCCGCACCCAGGTGTACGCCCACCATGCCGTGAGGGGAATTATTGGTGCTCCCAGGTGTGAATGTCGTCCAAAAGACGCGGGTTGAGAAGGATGGAAGGTACCGGTTGTCCTACGTGCGAAGGCTGCGAGGGAAAAGCGTGGTCAGCGCAAGACCCCCCCCTGGAGTATCATATTTTATATTTAGCTCATCGACTGACCATGTTGTCGCATGATGTACACGGTACTTGCTCACGATAACTTCGTCTCCTCGGCCATGGCTTGAGCGATTCTATAGAAATGAGTGCTTTTGTTGGCTGACACGCTTGTTCCAGGGGCACTCTAACCTCTCAGCCGATGGTGACGACAAGTGGATGTGTAGAAACACCACCAAAATCCCAAATCCCCGGACTGCGGCTGCGACTTGGACTGATTTCGAAACAGGCCCACAACGAGGCTGACCTCCAGATGCCATTTTCAAGATTAGCATGCTCGAGCCGGGCCCGAAGCACGTCGGCGCATGCTCTTTAGCCCTTGTCGGAGAAAAGAGACAATTTGTTCCACGTCCAGAAACGAGCTCGTCGGAGATCGGAGATTTTTTTTGGCCCTGCCGGCTTGATGAGTTGAGTTGATGCATTGCTGCTGTGTCCCTGTGGCTGACGAGTCTGCAGACGCCCCCCCGTTTTTTTTTTTTTTTTTTCTCGTCGCCAGGCCAATGGCCACGGCCCTTTCCGATGCGCCGACGAGGCTGAGGCTCACGCCCTGAGCCGTTCTGATTGGCTCGATCTCGAAAAGATCGGGTCGACAATGGAGATCGATCGGGTCAGATTCATTCTATCGTGAGCTCAACGACGGGTGGTGTCAACTATGACAATTCTCAGTGGAAGCCTCGCACGGAGACTTGTAGCATCTCATCCAAATTTTTTTTTTTATCCTACATTACCCGGTGGACTATGGACCATATACACAGCTGCCATTGGAGCCGTGATTCGCCGCCACGTTGTTTAAATGACCTCAGACTGGTGTTCGATGTACGGAAGGAAAGCCGTTACGAAGCATGCCCCCCCCCAAACGGTCCTGGGAGCCCTGGATCCGTGTCTTAATTGAACATGCAATGGGTCGGTGCGTACCTTGATGAATATAGTGGCTTTATTGCTTTTCTTTTGCTCCACCGCAAGGACAAGGTAAGTTTGATGACTGCAAACATCACGTCGAAACTGACTGCGTCGTGGCACGAAGATGCGACGGGAAGAAACCCTGGTGTGCCTAAATATGGTGAGACAACTGCTTTGCATTGATTTCTCAAACACGGCATCCAGGACCCGCGGTGTGCCGCTCAAAGGAGGGGGGGGGGGGCAGGTGGGCCAAACTTTGTCTTTGATTCTGGATGTTTTCCCATAAGCATTGGGATGAGAGAACGTAATTGGGTTGGCCATCTCGGCATCAGCAACCTTCCCTGGCTGAGATATGATGGGCTGATCGTTTCGCCCCGTTCTGGCGGTCAAGCTAGCCGCGTGGAAAATGAATGTCAAGTTAATCGCCGGTCGACTCGGGAATACTCAGCTTATGTGAACTGCTTCACAACCATGCTTTGTAATTGACTGTCGATTGCATTACTTGACGCGGGCGGGGGGGGGGGGGCTGTCCGTTCTGGTCGTCGTGGTAGTTATTGCGTACCGCACAGACGGGACGACTCCGCGTATGCAGGTCGCAAAGTCCGTGAGCCTCCATGTGAAGCTAGTTAACTTGGCGCACGACAAAGCTCTCGCAAGAATGTAACATGTAACATTACAGCTCAACAACCGGACTCTCCACGTGCCCTTGCAGAAGAGCAAGACCTTGGCCACGAGACCCATACACAATCCAACCCTGATTATGTTGCAACAAGACAAAAAGGGAACCTCCAACTTGCACGACGTCCAAGGTGGCTTCATCACGACTCCCAGAGTCCCAGAGTACCCATGCTCTTTCACGGCGAGTAGCTGTTACCGATGCTCTGCACCATGCTCTCCATTTCTGTGAAATAATATGGCAGGCTCTAATACCCCTGGGCCGCAGCCGAGATTTAAGTAGCGGAGACCGACCGTGATTGGCTCGTTTTGCCCCGTTCTAGAATTGTACATAAAGTGGGGGTGACCGTAACGTAACCCTTGAATTAGTTTTACAAATCGATTCCAATTTAACATGCGCCGGTCCGCCAGTTGACGGGGGTCACACAGACCTCTTCAGCTAACGCTATTATAAAAAAAAAAAAGAAAAAAAAGAAAAAAAACGGTATCTGCAGTAAAGCTTGGTCGCGTTGGTTGTCTGCGGACTATGACGACCAAAAAAAAAAGCTACAGCGGAAATTGCCCGCGAGCCTGCGCGAATTATGGCGAAAATCATGATTAGCGTCGATTTTTGTCTTCTGGAATCGTCATGTGGCATACGTCGGCTGCTTGAGCAGATAAGATGGGGCGAGAGTTGCTTTGTTTTCTTGTGCTCCCTGGTAGCGGGCCAATCAGGGAGCGGCTCCTGCCAATAAAGGTACGCACACAGGACAAGGTGTTTAGCACATGTCACCACCAAGCGTCTCGTGAGTCATGTTGCATGTCAGACACTGGGGACGCGGGACGGACATTGGTCTTGGCGGGAAAACAAAAAACAAAAAGGAAAGAAAGGGAAAGCGAAAAGACTGTTGTTTTAAAGAAGAGCAATGACACGCAGCCAGGTCGCGGGTCCCACTTTCGCACACGACACAGTCGGTCTGGTAGGCAAAAGTATAGTGACATCGATCATGGGCGGTTTCTGCATACAGAAGCAGGTACCACATCCATCATATTCGATTGGCTGAGCCCAGCAAGTTGGCGTCACCTTGGCAATGCTTTTCCTTTCTCTCGGGACTGGCCATCGATTCACAACGAACGCGGAGGTTTTGCGGGAACTTGTTCCCCGCGTGCACATCAACCAACATGAAGCTCTAGGGTTCCACGACTTGCGGACTGGACTTTCCTGACTTCTAGAAGCTCTCTGAAACAGTCTCAGTGTCGTGGTGAGAGTTTTTTTTTTTTTTTACCTTTGTGTCGTACGTAACGCGAAAAAGATGGCATGAGTCATTCATTCCATCGCTATTTGCTGGCCATCTCTGTATGGAGCGCAAGGGGGAGGGGAGCGCAATTGGCCAAGAGAACTTCTTGCCGCAGAACAAAACACAGAGTGGCTGACTAAAGGGTTTGTCGTGCCCACGGGACGACAAAGTGTCATTTCGTGGCGGCAAGCTCACATGAACGAGACGGGCTGCGGCCGGAAGCGGTAGACCCCGCAGGATAGATGGTTCGATATAGGATACGAGCGACCGTGCGGGCATGGCCCCAAGCCGCCGGGAGACTTGCCAGGAGACGTCATGAAAAGATCAAATTGCGTTCCTGAGCATCGTTTAATGTCCCACTCGCCCCAGCGTCCCCGTTCACACGCGAAGAAGAAGCCCGGTCTTTGCACGGGTCTTGAGTGTCAACGGCGATAAACATCCTGGTTCTTCTGTCTCGGTCGTCGCGGGATGCGATGGCTTGGGGCCAATTGGTCGCAGACGTTGCGTCAACGGTTTCCGTCTTCTTGTCATGATCGAAATCGTGAGCATTGAGCCAGGCCTCCTCCGGCTCGGGGCCGCTCGGATATCAATTGATGACTATCAGCGCCACAACCACAGCTGCAGACAAATGCGGCTGGACTTACACCGAGTACCGGAGGAGCATGAGATGGTGGCAAAAGGCAATGGACCTGGCGAGCGTGTAGCCGGATCTTGACCGCTTCCCTTCCGTGTGGCCCGCTTCGAGAAGGGAGGCAGCAGTTGGCAAATGCGCCTAGAGGAATACCGCAGTTCTGGCCTTAGTTACAGGGCGATGGCTTTGCTTTGCCAGACGACATCTCTACGAAAGGAGAACAATCAGCAAGTTTCTTTCGGCGCATGGCCACCCTTGGACGCGCAGAGCGGCTATGCTGGGTTTCGTGCCTCAAGCCGGGGTGGCCGGCAAGGGGAATAGCCACGAGAAAGAAAGGGAAGCAAATAGGACTGCCGGCCCAGACACCACCTCCGCGGCTCTCCGTCTGCCCTGTCAGCATACAGTAACCCTTCGCTGTCAATCTTTTGGTAGCTGCGTTGATTGGCCGGCAGCCATGGTTATCTGCCATGGGTTAAACCAGATGGTGGGAAGTGTGTATGCGCGGAGTACGGGAGTATATGCATGATATCTATCTACTACGCATGGCTCTCCTCCGGTGCCCACTTTACGACATGAGATGATCATCGCGGACTGGCCTGAGAAGGGTACGCACCGTGGCGGACAGAGGCAAACTGCCTGCGGCCCTGGCCTCCAAACACGCGGAACAAGAAAAGATGCTGTTTCCTACCCGTCAACAAAGTGCGAATACATGTCTGTCTTACTCGGTACGGTTAACTACCTGCGGAGTATTAGCTATGGATCTGGACTGCGACGTATATACTCCGTACCCTGTATACCGACAGCGCGTCGACAGGGTCACACGCCGGACATCTTCCTCGTAGAAAGCGCAAACCAGTCTGCGCTTTCTTTGTCTGCAAGCCGGCAGCACGCTGACCAGGTCAAGCACAAGTCGGTACAGGTCCAGGGTCCAGGGTAAGATGGGGGCACGGGTTGGGGTCGTAGCAGACGCAAACTACAACGTGCACATCTGTCCAACGCAAAAAGAAAAAAAGCAAAAGCTAGCATCGCATAGCATAGCATAGCAACGCATTAAAGGGGGAAAAGACAAAGAAAAGAAAAGAAAAGAATAGAATAGGAGTGGCCGTCGGGCGGCGAGTCGACGCCAGCACATAGTCTTACTTGTCTCGGTTCCGTCCCTCATGGCGGCGTGCACGTGGCGTGGCTGGCGTCGGGCATGCCTTGCTTGTTCTGCCTTGGGTCTCTCCGCTTTCGAAATTTCTCCGCACGCGCATTGCATGTCTGCGCGGCCCGTTTGTTGTCGCGACAAACCGAGGTTGAAAACTTGCTTTTTCCACAGGCCAGCCGCGCGCGGGCAGCCCACTCGACGAGAAAACGGGCAAGGGTGCGCATCGCTCATGACGGAGGGGAAATGTTGCGTTCGAAAGCAAGGAAGGGTCTTTGCAATGCTTGGCTGCTCTGTTGCCAATGGGCGTGTAATACGAGTCCAGTCAGTGCTCGGCATCTGCCAGATACGGAGAACCAAGCCTGATAACCCACGTACAAGAAGACCTGATGGAGGCATTCTGGGCACGATACAAGCAGGTTTTCCCATTCATGTTATTCGATTGGCCAAAAGCCCCGATTGTTTTGCCTTGGACTTCATGCGACGTAGCCTCGCGGAAGCGACCCCAGGACGCGGCATTCTGGCGCTGTCATGGCCACCGACAAAGCTCAGTTCACCAGGCCATAATTCATTCCTGACCTCACGGCCCCCTGAACTACCAGCCAGCCAGGAGTTTCAAGTCACCATCCGAGCGCTGCGCCCTTTCGCCTCCGCGTGATTGGAGCGACAGGGAGTTGTTTCCCAATAGCAACAACCGTAATTTCTTTTTTATTTTTATTTTTTTCAGCACAAACTATGGAAAAAGAGTAACCTGTCGCGCAAAGTCATGTGGAGAGATACATGTTCGGCTCAGCTTGGTTGGGGTTGCGAGGGCACGACCTGGGCAGGCAGGAGGCTGGTCTACTTCGGGGGTCGGAGGGGTGCGCTGTAACTTCTCTTGGAATGAGGCGGGGTGGGGACTGGCTCCCGAGGATTAAGTGGGGCGCGTGAGACGGGGTCGTCTCGGCTCCAGCCATGGGTGGCTGCGGGAGTGCGGAGTACGGAGGTGACTATCCAGGGAAGCTGCTGCCAAAAGCGCGCCCGGCAGCGCCAGCGCCCAATCGCTCAGCCATGTGGGGTGGGGGGTGGGGGGGCGTGCACTGGCGATGCGGCGGTGGTGGGGTGAATGCCTAGGAAGGTAGGTGCACGCAGGCCGCTTTGCGGGCCACCCCGGTTTTTTTTTTTTTTGTTTTTTCTTGGTCAGAGCTTACGGGAGGCATGGGTCACAATCACCGGGAGGTTCGTAGCAGATGACAATAACATCCATTGCTGCTCTATAAAGAGACCTTGTAAACGATTATTGCCCCAGGACCATGACACTCTCTCACCAAAAATCTCAGGGAAACGCGCTGTGGTAACCGGTAGCCGCAAGCATTGTCAATCATCAGTGATGATGATGCCGCTTGGCTCGCAATGGACTCTCATGGGCACCCAAAATCAAACAGTCCACTAGCATATGTGTGGCTTGCTCACTGCTGGCCTTTGTCGGTCCTATAGAATCGAGTTTTGAACTGACCTGACATAGCTGGCCCGGGCCTCATAGCAAGCTCGTGCCATCTCTTCTTCGTCCTCTCCTTCTTTCTTTTTTTCTATTTGCTCCCCTTCTGCATCTCTCCGCCTTTACCTCCTTATGCTTATTGGCAGGAGCGCTTTTCGGGCTGTTCCACGTTGGAAATTAGACTCTTCTTTCGTACACAGGCTACTGACCGCTCAAACTCTGTGGCACAGTATTTGGGAGCCATGGTAAGCTGTTATGTATGAGCTGCGAGCCTGCGCCAGCTGATGGCCTCCCGTACTCCCCTCCTTCCTGCTTGCTGATAAAGTCAGAAGAGAGGCTCATCCTGTCGAGCGTCAAGGCATGCTCTGCATTGAGCTTCTCGTCTGTGAATGACGCTGGCCTGTCGACACAGGGTGAGGTGACCTGCAGAGCCGGCAGACTCTGGTCTGTATCCCAACGCGTTCGACAGTGCCTCTAGGGAACCTGTGCGCTAGTATGCAAGCGTCATATGTTGTCGCGCGGCGCGCGGCACACGTGAGGCATCGCGGCGTTGAGCAGGCTATCGCCCTTTCCACTTACCGGCTGTCTTTTGCAATAAAAATGGCGGATCGTTCTTTGACCGCGCTTTGCTCCGAAAGTTCCACGTACATGCATGCCATTTTCCCAAGCGTTGACAGCATGATGCCTGCGGCGGAGCTGTTTTACCTCTCCCTCTTAGTTCCACGGCCCATCGTAGATCGCCACACCTCGGAAGCGTTGGTTTGTTGACTTGAGTCTATTGCGTAGGTATTATAGGCAAGGGGAGTGGACGGCTCGTGGGTACCCAAGTGCCCCGGATTGCAAGTGCTCCGTGCTATTGCTCGACCAACCCAAATTGGCTCTGCACACCAGTTGACCGGTGCATGCTGGGCCCCCCCGGTTTTTAGATTGATTGATGATTGATGCATGTCCGTACGTACAACGTACAACGTACAACGTACAACGTATGGTGTATGATGCGATGCGCAATGCGCAATGTGCGACGTAAAACATATCAGCGACCTGTTGGCCTCCATAGGTACCTAGGAGGCATGTATCGTCCTGCTGCTCTCTCTCCTTAAAAAACCATCTCGCATAGGCAGGCATACACTCCCAGAGGTCGAGTCGAAGTAGGTGGTAAGGCATGCCTCAAACAGATATTTGTTGAGCGACAGGCGAAACCCTCGTCAGCCAAGCAGGCCGGGCGTGAAGCCACCATGGCTTGGTCCCAACCATCTCGTACAACCACCGCAGGTGTTGATGTTGGTGCTTGGGGCGACGATATTATGGACGCTTGGCGCAGAGCATCTTTGTCTCCTCGAGGAAGTTCCCCGTCGCAAAATCCCACGTCCCACGTCCCACACACTTGCCTCCCCCCCCTGCCTGCCTTGATCCAACAGACGAAAAGGGCAATGTAGCACTAGACACAATGTACCTAGCAGAACAGACAGCGTTGTGTCACGCCGTCATACGTTTCTGCCACCACAAACTTGTAGTTGTCAGAAAATTGGGCAGACTTGAGCTGGCGGTCCTGATGGATGATCAGATATCTTCGACGACGAGAGGCATTGCCGCAGACGTCGGTCGTTCCTGCCTGCCCTGGATGGAACCCAGCCCCCCCCCCCCCCCCCCCCAGTAGCCTGGGTACCTTTTACCATTTACCTCTACCTACCTCTTAGGCCGGTAGGTACCTGCTACCGTCACGCGCCAATCCCGTTTCTGCTGACAGTCCTACGCTTGGACAGTCATTTATTAGACGTCTTGTGGAAATGCTAGTGCTGTCTTACAAGTTGACAACAATCCTTGGAAACCGGTCCATGGCCAGCAGAATCCGGGTTGGCGGGCGACTAGGCATGTACCTAGGTACATAGGTACATAGGTACCTAGGTAGGCAGGCAGGTAGCTGTCATACCTGGAGGTACCCACCTACTAGACTACTAGGTAGGTGACTGACGCCCCCTCCACGCTTCGAACCACGCTTCGAACCACGCTTCGACTACAATCTTCACCCACCCGCCCGCCTCGCTCCTTCCACCCTCGTCCGTATCCGTCCCTCCCTCGTCGCTATCCGCCCCCGCCCCGCCCCACCGCATCCGCTACATGATAGCTAACAGCTCCAGCCAGCTTCTTCGGCATCCCGCCATCTCTGCCCAATTATTACCAAACTACTGCTCAAAGCCGTCTGGTCGCATCCCGGCATCTGGCCAGGGTTGCCAAACTTGCCTCCGTCAACCACACGCGCCAATTCTCCTTGTTCACTGGACGGCCTCAGCTTCTGTGTCTATGTACAATACTTGTACGGAACTTGGGAAACAACCGCCAACCGCTCATATGGCATCATAGCCGGTCTGCGCGATCCCAAGTCGCAAGCAGGTCATCGAGGCCTCGTGGTTCCAGACTCGTCCACTCTCAACGCGCTCACTCGCTCCCTCGCTCACACGCCCCCATGCCAGCCCTTTGCTGCTGAGCCTGAGCCCTTGGGGAATCTCCCATGTTGAGGACCAAGAGTCCATCAATCGACACTCCTGCCGAGCGTCGCCCTTGGCTCTCGGTCAAGAGTTCCCCGTCCGTTGGCGTTGGCGTTGGCGTTGGCGTTGGCACCAAGTACGGAGTGCTATTCCTGTCATCGCTGCCATTAACTCGCTTAACTTGCTTCATCTGGCCTCTGGCCTCGTCTGGTCTCCCGTCTCTGGTCCGTTCCTGTCGCCCCTCCAGCGCATTAGTTCTTGGTTGGAAGCTGGCCCTTTTTACCTCGTTCCTGATGTGTCTGTGTTCCGTGGCTGTACCTCGAACGCACAAACATGGATCCAGGTCCAGGTCCAGATGGCAAACGCCCTCGTCTCGGGTCTTGGTCTTCATCTGCTCCAGCCGGAACTTCTCTCCCTCCTCCTCATAGCTCGACAACTCCACGGCCTCATCCTATTTCTCTTCCGCCTCATCCTGTCACTCATCCACATCACCATTCCGGTCCAAGTTCATATCAGCCGTCATACCCTTCGCGAACAAACGACCACGGATCTGCTCCTCCTCCGCCTCCTCCTCCGCCTCCTCCGTCTAATCACCTTCCTGCAGGCTCAGCTTCTCTTTCAGGTTCCCTTCCGGTGGCCCTACATGGTCATGCCCAATCTCAGCATTCTGACCTCGACCGAAGACATCACGAACAGGAGACACTTGCTCCCATGCAAGATCACTTCCGACACCCTGGTCCTCCCCAGCAGCAACATCAACTCGCAAGTCAACCGCCATCCCCGGCCCACCCTCCTTACCATCATCAATATCCTCCTAGAGACGCGATTGTGAAACGTGAGTCTGCTGACGACGGCCGGCGCTCCAACTCGGCCGGCGGCCATGCGCCGGACCCTCTGCCTCATGTATCACACCCTTCGTCCGTGTCGCATCCTGCTCCTGCTCCTGCTCCTGCTCCTGCTCATGCTCCTGCTCCTCATCCTCCTCATCCTCCTCCTCCGCCGACGTCCCAGCACCACCAACAGCAGCCAAGCGCTTACTCCACTGAATCTCACCAAAGACAATTGGGATACGAAAACGGCCACTCGATGCCGCCGACTCCTGGAGCATACCGTCCTCCGACTTATCCTCCAGCACCGGGTCACCAAGCCCCTTATGAAGCTCATACAAATTACCCTCCGCCGCCTGAACAGTTTTATGGAGTATATACTTCATCATCCGCAAAGAAGAAGAACACTAGAGCATCCCAGGTACTGCGCAACTTGTCTACAAGTCCTCTTTCTCTTTTGAACGACGTGCAGTCTCCTTCACAACATTGGGATGATTCCAGCGCCGTGCGATGAATAAGACCACTGACATGTAAATGTAGGCATGCGACCAATGTCGTCAGCTCAAAGCGAAGTGCGATGAAACCAAGCCGTGTAAGACATGTCGAGATAAAGGCACAGAATGTCGATATCGCGATCCAGTGCCCAAGGCGTAAGTCTGTCATGCACCAGCAGCTTCCTCTTGACTGTACCCCGTGCTCTTGTCCCCCATAATCTTGCTAACAATAATATAACTTGCAGCACGGATAAAGCTCAGGCTGACATATTGGAGGGTATACACTCTCTTCACAACAACATGGACAGGTTGATGTCCCAGTATCAGCGCTTAGAGACTCGTCTGACCAATTTGGAGTCGGTGCATCAATCTATTGTCAATGGATACGTTAAAAGAGATTCATTTGTGGATGAGGAGGTCAAGGCTCCTCAACGGTCCTCGTTCCATATCGACGACGAATCCGAGGCCCAATTCAACAACGAGACCTCCCGCGAGTATCCGGAGCGCGCAACAATGCGTTTCATGGCGGAGGATGAATTGGAGCAGGAACCTGGTGAACCCGTACCACCAGGTGAACCTGCCATACCGCTAAACCACACGACTCTGGCTGGTCTGCTCCTGAAGTGGCCCGTCATACGCGACCTCGTTAAGCCTCATCTAGAAAGCCAGGGCATCCGACACGTTAACGAGTACCCCATCAGCAACGAGCAGAACAGGGGCGTTCTGATTGTGTATGGACGCGGGGAGGACTCCCATCCCTCTCGTACGCCCAAGGAGTTCCACCCAGACCATGGCCAGCTAGACATGGCCGATGATTCGTCAGATACAGCATCTCCCTCACCTCTGGCTGATTGGGGCCACCTGGGCGGACTTAGTCCTGCTGACCAGGTGGTGGAATACAAAGGTGGTGTTCTCGCCAGTGATGGAAATCCCGATTTCAGCGATCACAAGGTCTGGAGCTACGTCAACAGCTTTCAGACACACATCCTCAACATGCATCCTATTATACAGCCAAAAGTTCTACACGAGTGGGTGCAGCATTTTCTAGATACCTTACCGTCCAGGCCGACTCGCTCAAAATTTCACAAATCCCCTGGGACTGCTTTTGCAGTCAACAATGCCGGTTCGAATGTCGTAGCAGAAATGTCAGGGTTAAAGCGGAAGCGGTCTCCTGGTCCTGATGGGTTCGAGACACCGTCGACGCCTGGCGCTGCTAGGTCTGGGCGGCCGGAAAGGTCGATTCACAATGCTCTCATTTTGACAGTATTGGCACTCGGCAAGATATGTCAGGCCAGGGACCGTGTACCCGACGCTGTGCACCAGTCTGAAACTACTCTGCAATGCAGTCCTCTGACACGGAACGGCGTACCACCTTCGCCCTGCCAAGGCTCCCCTCCCAGCGTGCCATCAAATTCCCAGTCTCCGGGGCTTGCCTCACCCAAGGACACAGAGCGCGGGTTTCAGAGTCGCCGCTCATCCTTTCAGGGAAGCGCAAGTGGTACCGTGCGATATGGTCTTGGGTTGAAGAAAAACTACGAGGCGATACCTGGACTCGAGTATTTTGCGTTTGCCACAGACATCCTGGGAAACCATGCAGGTGCTTACAAGAACATGAAGCATGTGTATGCCCTCATTCTAGCTGGCCTCTATCATGGTCAACTAGCCAGGCCAATGGAGAGCTTTGCCTTTATCCACCAAGCAGGCCATAAGTTGCAAGTTATAATGCGGCCGTAAGTTCCTGTTTGACCTTTCCATGTGCCGCACTCTTCTTGTCGTCCCTCTTAGCTGTTTTTTTTTTTTTTCAACCCTCGACCGCTTTTCTCGATAAAAAATGACGAAATTAACTAGTTTATTTTATTTATATTTATATTTTTTTAGGAGTCTTGAGAAGCTGCGCCGGATTAAGCAAACGTTTACAATGATTCAAGACACCAAATACAACCAGCTGGCCCTCACGTTTTGGACGTGCTTGCAATTGGAAAGGCGAGTGGAAAGCAAACCTTCAATGCTTGGTAATTCAGGCCCAATAAGGGTTATACTGTCATACTGACCGCCACTTGGTAACAGCGACTTGATAGCAGAGCTGCGTTTACCTCCATCCGGACTTCTTTCGTACGAGGACAACATGCCTCACCCAAACATGAGTATGCTTGAGGGCTTCGACCAAAAGGTTCTCGACAGTTATCCGGCTCAGCTGTACCTTCGCACGCATCTCAACAGCATCCACCGCATGTTCTATGGACCAGACACAGACAAGGATGCGGATGCAAAGGAGATGGACTCCAAGTTCAACAATGTGGGCTCCGTGGCGGATGCCGTGTCTGACATGAAGTGGGTGGCCAAAAGCTTCGCCTTCAAGGAGAGCGACCCGCCAGCTGGGGACCTCCTCTCAGCAAGGTTACGCGCCAAGTACTGGGGTGCCCAAGTGATCACATATCGACCATTTATCCGCCTGATTCTGCAATGGTCCGACTCGATGCAAAACCACCCATCGAGTCCGGCCGGGTTCGCAATATCCGAGTTTCGCCAAGGTGTATCTGCGCCCATGATCGATCCGTCGGCTAAGTCACCTAGAGAAATCTCAGACGCAGTCAAGGAGTACGCGAAGCGAGGAATCAAGGCCCTGATTGAGAGTACGCGAGCGTTCCATAATCTCGGGCCCGAACGTCCCATCATAACCAACGTTTTCGGTACGGCTCATGCGTAAGTCCCACCTCGAACCCCCCCAGTTTAGCGATGAAATGGGGAAGGCTGACGATTCCATTACGTATTCCGCAGTCAATGGGGTAATCTATTGGTCCTTTCGGCCTGCTCACAGAACAGTGTGCTCAAAGATTGGGTACCTATGGATCTGCTGCACACCTTGTTCGTACGGACCATTGCGTTCTTGAAGCAATCGAGCCCTGCCACAAGTTCTCTGAGAACCGATATGCACATTCTGGAAGGTGTAGCGCGAGACTTGTTTGGTCGTGAGGATTTCAAGCCGACGGGAAGCTTCTCGAGCAACACCAGTTCACAAACACCCAAGCTCCCCATGGCGGCCCCGCCAAACATTTCCAGCGCAGCTAGGGCTGACTGATGCGTCCTTGTTCCTCTTCTTCCGGGGAAGCTGTGTTTCCCCTTTAGCTTCCAGGTTCTTTATCGACAATGCCGTCCGTCGAAAGGGTCGTAATTTTGACTTGCACAATGCACGATGACCATATCTGGAGGAGGCGAACAGTGAAACGCAAAAGACGGCGCCTCAGCTGCGGGCAACATGCATGCAAATGCCAATGACATGTTTCAGATGGGATTCGAAATGATCCAGCACCGCCACCTTGTTCCATATATTTTCTTCTATTCAGATTCTGCTCTATACATCTTCATCACAGCCTATTCCTCACAATTTCCGATGGACATGCACATTTCATAGCGAGAATTCGGCTCAGCTCATTTCGCAGGTTCAAATTTTAACTTTTTTTTTTTTTTGTTTTTTTTTTTCGCTATTTAGCGCTGGCGATTTTTTTCTCTGTACTGTTTTGCTCACTTTCGCTACTTCGTGTTTAGCAGATTACTTGAAGTGTATACCCCGGTGGACGTGGAGGACGTATGACATATCAGGGATGGGTTTGAGCCGTTTCTAGGCTGAAGTAGAATAGATGAGCAGTGAGGACAAGGTATTGGGAAAGAGGCGTACGCAGAGATGAATCTACAATTGGCCTTTGCCAGAGAGGACTCGGAGCAATAACGGGGAATTGAAGACTGGGCGGATGAGATTGGCTTGCATGGTAGTGGTGCGGGCGACAAGCAATGAAGAAAAGACGGTCAGAGCTGGCTGGTGGTGATTGGTTGCCTGTTGCGTGAAGCAGCCAAACAAGCGGCCAATGTGGCTGATACAACTTCCCGAGCGGAGCGTCACGGGTAGCCCCACTTCCACCCGCTTGCGCCCCACTTCCTTCCATCTCGATCCACATCAACGTGCCTTTTGGCGGGGGAAGCTACGGCTGTGCGATTTGCGAAACTACAGCGAAGAGAATAAAATCAAAAGAGAATCTTCCAACAGATGGGCTCTCGATTGAAGGGGATAGAATAGTAGGAAGATGGCATCTGCCGTTTTTGAAACAGTAGGGAGGAAAAGGCGCGTGCAGAACGAAGTGTTTCTCAGCCGGCAAGATGTATTCCTGGGAATCCATCCTTGTCCCGCCTCGGCGCGCCGGCACGCTTCTTGCCAAGCCTGCTGCCGTCCAGCCGGCCATACGTTCTGGCCCTAAGCCGGCTTGGGATGGCGAGAAATGGGATGGGTGCAGCCTGCAGGGGGTGGCTGGGAATGCAACAAGTGCCTCTGTCGGTTGCATTTGCGCGGTATATTTGAAAAATAGAAGAAAAATAAAAATCCCCATGGACGCAGGGTGCCGAAAATAGCCCAGCTTTCCCGCCCCGCACGTAAGCGCAGCGGGTACGCGGCCAATAGCAAGCGGCGCAGCCTTGGCATGGGGCTATTCTTGTCCCCGGGCGACACACGCGCTTCGCAGCGATCCTTTGCAATTTCGCACCGCCAAAAAACGGCCCTCTGTTCATTTAAAAGGGAATGCCCATCTTCCGTTTTACCTCCGCTGGCTCTTTCTCTCCCATTTAGCACCTTTCTGGAATCCCCCTTTGCCTTTTTCCTTTCCTCTCACGCCATGTACAAAGCTACGTGCGTCGTCGTCGTCCTCCTCTCCGCAGCGCTGGCGCTCGCGAGCCCCTGCGCGCCGGCGCCGCACCCGACGCTCCCCAAGACGGACGGCGGTAAGTCCAGCTTTCTTTTCTTTCTTCTTTCTTTTTTTACTTTACAAATCCGAGCCTGCCCGCCCTGTTTTCTGAACCTTCGCACAGAGAACCTGCCGCCGCCGCCGCCCGGGTCCAGGCTGCTCCATATCGCGCTCGGCTTCGGCATCCAGAACTACACGTGCGCGCGCGCCGGCGCCACCCCCGAGGCCGCGGGCGCGCTCGCCATGCTCTACGACATCGCGGGCCTGTACCCGCGTCACGACTGGGACCGTCTGCCCTCGCGCGCCCTCTGGTCGCACGGCGTGCCGCTCGCTGACCCCGGCGCCGACGACCCCTTCCCGCCCGACGCGCCGCCCCTCCGGCTCCCCGGCCTCCGGGACCTGCCTTTCCTCGGCCACCACCTCTTCACCCCCGCTGGCGTGCCCGACTTCGTCCTCGCCCCCGGCCGCCTCAGCGTGCTGTGCGGCAAGGTCGCTGCCGTGCCGGCCCCGCGCGCCGCCGACTCCGGGCCCCGCCGCACCGGCGCCGTCGCCTGGCTGCAGCTTCGGGCCCGGGGCGACGCCGGCGTCAGGTACATCTATCGCGTGCTGACGAGCGGCGGCAAGAGCGGCGGGTGCGGTGCTGCTGGGCTTGATAGCACGAGCTACGCCGCCATGTACTGGTTCTACGGGTGACGTTGGAAAAGACCAAAAAAAAAAAAATACTCTTGTCTGGTCTGCTTTGGCCTTCACACAAAAGAAGACATCCAACTCTGTTTTACGGCTTACGTTTCTATTTACATACCCCCCCACCTGTGCCCTTTCAAAGCACGCTTCGTTTTTTGCCCTTTCTCTTAGCGCCGGTAATGTAACTTGTGTATAGTAGCTTATTCCCACCGTGGTTTCCCGCTAGCAATTGAACCACCTGACATGCGCTCGGCAGTCATGTTTCGAATGACAAAAGATCAACTTGGCATAACTTTTCTTTAAAATTTTCTTGAGCGATTTACAAGTTGGCACATCACGACCTCCGTAATACGACGATTCATGCTTTCTTGCGTCACTACAAGCCTTGACAAGTCACCGTCGGTCTCGCATTGAGCCTCGATACGTCCATCAACTACAGCAGCCGTGGCTTCGCCCTTGTTTGATTATGAATAATCACCACGTAGCCCATCCCCCCCCAACTCCCTTCATCTCCTAGACGCATCGAGACCTGCCTGGAGGTCCTGCTCAAGGCCATTACCATGAGCGACATACTCCTGAGGTCGAGGGTCCTCTGCCGTCCACTGTCCACCAGCTTGCGGCATGGGCAACTGACCCGGCGCACTGGGCTGGCCCTGCCCAGTCATGGCTCCCGAGCCCGGCGCGGTCCTCACCAATTGACGGAACCGCATGACTTCATCCAGAATCACGCGGCGCATCTCGCCCACGTCGTCAATCACCTCAAAGTCAAAGTTGAACGTGGTGGGGGAGTCGGGCTCATCCGAGGCATCGTGCCAGATATGCAGATACGGGTGCTCGAGGGCTTGCTCCACACTGATGCGGGAAGACGGGTCGAATGCGAGCATCCTGTCGAGGAGATCGAGCGCGTCGGGATTGGCCTGAGGGAAGAGGCTGGGAAATTCCTTTTTGGGCATGAACGGCAGATTGCGCACGTATTCCTGTGCACGAGGCGAGCCGATTCGCGACAGCGTCTCCTCGTTCGGAGTGCCGAGGATGTGCAGGATCTGGTTGAGCTGGTCGACGTAGTCTCTGCCCTTGAAGAAGGGTCGACCGCCAAGCAGCTCCGCCAGGATACAGCCGACGGACCAGACATCAACTATAATCAAGCAAGTAACTTTGTCAGAAAACCGCCCAAAGATCCCATGGCCGCGGGATCTGTGTTTGTGTACGGGACAAAGAGAAAGAGAGAGGATCCACATACTAGCTTTGGTGTAGCTCTGGAAGCTGAGCATAATTTCAGGAGCTCGGTACCATCTGGTGGCCACGTATTCTGTCATATATCCGGCATTCTCTTCCGGGTCGACGGAGAATCCACGTGCGAGCCCAAAATCGCATATCTTCAGCTCGCAATCGGCATTGACCAGCAGGTTGCCGGGCTTCAAGTCGCGATGCAACACATTGGCCGAGTGGATGTACTTGAGACCGCACAAGATTTGGTAGATGAAAGATTGAAAGTGAGCATCCGTCAACGGCTGGCCGGACCTAATAATGGCCGCCAAGTCGCACTCCATCAACTCTGAATTCGTTCAAGCAAGTATTAGCACCCAGATATCTTTGCCTCCCTAAGCAGGTCGCGATATGTAAAGACGGACCTTCATAAAGATATGTCTCGTTGAATACATCAGGTCGAGGAATGTCCATGTCGTACAAGCAAGTAATCTGCAAGCTCATTGTCAGCGTGCCCTTTGCCCTTTTTTCTCTCTCTCTCTCTTTTCTTTTCTTTCTTTCTTTCTTTTTTTCCAACGCTCTTCTCTCCGCTCTTCTCTCCGCTCTTCTCTCCTGGTCCTTCGAACGGAGGAGTGGACTGTTCCGCTTACATTGCGATGGCCGCGAAAGTGCTGCAGCAACTTGATCTCGCGCAGGGCACGCTTGGCAAGAATCTTTTTGCTAAACACATTGGTCACCTTTTTAATAGCCACGCCTTCGTTCGTCTGCGTATTGACGGCGGCACTAAGGCACACAGAAAAAAAAAACGAGTATACAGTCAGCACAGCTCCCACTACAACCGCCAAACCAGACCTTCCAGTACATGCATAAGGTGTGGCAGCATCTGTACGGGCTCATCCAAGATTTCATTATTGGCGGTCCAACGCAAATAAAGCATGCAGGACGTACCAGACAATGCCGTAGGCGCCTTGGCCCAGCTCCTTCGTGACAGTATATCTCTCATCGACAATAAAGTCCTGGTTGAAGACCTTGAAGACCTTGCGTCCCTGGAGGTCGCTCATGGCTGCGTTCGTCTGGGCGCAGAACTGCGCGTTTGGTGGTCGAGGCGCGGGGGGGGGGGGGTGTTGGACCGAGGGGCGAGAGAAGGAGGGGAGAGGGGGTAACCTGTTGACGCAGTTGAGGGCGCAATGAGCCGTTAGCGCGACGATAGCTTCTCTCTGCCCGTCGGTAGGGCGTAGGACGTGAGAAAGGGCCTTGGATGCAGGGCGTGTGAAGCTCAAATCAAAGAGCCAAGGCGAGGGCACTCTTGGAGCGAGAGAAAATAAAAATGTATGTTGCTCGCCAAATGGACCCGCGCACAGCTTGGGCAGGGAAAATGGGCTTTTTGTACAGCAAGACGGCAGACGGCAGACGGCAGACAGCAGAGACACAAGCAGAAACAGGCAGAGACAGGCAGCGACTGGCAGCGACTGGCAGCGACTGGCAGAGACCGGGCCGCTGTGCTCACCCCGGCCCAAGGGGCAGGGTCGTCAAAGTCAGGGGAGGGGAGAGCGGTTGGTGGGGCAGATGGGCCCCGCGAATGTGGATGGGCCGGACAGAGACAACAGCAAAGCAAGCAGCAGCAACGCTCTTTCCCTCACATCTCGCCCTCCGACGCCCAATCACGCCCCTGCTTCTAAGCGCGCGCCTGCCTCGATTGCAAGCCATCAATCGACCTCGCGTGCCAATAAAATCCAACTGCCGTGAAATACATGATTCGAGTTCTGAAAAAAAAAAATAAAAAAAAAATAACAGCTTCTTCCCAGAAGAAATCCATCGCCCTACCCCTCCGTCCCATGCTATTCTCCTTCCGTCATCTGTCCACTTCCACAATGGTTCAGGAGGGAGACGTTGCGGAAAAAGTCAAAAGAGGTCATCAAGCCCCGCTCTCCGACCCACCTCCCTTTGCGCCCCAATTATTGTTCAGAGCCCAGCAGCCAGCTGCCAGCACCGCTGCCCCGCCGCCCGATCCAGCCCTACCAGCTCGTAATCTTCCCATTTCCGTTCCGTTCTTGGCTCGTCGGACAATCCGTCAAGCACGTACTACGTATGCAGGAAAAAGTCTGATTTTTCGACTCTTTAAACCTTCAAGTGCCACCCACCTTTTTTTTTTTTTTTTTTTTTTTTTGTGTGGTGGCATTCCCCCCATTCGAGATTGCCCGTATATCATGACACCCAAGCCTTGTTTCTCCGACAAAACTGCTTACACCTTAGTAACACGCAGTCGTCTTGTTTTCTGATCCAAAAGGTCTACCACCATGGCTAGTGGTCTATGATACATCTTGAAATCGAAGCCTAGTAAGCGATTTGCCTCCCTAAACCCTCTGCTTTTCATTCCCAGCCCGCGTCACGGCATACACCCCCAACTTCACTCCCCTATCACGTCCTTGAGAAAATTTTTAGTAAATCTGCTGCATTGCTCGAAAGCCTTCTCGAAGCCTTCTCGACCGCCGTAATAAGGGTCATCCACCTCTTCGACCCTGCCCGTGCCGCTAAACTCGCCAAACAGCATAATCTTCGCCTTCAAATCCGGGTTGCTACCACTCTGGCGTTGCAAGTGTGAGAGGTTCGAACGATCCATAGCGAATATGTAGTCAAAGCTTTCATAGTCTCGAAGTTGCACCTTTTTTTAAATTTTTTAAAAAAACTTCCGTCAGTATCCTGGGATCCCCTCATCTTCCGTTCTTAGCGACGTCGCTTAGTGGGACTTACGCGGCGCGAAGAATGATCATAGTCAGTGATGCCGTGGTCTTTGAGCGTGGAGAGTGTTCTCGAGTCTGGCTCGTCGCCCGTGTGGTACGCGCCTACAAAGAAGCCAAGTCAGCATTTAGGAAGTTCCTATTATCATACCCCCCTTACACGGCCAGCGTTCCGCTTGAGGGGCCAGTACTTACCCGTTCCGCAAGAGTCAATCGTGCCGATCTTCCCCTTGTACTTCGGCTGTTTGGCGAGATTTCTGAAAACTCCTTCTGCCATGGTTGAGCGACAGATGTTGCCCAGACATACAAACAGGACAGACACGGGTTCTGGCATTTAGGCGAGCGTGAGAATGAATGAATGAATGACACGAGAAATGCAAAGTCGTTTTGAAGGATGCTCTTCCAGCAAAAATGGTGGAGGAGTGTTGAGTCTCAACTGCCTTGAATTCGTCAACACAACTGCCCCTCGGCTTGCTTTAGCCCGAGGAAGCACGCGGGGGTCAATTTAATCCGACCCTCAACGCCAACAACGTCTGGTACAGACCCACAAGAGAGCTCTTCAGGTGTCAAAAGAGGTGTTGCAGTATTGGACCACGTTGTGGACTACATCTGTCCCTGGAGGAGTTAACATTGCCATATGAATTGATGGTGATAGAATATAACACGAATGGGTTCACCAGTGGTAAGACAAGACAGCGCTGGCTATAATATAATCGCTCAACAGAAACAGTGCATTCTGGTCACTACGAACAAAGCACAGCCATGATTCCATGTATTTTATTTCCACATCTTCTCCAATCTGGCTTCCTACACTAGCTTTTCCTGGCTCTCCAAAGAAGACTGTCCAGATTCCAATACCACACGGCTTCTTTTCTGGGTCAGCCTTTTCAACCCATGATCCCCACCCAAGTAGGTACAGGAAAAAAAAAAAAAACATAGAGCGCCTTGCTAAAGAGATGAGATTTAGTACAGTAGGAATACAGAATTCATTGTCATAAGAGATGTTATCGTTGATTTCGTGGGTTTGTTCGCTCGCCACAAGTGTCCCATCGTGTCATGTACCATAATACAGGGGTCTCGACTTCAACCTGCGACTGTCGGTCGCTGTCGCTCTCGTCGCAATGTCTCTAGCACGCCGATTACACCGTTGTTGCGGATGCGCTCCAGTACGAGTCGCATGCCGTCACGGCTCTTGCCAAGCTGGTCAAGGGTTTTGGTAGAAGCGAGGCTCTCAATGCTTCGTTGAATGCCTTTAGCGCCCCAACCGCCAATGATGCCAGATATGAAGCCGCCTTCCTGCTGAGCCTGTCCGAGCTTGCCACGAAGCTTCTCGCCTAATCTCGACCGAAAGATGACAGATGTAGTCACATCAGTCTGGCTAGCCATCTTCTCGGCGGGAAGTTTGAAACTTTGCTGCTCCACGACGGAGAGAATACCGGTAAAGTTAAGGTTTCGACTCTCGGTGTGCATCCATCCTTCTTTGATGTCAACGACGCTCGTTTCCAAGATGTACGACGCTTTGTCACCACCACCACCGCCCGTGACACTGCCAGGAAGAAGCTTGAACACTGCAGCTGGCATGCGGCTCTTCTTCAGATGAATCCTGGTCGTATGAAGCCGCTGCGTCTCAGGGTCCACATAGCTCGAGATGGTATCGGTGCTCAAGACATGAGCGGCGAAGGGGTTGAGCTGGGGGGACGAATAGCGGAGGAAGTAGGCAAGGGTAACGGTAGGAAACGGATGTGCGTATTGGTGGGCCGTCGTGTGGGTGAGAACCATTGTCACTGATGTAGATATAATTCGATCGTGAGGCGAGGAGGAGCGGTAGCGTGATTACATCGGTGACGACTATGGTTGTCGATGGAAAGCGTGGCCCTCGAGCTCACTGGGAGACTCCGGGGCTCGTCATGGACTAGTGCAAATGTCGGACCCTCGTGCTCGGCACCACAAACGTGCCGGAACGAAGCAACAGCGCAATGGTGATAATAGGACACTCAATTCAATCGAATAGACTTGGGGCTATATAAGCATGTGCCGAAACCAGGTTGATGGCAAGAGGTTTAGATGGGGAAAGGAAGAGGAGGGAGGATCGAATGATGAAGATTGCCAATGGCACGACGCAAAAGTTCCCCAGCCAGGATTCAGCCATTGACGGGCCGCTGATTGGGCACAGAAGCGGGGAAAGCTGGTGAAGAGTAATTTGGAGGGGGAGGAACACGTGATTTTGCACTTGGATGAAGTGGTAAGCTGCCCACTATTCGTAATGAAAGCCTGCACCTAGGTGGAGATGTAATGCTTCATCGAGCTGTCTCATTGGAGATTTCCATGCAGCTGATAGTCCAGCCAATCAACCCCCGAGTTGGCTGGTATGTTGGGGGAGTGGGGCATGGCCTTATTCCGCTGCAGTCAGTAACTTACTGACGCAGAGAATGATGCTTTCATCACGCCACTAGATTCATACCTGAATGTCCGATCTAAATGCGAAAGACATTTGAACCAGCACTGCACTATATATTCGAGTGCCAGCGAATCCAGCATCAGTTTGTCGGCAACAACACCGTGTGGCAACAGAGTCCACAACTTTGGCAATCCAAATCATGCAACCTTCTCAAACGTCAACGCCGCCTCCACGAAACTCGCTCCGCGATCCATGAATTCAATTTTCAACCCATGCGGCCTCCCATCCGCCCCAATATGGAACTCACTGCGCATAGCGGTATTTGAATAGGCCATATCCGCTTCGACGTAGATGATCCAGTGATCTCCCGAAACATGGCGGAACGTAAATTTGTGATTCCAATATGCTTCTTCTCTGTCGGCTTTCAAGACAGACTTGCCTGGATCTTCTGTATCAGACTCCTCGCGTAGCCTGATGGGCCCAAAACCAGGGTGGTAGTAGGTCCCCGTCAGTACGCTTGCATTTACAGATGGCGGTACTGGCGTCTCAGCCCTATCTGGGTAGAGATTGTCAAGGGCATGCTTGAACCAGTTTACTGATTTGTCTAAACCCTCTCGAGAGCTTCATTGCATGCTGCTCAGTAACTAAAGATCTCGATGAGGGGATCAAGGAAGCACGAAAGGTCAAGGCGAACTTACCTGGCTTCGAAATCAAATCGTTTGCCCTCTGGAATGTCCAACTTGTCCGCAATCAACTTCGTTATCAATATGGTTTGGACAGCATTGGACGTCACAGCCGTATTGGCAAAGGCTACCACGCCGTACTTTATCTGCGGCAACCAATATACATACGCTCCGAACGCATTTATGCCACCCGAGTGTTTATAAACAGGCTGGCCGTAGATAGTCGTTCGCTCCCATCCCAGCCCGTACAAGCCGGCGTCGAACCCTCCGCTCGGAAGGGCGTCTGAAATCATTCTTGGCGTCTTGATGTCGGTGTGAACTGCCTTGGATAGTGGTCCGGATTCGTGAAGCAGACTCTGGGCCCATCTCGAGTAGTCCAGCACATTGGAGAAGATGGCACCAGCTGCACCAACCTGGGCCACAGGCAAATAAGGCACCTCAGTGTAGCTTCCTTGCTCCTCGTCCCAACTATAGCCCGAGGCAAGGTGTTCTGGCGCGTTGATGGCATCGTTCAAATCAAAGTACGTAGACCTCATTCCCAGCGGATTCCATATTGTCTCATTCAATACCGAACTGAGGCTTCTTCCGGCCAGCTTCTCCAGTACACACCCGAGTGCGATGTACATGGGATTGCAGTAAACCCATTTCGTGCGCGGCTCACCAAAAAAGGGGAGGTGACGGAGCCTTCGCACGGCATCTCTTGGTGTTTGCTGGACGCCATTGTCCTCTTTCAGAAAGCCGACGTCCAAGCTACCAAGGCCGGTTCGATGACTGACAGCGTCATCAAGTGTGATATGCGCAGTAGCCCATTCATCTTGTAGCACGAAGTCATCCCTGATTAGAGAAGATATCGGAGTGGACCACCCTCTAGATAGTTGCGAATAGTTCTTGGAGTCAATCGCTTGAGCCAGTGCAGCAGCAACAAAGGCTTTCGTTGTCGATGCACCGTACCATATCGTTTTCGGGGTAGCCGGTACGTCTGGCAGTGTGGCGAACCCATAACCCTTGAGAACCTTGGTCAGCAGGCTTCCTCAAGACCTTGTCGGCATGCGGAAGCTCTTACATTCGCGAAGATGGCTTGATCGTCTATCACGGCAATGGAAAGACCGGGAACTCTCCACTTCTCGAGGGTCTTGTCCGCAAACGCCTTGAAGCTTGCATCGAACGGATTTGAAGTCGCCTGTTGGTTCTTGGATAGTCTCTCTTGGCTGGCACTGGCAAGGCCAGCTGCGAGAACTGCTACAAGGGCTGCGCCACGCATCAGTGCAAGCATGGCGGCTTTTGCGAGATTCAGCACCAGATAAATGTGCAGCTTCTCTAACAAAGGATTCAAGGAGAAGCCCGGGTCGGATGTTCCTGAGGTAGATGGCAGCGGAGAGACCCTCCTGTAGGTGGCGCAAAGCGGTGTGAGTTATGATGCCGCTGATGATGCTGACGAAGCTGATGCTGACGAAGCTCATGCTGACAGTCCTGCTGACGGTCCCATCCCACACTGGCCGTCGTGGAGCTGCAGCGTATCTTGGTTGACAATGAAGGCCTGGAGTTGGGATGTTGCCTGGGCCTGCTGGTAAAGGGTCCTACTGACGAAGATTTGGCAGGCACCACAGTAGCAGCATTATAAGGTAGATACTGACCTCAATTTTTTTTTCTCACTAATTACATTAAGATAATGCTCTCTAGACCAATTATTGAATAACATATGACTGGGTAGTAATTGTAGTAGCTTAGCACCGTAGGCCTCTTATTAAAGAAGCACAGCTGGCAGCCACGCTTTAGCACCTTCCTACACAGCTCTGCTTAAGCAAAATCACCCCACATTTCAAGCCATCCAGGTACCTAGGTATCAACATGTCGGCGCGCGGAGAAAAAAATAATCGGCTTATGGGACCCAACCGGTAGTCGGATCGGCGCAACCCTTGTCACGACGACGACTTTCGGCTTTCGATTCGTCAGTCGGTCAGCACCTGATTGGTAGCAAGTTGAAATATGGCCAGGTTGTCAAGATCCCTGAACATCACTTGGGGACGTTGCCACGCCAGTCATCGATGGCGCCCCGCAATACAGTGCGTGAACTCCAAATTTACGGAGTACAAGCCGTGGCCATGAATTTAAGAGCAGGCGATATACAATTAAGTAATTCCATCTCTGCCACATGCTTCTATTGCTACCAACTGCTGCTAGCTACTTAGTACCATTTACTCCATTAAGATTGTTAGCAGTTAAGCAGAAATAGAAGCCACTTCACCGACAGGATGAATTAGCAGTATTTAATATCTGTTGTGGCACGGCAATAGTTACCCATGCCAGTTTGCACAGTGTATTAGTGCGAATATTCTCCATTAACAGCAGCAGGCATATCCACTAATTCGCACTGTCCTACTGTATATCTTGTTGTGGCAGGAAAAAAAAAAAAAAAAAAAAAAAGTCTGGCTCTGCACCTGAGATCGATCAGCGAGGCCGGACCGGACTTCGTTCAGTTTTCTTGCTAGCAGACCTCCTGCGAGAACCACCAAGGCCAATTGTGCCAGACACCAATTTCGAAAAGGGGAATTCTTTGTTCATAGAAGCCGCGCCTCCGCTCTCTCTTCCGCCGTCCAAGTGACGAGTGATCCCCTGCTGTTTCAACCACAGTCATGGAATCATTCGTCATTCGCACGCCGTGCTCGAGCGCCAACATCGGCCCCGGCTTCGATGTTATCGGCCTGGCTCTCACCATCTATCTCGAGCTACAAGTCACCATCGACCGATCCAAGTCTTCTTCCGACCACCCCCTCAATTGCCGAATCACCTACGAGGGCCAGGGCGAAGGCTCCAGCGACATCAGTCTCGACCCTCGGAGTAATTTGATTACAAGAGTCGCGCTCTATGTGCTGAAATGCCATGACCAGGGCGCGTTCCCTGTCGAGACCCATGTCCATGTCAAGAACCCAATTCCTCTGGGAAGAGGCTTGGGTAGCTCGGGAGCCGCTGTGGTCGCGGGTGTTATGCTGGGCAAGGAAGTTGGTGGGCTGAAAAGCTTGGATTTGGACCGACTGTTCGACTATTGCCTTATGATTGGTACGTTACTGCCCTCAAAGACTTTATGGAGTGATATTCAGACACGGTAACTGAATTTATTTGCAGAGAGACATCCTGACAATGTCGGCGCTGCCTTGTTTGGTGGATTTGTGGGAACATATCTAATGCCATTGAACCCCGATGACGCTGCGAGAATAGAGGTTCCCTTATCAGAAGTCTTGCCATCCCCTGCTGGTGGAGTCGACACGGGCAAGAAGCCACCTTCACCACCTGTCGGCATTGGCCATCACATCAAGTTCCCTTGGGCCAAGGAGATCAAGGCGGTCGCTATCATTCCTGACTTCATCGTTCCTACGGCTTCGGCTCGTGCTGTGCTGCCGGAGAAGTATCCTCGTCCTGATGTGGTACGTGTCGACCAACCCGTTTGAAAACGAAGAGGACCTGCTAAACGGAGCGAGTGATGGATTTCATAAGGTCTTGCTAATGTGTCATTGTACAGACGTTTAACCTGCAGCGAATCGCCCTTCTCCCAGTTGCTCTGGGCCAATCCCCTCCAGATCCCGAGCTCATTCACCTGGCCATGCAGGACAAGATCCACCAGCCATATCGTCAGACTCTGATCCCAGGTCTGACGGAAGTGGTCGAGTCCATGTCTCCCAAGACGCAGCCCGGTTTCTTGGGGGTGTGCTTATCCGGCGCTGGTCCGACTATTCTCGCTCTAGCAACAAGCAACTTTGAAGAAATTGCAAGTCAGATCATTGCCACGTTGAGAAAGCATAACGAAAAGAAGGACTTGGCTTGTCAGTGGCTGGTTCTCGAGCCTGCGGAGGGCACGCACGTTGTTCGATAAATGGCGTAGAACGCATGCAAGATGAGTAACCAGGGCATAGACTATCGAAGCCGCGTTCACATATACACCGAGAAACTGGACCGAAAAAAAAAAAAAACGTCAAAACTTATATTCGACTTTCACTTGTAGATGCCGACACAGCTAATGCAACCTTCACCTGGGCTCCTATCACCTCTGCTGATGTATTACGCAGCTCAATGCATCTCCCGGCTCGATGCGTTTTGACAACGCATTGCTTCGTGCGACCCGAAGACCGAACAGCTTTCATCAACACCCCGAACCCACGTGTTCCTTAAGCATTCATGACTCATTATCCCTCTGCACCTTATTTTTTACATCCATGGACAATTACCCCTCCCAGTTGAATCGTGCTACTCTGACCTCTTTATAACTCTCACAAAGATCATTCTTTACAAGATTTGAATCAAGATGGCGTCCCCTCCCCCTCCAGGAATCTACGTCCCCGTCCCCACCTTCTTCGCCTCCAAACGAGCGTCAAACTATGACCCCGCTCTCCCACCCGTCGATATTGAGACCCAGTCTGCCCATGCGATCTACCTAGCCAAGTCCGGCATTAAGGGCCTCGTGATATTCGGCAGCACCGGCGAATCTGTTCACGTCCATCCACGCAACCGCAGGCCTGTATTGCAGAGAGTACGAAATGCGCTCGACAAGGAAGGATTTGACAACTACCCCATTATTGCGGGCACCGCGACGCACAGCATCGAAGAAACGGTAGAGCAGCTTGTAGATGCCAAGGAGGCAGGATCGCAATGGGGCATGGTGTTGGCACCAGGGTACAACGCTGCTGTCACTGTCCAGGAGGGCCTTATAAGATGGTTCACTGCTGTTGCCGATCGAAGTCCTATTCCGATTCTCATGTATGCTGGGACTGGTCTTGCAAAGATTCTCTATTTTATGCATGCTCTTGATAGCTGACGAACATAGTTACTACTTCCCAGGTGTCTCCAACATGCTCAAAATTGCGCCCTCGACGTTTGCTACACTCGCGGTCCATCCGAACATCGTGGGCTGTAAGCTATCGAACGGCGACGTTTCGCAGCTCACGCAGATCGCGCTCAACCCGTCTATCGACACTTTGCATTTCCGCGTATTCACAGGGTTGGGACAGCTGCTCCTCCCAGCTGTGTCGGTTGGCTGCGCCGGTGCCTTTGACGCATCGGCTGGCTTCTTCCCAAAATCGATTGTGAGGCTGCTGGAACTGGCTTCCAAGCAGCAGCCTACGGATGCTGAGTTCAAGGAAAGAAGGGCGCTGCAGTACAAGGTTAGCTGCATGGAGGAAATCGTGGTCAAGCATGGTGTTGTCGGCGTCAAGGAGGCCACGAGTCGGCTGCGGGGATTTGGGGACGTCGATGGCTCCAGATTGCCTCTGTACGGTGACATTCCCGGCTACGGAGAGTGGAAGAAGTGGGAGCCTGTCCTGAATGAACTGGAAGAAGTTGAAAATGGTCTGTAAATGAAGATTGGATTGCAATACTGCGTGTTGAAGCAAGTTTCAGAATGGCGCTTGTACCTTAATCTTGCGCTTTGTCATTGCATGGAATTGAACTGTGAGTTATGAATGACGTCCTTGGCCTGGGAGAGCGTGACGATGGGCGTGTGGTTTAAGGCGACAAAAGTGCATTGCCACTGACGATCGCGGCATCAAAACCAGCAGTCACGAACTCGACCTGTCAGACTATCGGTATTTCCTCTCATCAGCCTTTGCAGCGCTTAGCTGTCCTGGTCCATCGAAGCTGAGTGTATCGGCCCAAGAACACAGCGGTTCTCCTAGTCCAGACCTTTGTCGCGCCGTGCATCATTCACCACCCGATCCCGCTCGGCATTGAATGCTCCAGGCGTATCGGAGCGACAAATCACCTCCTCATCCCGGAGCAGACGAGAAGGCAGAGCCATCGCGAGTGCACATCTTCTTACTTGCATCCTCTTACTTGACGTGGCGAAGTGAGGTCGTCTGCAGAAGGGGGTTTGGTCTGCGACACTATTACAGAAATGCAAGCTCGACGCTCGTCGCACTAGGCGAAATTACCACAAACAACCATTATTATTATTACCTTTTTCACGGTAATTATGCCGTTGCATCATTTCCGTTCAGGGGGTTGGCCGAAACTAATGCCATCTTTCGGCGTCGATGAGGCTCCGATGCAACCAATGAAACGCAGCCACCCAGGTACGTCCCCGAAGCAGCAATTCCACACAGTAGCAGAAGTACCGCGTCAAAGTGCGCCGCCCTCTCACCCTCAACAACATCCTCACGCCAGGTTCTTATTTCCTCCCTTCCGTCGGCTATTCTTTGCGCGCCGGTGTCCCAACTTTCGATGGGCGAGATACTGCTGTCCCGCTAGATGCCACCGCGAGCCTGAAATATCGATTGCGGCCCTCCTCCCCCCCGCCTTTACCCCATCGTCAAAAACCCAAAGTCGAAAAGAAAAAAAAAAAAAAATTCCTCATGGCGTCGGCGTCAAGCAAAGTCGGCGGCCTCGCCGTGGCCGTTCGTGTGGTTGTCCCCTTTGCACTCGGATCAGCTGGATACGCGGCCTACCGGGTGAACTGGCCGGCGGCGATACACAACTTCCTCACGGGCAGGGCGGACGTCGCGAATCCTGCTCCTCATCTTTGCGGCGCTGAACTGGAAGAATCTCCCCCTCGCATGGACGGTAAGTTTTTTACTCCCCCCA